>OY757906.1:71654503-71704503 GCA_963585895.1 Sepioteuthis lessoniana | reverse complement strand
GTATTTAATCATGTGTACATTTGCACGTACTGTTTACATATTGTATGTGCATAAAAATATACACATTATGTATCCATTTTAGAATACAATCTACATTTATATATATATATATATATATATATATATATACGTAATTGTGAGTATGAGCAATTAGAAATGTTCATGTCTGTACCAATGTCGGTGTATTGTATATGTATTCATCATCATCATCATCATCATCATATCGTGCCGCCAGCACGGATATCCCTGACCCTCTCTCGCCACTTCTCCCTATTATTCATCGCCTGTATAATATGCTTTTACAATATATATATATATATATATATAATGAGAGAGGAACAGTGAGAGAGAGCGGGGGAGAGATTCAGTAGCAGATGTATGTATTTTCAGATGACTTCATATGAGTATCAATGTATATTTGTATTTTGTCATGCTGTGAATTCAGATCATTCAGAAATACTTGTGATAGGAATTATAAAGCCTTCAAAGTTGTCTGTATGGTTCTTTTGTACAATTTGGTCGCGTTCCTGTCACTTGGAATATACAGAAGCAACCTGAACGAATGGCTGCACCAGACCTCAATCCCATTCGCCTCTTTCCGTACACCACATCCAAAGCATCCAAAGAACTGCACAGTCTTCTTTCCCGTTCTTTTCTTCGAATTGCATTGAATGTGCCGCAAGCAACCACCAAAAAATGAAAAACGATATGTATATACAAACAGCATTCCAGAATATAAACCTGTCGACACACAGACGCATCCATACGTCATAGTTACCGTCCTAAATATACACATATACAGAATATTTCAAACGCACATACATCTACTTGTACTCCAAGACTAATGCTTCTTATTAATTTTTCTCAGAAAATATAACACACATAGGAAAAATCGCAGGAAATGGAATCGGCAACCAGAGTTCAAGACCTGCATGAAGCTGTTTGCGTTTTCCATTGTGCTAATAAATTTTGAGGAAGGTATAAATCTCACTATTCTCCCGGTAGCTATGGATAAAAAGGAGGATTGACTGTGCTCTTTAACCCTAGCATAGCAACCGGTCTAGGAGAAGGAAAATCCTGAATTCAAACAAATTATGCTTCACTAAAAATTGACCTTGTGTCGCACATTGCTTTTGACAGAGAAGTTGAAAAAATACACACATAAATATATCTGTTCAAATACAGGAATCACTGAGTCATAACATTTTCAGCAACAAAGCATTTTTCTCCTTCCTGTCACCCATCATGGTTATACATTTTTTGCTTACCGTGCTCTTAAAAGTCTACGTCAGTGAAGGTGATCTACGTTGATGGTATTGTTTCCAGAAAAATGTTGTTCGTATAGTCATAGGCCCAATTCGCGTGCATCAACTGATAGAGGCGATCTTCATTTCGTACGTTTGTATATACTCAACTCCTTCGCCATAGGCAGAATAAGACACAAGGTCAATTTTTAAGCGGAGCAAAGCTGGTTCAAATTCGTAATTTCACACCTTTACTTTTCACCTCAGACGCCAGCTATTATTTTTAATAATACATAAAACGATGTGAAGTTTTAATTTTTCCTATCAAACCTCAGAACATGCTTCTCTAAATACCAGAGTCAACATAATAAAATAGAAGGCAAGCAACCCTCTAATGAGCTAAACATCATTACCCTGCCGGTGAGCCTTAGAATACTCAAACTGTATTTCCCTGAAGAGGATTGACCCATCACCCACCCACCGTGCAAAAATTTGATCCTGGGCATGACACTAATCTTCATCTGATGATGAGACTTCAGTTTTGAAGCTCGAGGGAGTATTGAGTATCCTTTCATTGCCATTACTCCCATTTAACTCAGACCCAGAGTTGTTGTGACTGAGTCGAATGTATCAATTTAAAAATTATTTGTATTTGATGGGACCATGTGCAAAAGAAAAAAAACTCTTAACTACGCAAAAAGTGTAAATAAGAACACACATTCTGTTACTTCTAGACAAAATAAACCTAGATGGCTTAATATGCCGTTAAAATCAATCAATCAATCTTATTTATCAATGTCAAAAATTCGTGCCCAATGAAGATGATGAGGAAAAACAATATTTCTATTCAACAGTGTTATTTTGCTTCTTGTATTTGTTGTTTCCTTGAAAGCAAAGACAATTTCAAAATACTATAGTTACCGATACATGGGAATACGTGAAAAATATTACATATGCATGTGTAATGAAATACCATGTTTGTGCGAGTACGATTGTCTTTGCTTATGTACAAGTATGTATATCACGATTGCATGCGTATGTTTGCCATTGCTCTTAGATATACACGTGCACTTGCCAAAGTTAATAAGTTCTTACATGCTGTCAATTAAAAATGACACTTTAGTTAATGGTTACATTGGAGTGGAAAAAATCATTCATTCTCAACTCACTTCCATTTCTTTTTCTTTGTTTTCATTTTCTTTCCAATGATATTTTTATATTTTAAGTATGCGTATTAATATTCTCAATTTAAAACAGATTAAACTTTTATATATATATATATATATATATATATATATATATATATATATATATATATATATATATATATATATATATATATATATATATATATATATATATATATATATATATATATATATATATATATATATATATATATATATATATATATATATATATATATATATATATATATATATATATATATATATATATATATATATATATATATATATATATATATATATATATATATATATATATATATATATATATATATATATATATATATATATATATATTCCTTTAAAAAACAAGAAATTTAGAAACTGTATTCATAATAATTCAACCGGGACATTGGCCCAGCGGTTAGAGTGTTCGCCAATGGCCCGGGAGACCTGGGTTCAATCCCAGGTCGAGTCATACCAAAGACTTTAAAAATGGAACTTGATACCACCTTGCTTAACACTCAGCATTATAAGGTACGGTTCAAGGGTAAAGTGGAGCAATCCTGGGAATGGAGTAGCGCCCTCCCCTACACCTTGGTGTAGTAGCTATCGAAAAGGGAGCCTTCGGGTCACCCTCGACTATGGTCGCTAACTTTACTTTACTTTACTTACTTATTCATAATAAATTTATTTCGCTTATAAAAGCTCATTCTGATGGATTTCAAATAGAATCCATCTGATGAGCTTTAATAAGTAAAATAAATTTATTGTGGAATACAATTTTTAATTTTTTTTTTTTTTTTTTTTGTTTTTGAAACAAAAAATATATATATGGCTCTGCAGGTATATTTTGTATTAAATAGCCGTGCAATGAGCACTTATTCTTTGGATATTTTCAGTCCTCTATTACTTTTATATATATATATATATATATATATATATATATATATATATATATATATATGCACACAGTACAGCTAAAAAAAATTGGATACGGACAAAATTTACATCAGATCGCTTGGTTTTGAGTATTGAAATAGAAATCTTATGCAATAACCAAACTTTTACTGAAATCAACATATAAGCTGTATTCAGTTCTGTTTTGCTATTCTGAATAGTAAAATTTCAGGAAAATATTTTAAAATAGATATAATCAAATTGCTATATTACCAGTTATTTTTCCATCCTTCAAATATTGGTCAGAACCCCCTCCTCCCCACGAAAATGAAATGATGACACCCAACGCAAGAATTTGGAAAAGATGGAGAATAAAAGCACTTTTTATACTTTCCACAAAATGAATTGCTCATAAGTATTTGAAGATACACAAAATCTCTTTTTATTATCATTGCAAGGGCCACTAAGGATTTTGAGTTAGCGGGTATTCTAAAATAACTTGCTAGTTATTTGACATTAAAAGACAAACTAGAAAATATTTATACTTACACTACTTTACATTGCTCTGTTACAAATATGCGTATTAAATAGCTCATCTAACGATCAAGAACGTGAAACTCAGAGTTGTGAGTTTTATTTCTTACATACATACATACATACATACATACATATTTATGTGCTTATTGTTTCCCCGAACTAAACAATATTGCAATGCAATTATTTTACAAACCCAACTTGAAAAATGACATATAATTGTAATAAAAAATATTTAATTAAATGTGAATAATTATTTTTGTAAGTAATACACTAATTTTTTTTCTCTTGCAGTTGAAAATTATATTCTGTATGATTAGTCATATTTTGCAGCAATATAACTTCCCCTTAATTATTGTCTTCTGTAAGAGACTCTATATCGATGAAAGCCTAATTTCCCAATATTTTAATGGTACATTCCCCCTAGATTCAATAGGAATACCTAATAGTTCTATATTAAATCCTTTGGCTACTTATAAAAGACAAACAAAATCTTTCTAAACAAAGCAGGGAGAAAGAGATAAAAAAGAAAGAGAAAGAAAGGTATAAAAGTCAACGCCCCCAAAATTCGGACATTATAATGAATCAAATAGCAATACATTTAAAATTATATTTACAGACTTGATCATTCTTTACGAAAGAGTAATTACGGATTCTATTTATTTGTAAGTACCAATATGTTAATCATTCTAGGATTTTTTCTTTCCTTCTTTCCTTTCTTCAAATCCATTGAAGCAAACGATAAGCGTGTGAAGTATAGCGCAATCAGTTTCTTTCTTTCTTTCTTTCTTTCTTATTATATTCTCTTCCTCCCCCTCTCTCTCTCTCTCTCTCTCACTCTCTCTCTCATGAATTGTATATCATTTTTCTTCTCTTTCTTTTCTTATAACCAGAACACAGTGGTCCATTACTTATCTGAGATGATGACTAAGCGTAATATTCGAAAACATACGTTTATGTCTTATCTTTTAACTATTTTTACAACTTCACAAAGATGTAAATATGAACGTACAATGAATGCAATTCTATGACCTTAATGTATAAAATAACCCTAGACGTGTTGACATACCCTTAAAATCAATAACACAATCATATAATATTATTTGTAGATATTAATTCACGGAATTTTCAAAGATGAAAATAACTGGATAATAAAACAGATTTGTATATTTTTTACACCTCAACTTTCTTTTCGACCTCCACTACATAGTTATACTTGTAAAAGCCAAAATTGTCGATGTTATTTTCAGTGCGCATTTTCTATTTTACTTTTAACGAATTTTTTTTTTTTTTACAAATTCCATTGTTGTCTGATTCCAGATTAGAGTCGTCTTCACAACACTAGCAAAGAATCAAGGAGTAGGAAAATTAAAATGTTGGACTTATTTCCGACGCCAAGGTATTTAATTCAATCGTCACTTCTCGTCAATCTGCCAAATATTTAGCAGATAAAACGTGTTGTCATGCCGTCATTACAAAAGCAATATTTTTCCCCTGAGTTGTACGAGTCAAATACGAATTTTCATAACCCATAAATGATCGCTGAGCAACTGTGCATCGGTTTGGAGCGGCTCGTCGAACGCGAATTGTAAGAAATGAAGAAGTCTTTTATTGCCGTTTCTATTCCCAGTAGAAGGAATATTTATTAAAGAAATAACTGCTGCGGAATTTTTGGTTCAAATAAAGGAAATAGTGGAAATGGATGATATTTGAAGGAGAATAGAGAGAAGGAATGAAAAATGTTGTTGATGTTGCTTGGTGCAATATTTTGACACATAGAATTGAAAAAAAAAACAACGAAGGACTTTGATAGAATGAGGAAGAAAGATGGTTGATTCGTTGGTTAATGTTTTATGGTATGTCAACCCTTGTGGGTTATTTAATACCAAATTTTGTTATATATATATATATATATATATATATATATATATATATATATATATATACGATTTGTAAGTGAATAGTTTGTAGGTAACTACTTTTAAACGAGCCAATCCATTTAGAGGTATTTTATCTCTTGAAGTTAAGGAATCGCGTTTATTGTTCATTTATCAATTACATTTTCTGTATAGTAATTTCTTAAGGGTTTTTTTTTGTACACAGTAATATAATATCAACAAAACCAATCTAATACTAATAATTTTCACACAGTTGTATTGTTTCAAGTATTCCCACTAATACTAATAACTATATAGTTTCAAAAGATTGTTTCTATTTAGTTATAGTCATTTGTTTGCACACAGTTTTGTTTTTAAGTAACTTATAATAATCCTTAGTTAATAATTATACCTTCAAGCAACTATTCTCAATACAAATAATTTACAGTTATTTCTATATTAAAAAAAATAATTTGCACACTGTTGTATGGTTTCAAGTATTCCTATATAATACTTATGATTTATACACAGTTTTATTGTTTCAAATCATTATTAATAATCCTTACTAAATAAATAATTATACCTTCAATTTGCAACAATTATATCTTCAATTATTATTTGTATAAAGAAATCACTATTCTTGATACAAATAATTTACATTTATATGATATCAAGTATTTTTATAAAGATAATTTGCACAAATTTGCTCGGTTTGAAGTATTCCTGTCTAATACTTATAATTATTTAATGTTAAGTAATTATTTCTATTTGAAAATAATAATCCTTTGTTTGCACACAGCTGTACGTGTTCAAGTATTTCTATCTAATACAAATAAGCCACACGCAGTTGTATGGTTATCAGCATTACTATCTACTATTAATGATCTATACACAATTATATGTTCTAAAGTAATTATTCCTATTAGATAAGAATCATTTTGTTTGCACATAGTTATATGATATTAAGTATTCTTGTCTAATACAAATAATTTACAAGCAGTTTTACGTTTTCAACCGGGCCATTGGCCTTATGAGTAGAGTGTTCGCCAATTGTCTGGGAGACCGGGGTTCAATCCCAGGTCGAGTCACACCGAATACTCAAAAATTGGTACCTGATGCCGCTTTGCTTAACACTCAGCATTATCAGGTAAGGATCAAGGGTAAAGTGGAGAAATCCAGGGAATGGAGTAGCACCTGCACCTTGGTGTTGTAGCTATTGAAAAGAGAGCCTTAGGGTCACCCTCGACTATGGTCGCCAACTTTGCGTTTTCAAGTATCCTAGTCTAATACTAATAATTGTGTGGCTTCTTGTCATTTTTGTATTTATCAATATTTGTTTTTACACAGTTTTAAGTAGCTAATAATTATCCTTAGTAAACAATTATAACTTCACGTAACTATTATCAATAAAAATATTGTATACTTATATGGTATTAGAAATTCTTATCTAATAATTTTCAAACAGATCTATTTGAGCTAAAGATTGAACATGGGAGTAATGGCAATGGTGGAGTACTTCCCACTCCCCAAAGCCCTAGAAATTGAGCCTTGCCGTACAATTTAGTGTCATACCCAGGACATCACATTTTGTGGAGTGCTTCTCCACAGATAATACAGTCAGAGTATTCTAAATCTCACAAACAAAGTGTAAGATTTTAAATAGTAAATAGTAGAACAGACTGAACTCTTTAAAAGCAACCAGTCTAGGAGAATGAAAACTGAATTCAAACCATCCGTACTCTGCGTAAAGATTGACTTTGTGATACATCTAGTTCATGGTGGAGGCATTAGGTAAATGTATACTTATAAGCATACATATTTTTATACGATCTAAGTTCAAATCCACAATGAGGCTGTTTAAATTTCACTTCGATTTAACGCCCTTGGGAAAGGCGTAAATACACATGTTTTCTCCCACCAGCTACGGATAAATGACAGTGTAGTCTAGGTTCTTTAGCAAGAAGAAGAAAAACTCTGAATTCAAATCAACTTTACTCCGCTTAAAAATTGACTTTGCGTGCAAACATACTTCATAAACTATTTACCAAGCTTATCTGAGATACAATCGTGGGAACGTTCCAAGAACCTCAAACTCTCAAACTTGCAAATCTGCAAATGATCACAGTCAAAAATACTCGATGTGTGGAGAGAAATAGAATAAGATGAGATAACAAAATATTTTTAAAAAAATGTTAGCTAGTCAGACTGGCCGATGGATCTACGTTTGTTTCCCAGCACATAGCAGGACAAGGTTGTATGGAAACTGGCAGTCGCCCATACAGCAGGTATCCCCTCTTCACGACACCAATGTTTTTCAAGGAAAGGGCAAGGTGCTATACAACTCAGCATTAATGTCGCCACGGGAGTTGCCAGGATAAGGATAAACAGAACGTCATATTGCATTAAAGACTTCAACACCTGGTTTTGGCATTCCACCCAGGCCAATAACCTTGCCATGTCGGTAAAGGGTTGAAATCAGAGTTTTCCTTCTAGATCGGTTACTCTATCAAGGGTAAAGATTACAGTTTAGCCTACTATTTACCGATAATTGGGGGAGAAAAGTGATGGATTCATACTTTTCCTATGGATATAAGCGCGAAGTGACAAGCAGTCTCGAGTAGAATTTGTACTTCGCCAATTCCTTTTTCTACCATAATAACGTCAGTTGTGCCTCCTTTACCTTTACGCCATCCGCTTCTCATTTATCTTCAGGTAACCGCACCCATTAAGCCACATTTCAAAGAGAAGAATTATTTACAAAGAGAATTGAAGAAACGACGTAGTAATGACAAAGGAAAGATAAGATCTGAAGATAAGATAACATAGAAAAATACAAATGGCAGGAATGAAAAAATAGATTTATCGATGTAGTTATTTACTAAGTTTAGCTTAGATACATGGCCAGAATTATGGTACTCTTGTTAAGAATCAAAGCTACTAACAATTGTTTGATAGCATCGTTCGACAATCCTTATATCACTCGAGGCTCCCTTAAAATTGCAAAACGTAACTTAGATTTGGCAAAAGTCACAAGTATTGGACATCGAGTGAAGATCGAACTCACTATTCAGGAATAATTGATTTGTAAAACTAGTTTCTTAACCATTACATAGTGACAAGGTGAGATTTTAATTTAGTCTTGCATACAGTCTCTGAAGGGAGTGTTTATGGTGCTGTTTCTACGTGGTCATACATCTAAGTATTGAGCAGTTTAATAGCTATTTATTAACGGTAAACTAGCAATAAGCAGTGTTTTAAACCTACCCAGATAGTAAATTAGAAATATATCAAAATAAGAAAAAAAAAATAGGTGAAATGGCGAAACGGTAAAAGAATAAAAGCAGAAGGTTCAGATCAGGAGAGAAATACAGAGATATAATGAAAATAATAGGGAATAAAGGTAAGGTTCGTACATGATAAGAAAAAGAAGAAATATGAGGGAAAAAAAAAGGAGAAAAAAGGGCTTTAAAAGAAATTAAAGAGATTGTTGTATGAAAGAGCTAAGCTAAACGAAAGATTCAATAAAACGAAAAATCTTAGACAAATAGAGGAAGAAAAGCAAGGGTTAAAAGAAAAGAACAAAAAAAAACGTGAGAAAATTAAAAGAAAATAAAAAATGCAGAGAAAAATTAAGTTAAAAAGAGAGAAAAGAAAGGAAAATTAAAAACTAGAAAAAAAGAAAAGGTAAGATGAGAAAAGGAGAAAAAAGAGAAAGCTAAAGAGAAAGAAAAAAAGAGAAAATAAAAAGGAAAAAAGAGAGAAAAGAGAGAAAAGTTAAGAAAGGTAAAAGATATTAAAAGGAGAGAAAACGAAAGAGAAAAGAAAGATAATGTCAAAAATAAAGGAGAGAATTATGAAAAGAAAGAGAAAATGTTAAAAAGAAAGAAAAAAAATTAGAAAAGGGAAAAGGAGATATGAATTGAAAAAAAGGAAGAAAAAATGAAAAGAAGGGAAAAGAAAGAAAAGGAGAAAAAGAAAAATCAAAAAGAGAAAAGAAAGAAAAAGAGAGAAAAGAAAGATAAAACTTAGATGGAGAGAAAACAAAGTCAAAAGAAGAGAGAACAGAGAGAGAGAGAGAGAGAGAGAGAGAGTCAAAAGGAGAAAAAAGGCAGAAGAGAAAAAGGAAAGGAAAGACGAGAAAGAGAAATTCAAAAGAGGAGAAAAAGAACGAGAAAGGAGAGAAAAGAGATGGGAAATAAATATAAGATGAAAAAAGATAAAGAAAGGCGAAAGAGAAAAAAACAACTCAGAAAGAGAGAAAAAGAAAGAGAAGCAAAATTAAAAGTTATGAGAAAAATCATAATAGATGATAGGAAAAAAAAAACAAGTTCAGAAGACGAGAAAATAGTTGCTAAAGTGGAAGGAAATAATGGAATAGGTTTAAGAGTAGAAATAGAAACGATGAGTTGGTGAGGTACAACAAAAGCAAAAGAGAGAGTGGGGCATGGATTGTGAGAAAAGAAGCGAGAACGAAGGACAACTGAAAAGGTTAGAGTATTCAAGTACAATAGAGAGTAGAAGATAGATAGATCGATAGAGAGAGAGAGAGAAAGAGAGAGAGAGATAGGGAAGGAAAGGGGGAGAAGTGAGAGGTAGTTTGAAAAGTGTGAGGCGGTAAGGTATAAAGAAAAATTCGAGACAGTGAAGGATAAATGAAAAGAGAGTAAATGAAAATATGAGAGAAAGATGGAAAGAAAAAGGGGGGATTTTAGAAAACCGGCAAGATAACAGAAAACCTCAATAGAAAAGGTTGTAGTGGCAAAGTGACGGAATCAAAATATAAAACGATGACGATAGAAAGATAAGACAAGATGGGAATAAATAAAAAGCCCCACACACATATAACACATACAAAAAATAATGAAGTCAGGGCACAAAGGGATGAATTTTTTTTTTAATTGCTGACGTACGCTACTGCAGTTCATTTTGTTGAAAAATTTAACTTATTTTGTGCATAATAAATTTGGAACTACGTTTATGCGTTGATACAAACAGGCACGCACAAAGTATCTATACATACTTGTAATGATCTGAGGAAGACGAGTTTTTGAAAATTGAAAATGATGTGGAAATAATGATTGGGAAAAGAAAGAAAATATACTATGATTATTGTTAATGAAAACAAAGTGATGAGAAAATTTTTAAAAAGGTAGAAGAATGAACGAAAGAAAAAATATGAATAAAGCGAAAAGAAATATGAAAGAACAAGACTGAGAAAAACAATTTTGAATAAAAATACTGGGGAAAAAAGAGTGGGAGCAGAAAGAGAAGAAAAATAATAAAAAAGAAAGAGAAAAAAATTACGAGAGCAAGAAGAAATAAGTTAAAGATGGTGGAAAAACTGGAATTTATGTAAAATGAAAAATAGTGAAAAGCACCCAAATAAAATGATAGAATTATAACAATTATAAAAACAATGAATTATTAAAATGTTAAAACAAAACTGTAAAATAAAATTACAAACCTGAAAAAGTATTATAAATTGATGAAAAAAAGATTGGGAAAGTAAACGCGAAAACAGTTAAAGAATATAAGTTGGATAGAAAAGATGGAGAGTATTTTAGAAGGAAAGAAAAAGAAAAAGAAAACACGAGAAAAGAACAAAAGAAAGCGCGCATACGAGAGAAACAAAAAAAAAAAAAAGAATATTGAAAAAGAAAGAAAGTTGAAAGAAAAAAATAATTAAAAGAAAACGAAGCAAGAGAGATACAAATTAAACAAGAAAAGGAGTAAGTTTCAGACATTGAAAGAACAGACAGTAATTTTTAGGCGGCAATTTGAGTTTGTATTTTATTTGCAGGAACTTTCATGTAGATGATAGCAGAACTTAAACAAATAAAAATGCAAACCTCTTTATTTCTAAATAAAAATGGACGCGAGAATTTCGAAATCCCGGCTGTCAGTCTAATCTGATTGGTCAAAAGATGACGTTGCTTAGCAACAAACTATACTCAAACCAACTGGGTCTTTTTCTTTTCATATTTTATTATTCTATTTATTATTTTTATCAGAGTTTACTGGTAATGGCTATAGTTTGTTTTTTTTTAATTTTTTTCAAAGAAACTTTCAAATCAGGAAAACAAAGGAAATGATGCAATCAAAATTCGACGTTTTCTAATGAGATTTTCGTATTTATCATAGACGAAGCTGACATCGTTTTTGTTGAACATGAGAATAATGGTGCAAATCTTGTTGGCTTCAAATTCTTTCCATATTGTTACTTTTATGAGTTCTGTGAATTCTGTTCTCGTTATGTTGTCCTTGTGTTTTACTTTCAGCAATTTTTTTCCTTAGATTATCATTTCAAGGTCTTTTCAGAAGAATTTTTGAAAGGTTTTCATATAAAATAGATTATAACTGAATCATAAATTTAAAAAAACAAATTTTTCACAGATTTGATATGAATTTTTTAAAGAAAACGAAGATACGCAAAGCGATTTCATACGAAATGCAAATGAGTTTTCTTTACTGAATTCATTTTTAAAAATAATTTGTATTTTATATTTTTATTTATAAAACTGTTCTATGCAATAAATCTGTATATTACTTGAATTTTTAGTATGTTTATATATATATGTATACACATATATGTATATGTGTGTGTGTACATATATATGTATATATGTGTATGTAACGTATTCTACAATAAGCAGTTTATAAGAGAGAGACTTTTATTAGTAATACACTTAAAATGTTCTAATTTAGCTAATAAAGAAATTTTCACTCCATCAAATAGTAAAGAAATGATTTTGTGTGGTCTTTGATTGGTTTCATCATCATCATCATCATCTCTATCTCTCTCTCTCTCTCTCTCTCTCTCTATATATATATATATATATATATATATATATATATATAGAGAGAGAGAGAGAGAGAGAGAGAGAGAGAGAGAGAGAATAAAATGACTTCTAGTCCACTCTGCAACTGATTTATAATTTCAAGAGGTCTGTGTTCGTTCTGAACGTAATTCTTTCAATCATTCAAGTTCTCAATATAACGAGAACCTTTCACTACTTTTTATATACAAGCATTAACACAATCATTGATCGTGGTTGCAACGAGAACTCAACGGGTTCACGTGTCGTCGAGTAAGAATTAAGTATTTTCTTGAAGTTCGAGAAAACAACTTTAAAATGTCTGTAATCAAAATATCTTAGCTCGATTAGATATTTATGATAAAATTACTGATAAATTTACACTTGAAAAGTTTCTGTATTTTTTCTGTGGAAACTATTTTTCATCAATGCCTCATTGTTTACAACCAATAATTGATACAATAATGATAATCTTTACAAAATATTGATATGAGAAAACTATCAAATGTTATAATTAACGAATCTTAAAATTAATCTAAGTTTGGCACCTTATAATCCCAATGTCAATGACATATACTATTTCTTTTATATGATTAAGGAACCTCTCATAGCGCGACGGTTATCTATGTGGGGAAATAGATTCAATAACCTGAGTTCATATCCTGATCGAGACTGTTTGCATTTAGTATTGCGCTAATACACTCGGAAAATGAACGAATCCAACTATTCTAAACTAGTTGTATTCCTATAAAAAACTGACCTTGTGTTACATCCTGCTCGTAGTGGAAGGATCATACAAATACTCATATGATTCATTTTTAAGAACGTTTCCAAAATGATAATGATCTGAGAATTTACTAAATTGGGCTTACAGCAATATATAGACTTCAGGTTACTTACAGAACCAGTTCTTTCGAAAATCCTGAGCAGGCTCATCGTTGCTTTACTGCTGTAATCTATCGGAAACTGATGCGCTAAATATGAGTTGATCGTAATAGCTGCAATTTTCTGAACTTCAAATTCATTCCATATTCTTATTTTTATCCTTATTATGAATTGCGTTATGAAAACTCAAATGAGAAAACAAATAATTGAAAAAATGTTATGAAAGAGGATAAAGCTCCACCTTGTTTGAGCATAGTTTGTTGCTAAGCAACCTCATCTTTTGACTAATCATATTAGCCGTGATTTTGAAATTCTCGCGTTCATTTATATTTAGAAACAAAGAGGTTTTAAGTGAGTTTACAGTTTAGAATTTTCCATTATGACTATTTAATATCTGAAACTTTATATTTTTCTTCTTTTTTTTTCTTGCTACATTTTTTAAGTTATTTTTTCAAGGGTTCATTTTATTTCGATAGTTACTATTTCTTAGCCACGTTTCAGTGCTCCGTTCATTCAACTTCAGTATTAGTCCAATTCTGCGCATTAAACGATTTTATTATTGACACAAGTAATCGTACTGTAAATGGAGTTAAAAGTACACAATCTGTTTTGAATTTCGTACCGATATGAGGATGATGATAACTATTTTTTGAATACTTTCAAAATGTTGCTATTCATTTATACTTTTTTATTTGGATCTTATCATTTTTCCACTCATAAAAATCTTTTGGATAATTTTCTTGTTTTGATGTTAAATTTTGCATTCAGTCGATTTTTCAGGGTTTTTTTCATATCTTATCTGTATTCTTTTATTCATTTTCTTTGCAAAATTGATATATTTTCTTTCTTTTTTATTTCTCGATATTTCTTAATTATATTTCTCTTCCAAAAATGATTTATATTTTCTTGATATTTTCTCTTTTCACGTTATATGTACTGTAATACATCTTGTAACATCCGAATGAACAACGTTTGGATGCTTATACGTCCGCTAATAGTAGCAATAAATAATCAAACAGTGTTGCCGAAATGATGTAAGCAGTTTACACACTTTAAGTGTTGTATGTATGTTTGAAATTTGTATTTTTTTACTTCATTACATGTTGCCCAGTTGGCTGGGGCTGTAGAATACACCGACTGCTTCTCTACAGAGGGGTAAGATCCCCCCCAATGAGTGTCCTAGATATGATACAAAACAATCTGATGGTGAGGTTCCAGCAGTGCCGGAGCTTTGGGGAATGCGGAGTACCCCTTCATTGCCATCGCTCCAAGCTCCACTCTGGCCTGGGGTGGTAGCACCTGATAGGGCCCTATCTATGGGTTAAATAGAACTAACAGCATACTTATGCTAAACTGAATTGTTTGAGTAAACTGAATAGCTTGAAATAGAAATGTTTTTTACAATTAAACCGTACTTACATTTAAACTGCGTGCTTATGTTTAACTGAATTATTTGAAATAGAACTGTTTTTCGACATTAAAACTGTATTTACACTTGACTGAATTGTTACATATAACTGTTTGAATAGTTTGAAATAGAATTATTTTGGACAATTAAACTGTGTACTTATGCTAAACTAAATTGTTTTAAATAGAACATTATTTACATAAAAATGGATTTGGCGTTAAATAACCTACAAAGGTTGATATGCCATAAAACCCAACAAATCAAACCAACCAAACTTCATTATATGATCTGCAATTAATTTGTTTCTTTAGGCTTGATTTTTAGCTTAAAACAAAGATAAAAGGTCTTTTTCACACAGCATCCAAATCGTACCATATCCAGTTTTTTAGAATGTATCTCGGACGTTATTCGACACATGACTTCATTTATCTTTTTTGTTGATTGATTTTAACAGCACATCAACTGGTCTCGTGTCAGTTTATATCTAGATGTTACTGAATCACGTTTGTTATACGTTCATATTTGCAGTTTTTATGCTGTCGTCTCTTAAGAGATTTTTTTTGCGCACGACTAATTTTAAATAAGATCCATTTGACTCCTAGATGGTACTACCAGTCAAAGTCAGAGAAGACCTCTGAGTAATTGGCATTGAAGGGGTTTTCTGTACTTCCCAGATTTCCAGAACAGGACTCTCACCATCTGATGCAGTTTAGTGTCATATCTTCTATAGAGGATACAGTGTGTTCCAAGCCCGACGATCTACTTTTGAGCGTTCCTTCTTTCAGTCTTTTTCTCAGTTCAATTTTTCTATTTGTATTTTTAAAATGTTCAACATAAATTTCTTAATTTCTTGTTTTATTTCTTCTTTTCGGCTTTGTATTTTCGTCTTCATTACAAGCATGTTTCAAACTGTTCTTCTCAAATTTAATATATATAGATAATCCAAGTATTGACCGTACTTGATTACTAGATCATCGTCCTCTCCACATATCTATGTATAATTATGCATGTCTTGGTATTTGAATGGGTTCCCAACTCCTGTGTGCAGATTTAAAACGAATTCGTAAGTCAGCCATTAAAATCACACTCAGGTGAAGATGAAAAAAAAAAAAGAAAGATTTGTCGGTAATATTGTGAAACAGATGGATAGACATGCTTCATTATTACCAGTTGCTTAAAAAGCAGATGTGTGGGAAGAAAAAGCGAAAATGATAAAAAAAAAAAAACATATGGTGACAAACAAAAAATCAAAAATAGTCGATTCTTTTGATGCAATAGATTGCACTAGCTTCAAATATTATTTCTATTTTCAGTTAAACGTAATCTAAAATAAATGGATGGAATTGAGCTTTGTCGCTTTGTCGAAACAAAAAGCGCAACATATGTGGAGTTGTCCAGATTATTATTTTATCTACCGATCCCGAGGATGCTCGCTTCCACCATCGACCCTGAATTATCTCGCTCTAAGGAGAACTATGCATTTTTATTCAACTCTGTGCAATGAAAAACGATCCAGTCAACCTGAGATCTATAGAACAGTTCCTCATTCTCCTGCTATCTATATTCCTGCCTTTTCACAGTGGATGAAACGTTTTATCAATGTTGATAAGTAACTTTTATATAAAATCTTCATACTATTTGGTGAAAAAATATCTGTGGCATAAAGGTCAACTATTTCCATCTTACTGAAACTATCATAAGATTGTCCTTTTTCCTAATTTGAAGTTGCACATTGTTTCTGATTTCTTGGTGTACAAAGTATGCCGTGTATGATTTATTAGCCAGCCCACCAAGCTGCGGGCTGAATTCGATATTCATACAACAGCTACTAACCCCTTTACCACCAACAGGATTTGACATAAGATCATTTTTTAAGCAGAGTATAATTTTCTTTAGTTTTCTTTCTCCTATATGAGTTGCCGTACCTCGGCTAAAGAAACTAATTCTTCGCTGCTATTTATCCACAGTTGATGGAAAAAGAAATAGATTTATGCCTTTTTTTCTACAGTGAACTTTCATACAACGATAACTGCAGCGTATGAGGAGTTCAGATAATTTTCAACATTTCCAGTTACTTTTTTCTGATCTGCATATTATATTAAAATTATTTCATGTGTACTGGCATCTTTTGAATAGAAATAATAGTTTTAAAATAAGATTAAAAAATTTTTAAATAAATTTAAACTTAATTAAAATTAATACACAAAAAGGAATAAAAATAATGTGATTTTTTAAATGAATTAAAGTTTTAAAAATGAAATTGAATAAAATAAAAAACAAAAAATCAAAAATTAAACAAAAATGAAATGTTTAGAATGAAAAAATTAAATAAAATTTAAAAAATAAAAAGACTGTGAAAACAGGTCTCACTTAATTTTTTTCATATATATTCTAATTTGTTATATAAACCAATTTATATTTTAAAAAAGTAAAGTAAGACCTCCTGTTTTTACAGTCTTTTTTATTTTAATAACTATTATTAAATAGACAAAAATTGTCTTTGATTTAATTTTCTGAAAGAAGATGTAAGTGTATTTTGTCGCATTTGCTTGAATTTTACCTTAATAATTCCCGAAAATCTAAATATTAAAATTCTTAAAAACAAAAATAATTGATTAAGAGAGAGAAACAGATGTGATTATTAAATTAGTAAACTCTATGTATTCACACACACACACACACACACACACACACACACACACACACACATATATATATATATATATATATATATATATATCAACGATCAAGATATATTAGCAGAATTCGATTTTCTTGTAAAATGCTTCATAACTGGAGCCTTGGGTCAAACTAAGCTTACTATACAGCATCGGAATGCTTCTAAAAGTGTATTTAGGAGCGAACTACGCTAACTGACCATTACAATGTATAATTCAATGAGTTATATACAAATAAAACGTGCCTGATCTAAAAATTAAAAAAGAAAAGAAAAGAGAAACCTCCA
Organism: Sepioteuthis lessoniana; assembly: GCA_963585895.1. Lineage (NCBI taxonomy): Eukaryota > Metazoa > Mollusca > Cephalopoda > Myopsida > Loliginidae > Sepioteuthis > Sepioteuthis lessoniana. Next base: position 71,686,688 of record OY757906.1, on the reverse strand, counting down.
GAGGGAGAAAAAGCTGGAGATTGCAGGTTCTTGGCTCCTCCATCGCAAAGATCTGAACAGACTCTGAACTCTGGTGACTTTTGAGCTCTGGTGACATTTTTGTGGGTTTAGATTTTTATTGGAATCGCACGAAAGGTCTTCTGCTTCGTCGTTCAAGGCATGATTTTTCTATATTTGATTAAATATATCAAAATATCAACTACAATAATTTGAAAAGAGAAAGAGAATAATGTCAACAGGAAAAACCTGAAAGGCTGCTGCTTTATTTCAATTGCGAAATACCCGGTTTTTGATAAAATATAAGTTTAAATGCATTCCGGAATTCACTAATCATAAAACAAAAGTTGAAAAACTCTCCTAATTGCACGAAGATGTTACGAAAATAAAATGTTTTGTAAAGAATTATTTCAGGGTAAAAATTTTCAGAAAATTCGATTTTAGTTGATTTTGGCACTTTATCTAATAAATGAAATCGATTGGCTCTTGCTATCAGTTTATTTTTGTAGTCTTCATTTTTCCGAAAAGAAGATGATGAAGTGGAAATTGTACTTAGAATATACTAAGATTTTCTAAATCTGATGCACAGATATCAGGCCGTTTATTTATTAGATAGTCACTCATTTAAGTTTTGAGCGAGCTCATCATGACTTAACTTCGATATTTTGACAACAGGTATATTTTGGTGTGACTTGTTATTCATTAAGTTTTGCATAGTCTGGCACACAAACCTCATCTTGCATACTGTACTTAGTATTATTAAGTGATCATCCACCTAAGTGCTGATCAGGCTCATTGCAACTTTAGAAATCAAGTGGGAATGGATACTTTCAGTGTGACTTCACGGTAAGTCAACAGATTGACTAAATTTAATCACATGTCATTTCATCTAGGTTTATTTCATGCCTAATGTTTAAGGAACTGCGTACATTGAACTTTTATATTCACATTTTTGTGTAATTTCTGAAAAGATTACGTTCACGATTATATGATATCAAGTATTCCTTTCTAATACTAATTATCAGCAAACATATATTTGACCCATATATGAAACTTTAACAGGTACTACCACTTGTGTCAAAGTAGACCTGAAGTAATGACCATGAAGAGGTACTCAGCGCTAACCAAATCTCCAGAACTGGAACCTCACCATCGGATGCAGTTTAGTATCATACAAAAGACAGGGTCTACCCTTCTATAGAAGATATAGTAAGTGCATACTAAGGTTATTCTTCTAGTAAATGGTTCTTTACGAGAATTCAAAAAAAAGATAGAAAAGATAAAGATCTAAATATAAAAAAGGAAGGTGGAGATAGAAATGAAGAAAAGCAAAAGTTACACCAAATCAGAAACAATCTAAAAAGCAAAATATGCAGTCAAGTGCGGAAGAATGATAGAATAAAGTGAAGAAGAATGAAAGAATAAAGTGAGGAAGAATGAAAGAATATAGGTTCAACTGATAAAATGTAGACAATAAATCAGTGGCAGAAGAATGAAAAAATGAGATTGGTAAGACAACATAAAAAGAAACAAAAACATCAAGTTGAATACAGAAAAATATGAGAAAGAGATAAAGGAAAAAAAGTGGAAATCAGAATAAAACTTGGAAGAAAATTTTGACAAGAAAAACGAATTAAGAAAAAAAGATTTTGTGGTTTCATGTCGGGGTAGGGACAGACACCAAGTAAAAGGTAGTCATTTTTTTATCATTCTATTAGTTTATGCGTTTTATCTAGTTTACATTTTTGCACTTACCATTTTTTTTTTAGGGTTAGACATTATTTTCCTTGTATGCTTGCCGAAGACATTTGCTGCGCCACTTGACGTAGCCATGCGTGCGCTCGGAGAATTGGCATGACAGTAGGTTAAAGGAGTCTCTTCAATTGGCCTCCAGGTACTTGGCGTCACCTCCTCTCAAAATACGACTTAATAGAGAGACATTACTTAATGGACATTCCCAGAGCGGGACAACTCTGATGGATTAAAGTTCTAAAGCTTTTTTTTGCGGTAAGAGAAACTCAGTTTCTCAGAAAAAGTAATACTAAAAACAATAATGTAAATAATAATGGCATTAAAATATTGAAATAAAAAAAGTCGAATAATGATAAAAAAAATAAGAAATAGTATACATGCACTGCAAAAAAATCAATGATAGCAAAAGTAGCACGATACATAAGGTCATACAATCCAGAGATGACATAGGCTGTATGTGTCAAAAAAAGAAGGAGGAAGAGAACTCGCCAGCATTGAAGATTGCGTCGATACATCAACACTACGACTCGAAAACAGAATAAGAAATAACAAAGAAAGGCTAATTACAGCCACCATAAACAACACAAACACTACAAGGATCAGCAGAATTAACAAACAAAAAAAAAAAAAAAGTTGTGAAGAAAAGTAATTGTATGGATATTTCAAACGGCAGACAAGCGAAATTTCATAAGAGAAAACTTGGACATGACTAAAAGAGAAAAACTGAATTTCTTCAAATAGTAGCACAAAACAGGAAAATAGAATCAAATGAAGGAGGAGAACCGTTAAATCAGGAAAGTAGATATCATTTGAAGAGAAGGAAAATGAGCAGCTGACGCCATTAAATATTTTCTAAGTTCGGTGATCAGGCAAGAATTGTTGCTTTTAGCTTAACTTGACTGTCAGTATGTGTGTGTGTAAACGAAGATGTATATGTTGATATAAGTTGATAATCGGAATATTATAAATGGAATACACACAAAGTAAATATATATATAAATATTTGTATAGAGTAGTATCGACAGCATCCAAACTTGAATATGTCAATGATATTGAGCACTCTTTATTTATAAAGGCACCACACTACATTTTCAGCGTATGTATATATATATATATTATTGTGGATGCGGGGACAAATATCTAACTGCGTGGAAAAACTCCATCAATGTCACTATAGAAGCCGTGAGAAAGCTCCTTAGTTCTCGTGCTTTAAAATCACTAAATACCATCGAGAAAACCCATGTGTGCTATTTTTAATGGCAATCCCTGTACAACAATACTTTCTTTCTACAGACCCACCAATGCCATTGATGAATCACAACCCTCTACAACAGGCTATCTTTAATTACTTGACACATTTCAAAACACAATATTCTAATCATCGGTGGAGTCATGAATACTCAAATGGAAAAAAATAAAAATGATAAATTTTGCTTACACAACTTGCCAAACAGAAATGGCGAATATCAAAAAGAATAGTCTTGCATGCCTAAACACTAAATTCTAAAAATATTAGGAAAAACTATGGATCTACACCTACCCAAATAACAGTAAAGCACTGCTAGATTATATACACATATACAAGAAGTGGTTAAATAGCGCTGAGAACTGTGAGGTATATTCATCTTTTAAAAGAGTATCTTCCGATCACAGAAACTTATCGGCAAAAATACGCCTGAGTCTATATAGAAATAAGAAACAGTTAGAATCGCATGTTATGACGGGCCCTCTTTTGTCAATAGCAATAAATATTTGGTAACTATAAGAAACAAACATGACGATGATATATATATATATATATATATACATACATACATACATACACACACACACACACATATATATATATATATACATATATATATATATATGAGTGTGTGTGTGTGTGTATATATATATATATATATATATATATATATATATATATATATATATATTCTAACCAGAATTGTTGCTTTTATTTTAGTTGAGCAATTTATTACGAATAAATCTCTATTAATTAAAAACAACACGGAAGACTCATATCTATTTTATCTCAAACTCATATCTACCCGGGATTGGGATATTCTTTAATGAATATCCCAATCCCGACTAGATATGAGTTTGAGATAAAATTCATAGAAAAAGTGAAAACTTTCTTTTAGAGAATAAGGTGGAAAGCGTTATTTTTCATAAAAAAAGAAGAGAATAAAAAGCAGCAAAAGATAGATTTGGTTTAACACCAAGAAAATGTCCAACAACAATCAAAGGTCGCAGAGGTTTTGAAAAAAACATGGCGAACCTAATAGATAAAATAAAATTTAGAAAATCTATAAACGTATTCCGAAAAAAAGTAGATAAAGATAAAATAAATAAATAGTTTACCTATGATCTGTGTAGTGACTAACAAATCAAGGAATATTTATGGAGTAGAGTTTAAAAATGTGGTGACATGTTGTATTAATAAAACATCTGCTGAAGTAGGAGAAGAAATAAATATCGAAGCTAAGTAGATGACAAACTGGTAAGAAACATCCTTTTATGACTCTCAAAAACCACATTAGCAAACCTAAACGCCGCTTAATGAATCTTACGAAAAATGATTTTGATAAAATAGCTAAAACCATGTTAGACAACATATGCACTACATAAGATGAAATTATACACGCCAACAACGGAAATGCACTAAAGCAAACATTGTGTGAGTCGAGAAAATAGAAAAAGATAAGTGCAAATTTAATCTGTTTGATATGAAAAATTTCTACCAGTCCATAACAGAGGAAATACTAGAGAAGGCAATTTGTTTGACAAGAAATTACATAAATTTAAAAGATGAAAATATGGAAATTACTAAACATCGTAGAATATTTTTATTTTTCAACAATGATGAAATATGAATAAAACGAGACCACCGCAGATGTAACGATAAGGTCATCTGATAGCGCCAAAATCAGTGAACTAATTGGCACATATTTATTGAATGAAATGGCGGAGAGAATAATTAAAGAGAACACTGAATTATATAGAGACAACCGGTTGTTAGTGCTAAAGAGATGAAATAAAAGAGAAACAGACTTAACAAGAAAGAAAATAAAACTTTTCTTGAAGGATTTAAAATAGAAATAAAAGCCAGTTACTGCTTGGATGTTACATTTGATTTGATCAACGAAAAATGTATGTTTATATTAATTCAACCACACAAACTGTATTGAAAGAAGTCCCTAATTCAGTGAGCCATTGACAATTAGTTCAAGTGACAAAAAGTGTCAAATCAGACAATATATGAGATAATGTTACAAAATAGTGGTTATGAAGAAAAAAAAATTGTTTTTTAAGTTATTTTTTAAGTAACAGTAACGTCCCATTCAATAGGGCTGTAAAAGCAAAAGTAGGAAAACGTTTTTCTCATTGAGAAACATTTTTTACCAACAAATAAATTGCACCAAAATCAAAAATACCATAAATATTAGCTATAGATGCATGGAAAACATGTGAATAATAATACAAAAGCATAAACAAAAATTATGAGGAAAAAAAGCAAAATAACGATACGAACCGGCACTGTAATTGTTGAAAAATAAAAAGAATGTTAAAATAAAAATAAATCTGGTCTAGGAGGCTAAATTTAGAATTAACAATGGACAAAAAAGATATACATAGGAATGAATGAAAGACTGTGAAAGAAGAGTTGTAATAATCACAAAACTTCGTTCAGAAATGAGAACAACGAGAATAGCACAAAAGTATCTAAATACATTTGGAATTGCGGAAGAAATAATGGGGAAGAATCCTAATCGAGGGGTCTATCCTTAAAAGAGCACATAACTGTAATTAGAGTTCAAGGAATTGTAGTTTGTGCCTAGAGGGAAGATTTTAGCAAATGAGCTTTCCAGACTTTTGAATAAACTACTAAAAAAATGTTAGGATCTCGTGTTGAGACGCTATGACATGATGTATCTGGTTTCTAATGTGACATCAGATTAAGTCACGTGACTTATTATTTTATCCACATTTTAGTCACGGGACAACAAAAAGTATGAAAGAATACAATATTAAATATGTCGGATGCGAAGATTATCAGCTCACCTCTACCTGACAATCAGGGGGGTGAATTTTCTCAATTGTATATATATATATATATATATATATATATATATATATATATATACATATATATATATATATATATATATATATATATATATATATATATATGTAATTTTCTCAATTGTATATATATATATATATATAATCACAGATAAAATGCAAATTAGGAAAGTGCATAAAAGTATCCGGCCTAAAACTATAAAATACCCAAATTATATTCTCTTAAAGTTTGTTACATATAAAATTTCATGTGGATCGCACAATCATCCGACAAAAATAGGAAAGAGGCAGCTTATCAACCGTATTGAAGGTTTATTCTTAAAAGGTGAATATCAATGTTCATGACAATAAGTATAAATTCACCGAGTCACCCTAATTGGAAATAAATAACACATTAGACTTTATGAATAAAGATTTTTTTTTAATTTTGTGCGGAGCAATTTCTTTAGGGTAAGTAATACGTATCCTATTTATATAGGAATACACTACCCTGACCCGGTGGTATAAGGAGAAATTTTGCTGCTATATGTTTATATATTTATCAACAACAATTTCCCAATATTGAGTTTAATTTACTCGCTTCTTCTATTAAAGACAGATTATTTAGTCAGTTGAATTGATTTATCAACATATGGCGCGTTATTAATTGCCGATGTCATATTTTTTTGGCTTGCAATAATATGGTTTTAAGTAACTTAGATAATCATTTGTAAATAATAACTATTGTTAATACTAATCATTCTTACATAATAATGTGATTTCACGTACCTGTTCGAATTTACTTCTAATAAGCACACAGTTACACGGTTTCAACAATTCTTATCAAATGCTAAGTGTTTTCCAGCCAGTCTTTTTGAACAATCGATTAAATTCTAACTGATACTACCACTCTTGGTCAGGGAGGACCTAGGATTATGGTAACAATAAATGGGTAATTCAAACTCGCCAGTACTCTAGAAGAGCCTCACCACTTAATACACTTTAGCGTCATACCCAAGAACCATTTGTGTGTGTGTGTGTGTGTGTGTGTGTGTGTGTGTGTGTGTGTGTGTGTGTGTGTGTGTGTGTGTGGAGGGTACCTTCCCTCTCTACTGAAATACGAACTGTCTACTGAAGGCTTCAGTGACAGAGCGGCTGACTAGTTTTAGAGAAGTTTGTATCTCAGAGATAAAAAAATTTAATCAGAAATACATAAGAAATATAATTACGAAGAAATCAATATTGTAATGGCGAGTTTGACATTAAATTCATTTTCCTACCAGGACAACCAAAATACAGCCTATGAGACTCGAGTCTCCTTCTAACACTCAATGGTCATTGTGTAAATTGAGAACTTTCTACAACATATAATAACACATATAATATTATAAACTTATACTAGTGCCGAAGAAAAAAGACGAACGATAACAGCTGTGTCGCCAAAACACTTTCGTCATTTCGGTTCAGGCGGTGTTTCGTGGCCAAAACAACATTACCACTAAGCCAGATCTAATAATGCCACCAAACTGTCGATTGTCCGTCTTATCATGTAAATGCCACATCAAGTTGAAGCCACTTCGTTGTTGTTTCACAATTTTCCAGCAACGATGCATTAATTCAATTATGTAAGATTTGAATTAACTGACACGTTAGTACACAAAACAAGAATAGAATTTTCATGAAATTTACGTGTGATGTCTGTGTATAAGATCTCAAATGAATAGCTAATATAATGATGATAATTTGAATTATATAAGATGACAATGTCAAATAAGGCTCGAAAGTTTTACATATTTCAAGTTCAAACGATTATTTCTAAACTGGTAACTTCTACCGACAAAGGGAAACTCCTGACTCGATTCTCGATCGCTTCAATCGATTTATAGTCTTTGTATTTGATTTATTCCATTATCCACATTATTGAGATCTGCATCGTTTTCATGCCTGATATGGTTATTTTACCCATCTATTGTTAAAATATTTCCGTGTGAAATTATAAAGCGCTTACGTGTTTAAAATGATTGCAAAGCAAGAGTTTATATGACGAAAAAACCAACCAACTAACCAACCAACTAACTGACCGACCTACCAATGCACAAATCAATGGCAACGGGAAAGGCCCTTGACCATTAGTTCAATCATCAACTATTGATAAAAATTCTAATAGTCGTCCTCACTTGGTAATTTTTAATTTGGTTACTTTAAATTGAGAAACTATCAAAAATACTAAATGATTTAGAAGTACATTTTGGGAATAATCTCTAGTTCAGGACATTGTCTTGTAGTTGATAATCAAACTGATGGTCAAAGATTTCTCTCGTTGCCACTAATTCGTACAGTTCATCATTGCTTTTTTTTCTGGCGTTTATAAGTGGCTATTGAAACGTTCTCGGCCGCACCAAGAAGAGAATGACCTAAAGACATGAAAAATATATGCGATTTTAAATATTCAGCACATTGCTCAATATTTCTGTCACATGATTTCTCATATTACTTTGAAACTCATTAAACAAAAGTAAAATTGCAAAAGCTCTCAAACTAAAAATAAACTTCCATAAATATATTTGTAAGGAGTTTATTTATAAAGAAATCACTAAAAAACAACAAAAACATATCAATATTCCTCTTTATATCCGAGATTTGAGTCCTTTCAGAATATTTCTTGTTCTTAAAAATTAAAATGCGACTCGGTGGTTAGCGTTTTGGAAGTTTTGAGTACATGAAAAAAGTTGTGACATACCAACTGTATACAGTGTCCGTTGAAGACTCCGAGTACTATTTTCAGGAATGATAACAATGTGAACTTTGATTAGTAGGTTTTTTAGCTGATATTACACATTTTTACACTGTTCCATTGACAGACACCTATTTAAATATAAAATGACAATAATCTCTATTCCTGTTAGTGTCTCCATATATACACACGCACACGATAATATATATACAAGTAGATAGATAGATAGATAGATGTGTGTTTTTATATATATATATATATATATATATATATATCATCAAGACAAGACGACAACATTTGACTTTCTCTCGTCATCTATCTCTATCGTTCATTGCTCTTGGTAGATCTTCTAGACGATGAATGTAAGTTTTTGCTGGTCGGTCAACACTTAAGTGTCCATATGTAGGAGTTAATAGGAGAATGGCACTTATGAATTCGCCCCAGCTTCTCCAGTGGTACTTAGCATGTCTTATCCATTTTACTTGAATACTTTGTATGATGGAAAGTAAGTGACCGTACCGCTGCTGTTTTGTAGGTTACTGTTTCCAGGATTTGTTACTAATTTCTGAGGCTTACTATTAGATGGGAATATGGCACCATCTGGATTAAAATACAGGAATTATGTTTTATCTGCGTTCACGTAGAGACCAATACCTTTTGCTGCCTGCTCCTAGCTATGCAGCAGACATTCGGCTTGAGCTGGTGGATTTTCAAAAAGTGCGAGATTATCCACTTCATGTGAATCAATAAAGCTACTAGATAACATACTATCTTTGAAGATTTGAATTTTTAAAAGCAAAATTCAATTTAAAGAAACCTCTTCCCACAATAGGGGGTGTCCTCGTGGTGTAATGGTTAAAGCGATGGACTGCGGAATCGTAGTAAACAAGTTCGTTCTCCAGTCGCGCTGTGACGTCCACTTTCGGTCAAATACCCTTGGGAAAGATATGAAACCCCTTATCCTCCCGGCTACTACTGTTCTTCTAGGAAAATAGCTTTGGCATTAAATAACCTACAAAGAAACCAAACTAAATCTTCCCAGAACAGAAGGATAAACCAAACATCGAGTAAATTTGCGTAAAAATGTATTAAGAAAATAAGTAGAGCGTTCAGCTGCTGCTGATTTAATGAAAAAGAATGTGGGTCGATTCCTAGAGCGTTTTCCTTTTTTTTTCTTTTCTTTCCTTTTTTTTCCCCCCGCGATAAAACAATTTTCTTTCTTTTCAGCTCCTTACTAATTATCAAAACTCTTAAATGATAACATTTGAATAAATAATTTGACAATGTAAATAGAAATTATTATAAGTCTATGGTATAAAGTTTTTAGAATCTGTTAAATTTTGTTTTGAAAATTAGGCTTGGTGGTTACTAATTGTAAACACAAATACTTTTTATTCCTATCTTAATTAATGAAAATTATTCATTTTAAGATCCCAACAGTTATTTGCTTAACCCAGCCTATTTTTCAGGAAACAAAACTGCAAGTGAATTAAATTTGAAATGAAACTTTTCATTAGAAGCTTTAATAAATAAATCTGATAAACTTTCAGTATTTAGATTCTTGTTCTATTCTATTCTATTAGGTATTGGTATTGAATAAGTACTTAGTGAAAATGTTTCTGGTGTTACAATCATTCAACTATTAATTACCATTAAATTAGTTTGCCACCAGGTCAAAAGTACAGATCACTTTGTGAGAATCGAACCCATTAACCCTGATTTGCTAGCCTCCCTTGCACACCATTAGACAATGCAAGCATCCAGAATGACTAACTTGGCTTAGATTTGGCACAAGACTAGAAGTATGTATTTACTTAACACCTCCAATCACAGGAACGATGTAATGCAAGTTCTATTTTAAATGGAATAAAACTGATTTAAATTCAAAGTTTTCTTTCGTCTAGGATTTGTACTCGGGTCACTGATTCCATTTACTCTGACGATAATCGTTACGAAAAGAGCGAAAAGTCCTAAGTAAGGATCACCAAGTAAGGATCAAACTCCATTCTAAATGGTATTTGATCTACAAAACTGGCTTCCCAACGATTATCTGTTTCAACAATATAGGAAGAATAGTAATCATTAAATTCATTACTGAATGAGCTAAACGATCTTCATTCAAAATTGATCCACTCTAGTTGATGTAATAACCTTATTATTAAGGCTTTCGTTGAAATTTGGTGAGTGTTTTTATATTAATCTATTGATTAATTACTTTTTGTTTGAAGAAGGACGAAGAGTTTTATTTCACTGGATTAAAAATGGCAAACTACATCTATAACTGAATAAAAGACTCCTAATATGGCGAAAGATGCTACTTCATGTGATTGGTTCGGTTTATTTGTTTAAGGGCATATAATCTCCGTATGGGTTATTTAATGCTGAAATGTGATTTATTTCTGAATGTTTAATTGTAATCAGAACTATTGTTTAAATGTTCAACTGCATTTTTCTATTTATACTTTTCTTATTTGTCTATAAGTATTTGTTTGCATACAATTTTATTGTTTCAAGTATTTCTATCCAATACTTATGATTTATACAAATTATAGAAGGTATCAAATATTCCAATCTGTTTCAAATAATGTATGCTCAATTATATGGTTTAAAGTAACAATTCCTATTTAATAGTAATCATTTGTTCGCACAGTTATGTGGTTTCGAGTATTCCTATTGAACACCAATAATTGGCAAATTATTATATGGTTTCAAGTATCTAATAATAAAAGTCCTTAGTAAATAAAAGTAGTTTCAAATAACTATTTTTAATACAAATAATTTGTATATAGTTAAATATTTTCAAGTATTTCTAATATTAATATTTCTATTCAATAATAATTTGTTTACATTCAGTTATATGGTTTCAAGTATTACTACGAAATACGAATAACTTTCCAACAGATCTATTTGACCCATAGATGTAACCCTAACAGGTATTGCCATTTCAAATCAGAGTGAACATGGGAGTAATGGCAATGAAGGGCTAGTCGTCACAATTCCGAGCTCCAGAACTTGAGACTCTCCTACGAATCCAGTTTAGTGCCATAGCAAGGACACCACCACCCTATTTTGAGGTGATGTCTAACACTTATGCAAGTGATGAAGTACACATATTCAAAGCCCAAAATAAATCGACGATGACCTCAAAACTGAGCATTGTTACTTTTATTCTTTACAAAGATCGAAACTTAACTCAGAAATATTTAAACATATATGATGAAGTGTTAAAAATTTCTTAGCCAAATCAAGATGGAAATTACCTATTTATTGATTTATTTATTCATTTTTTATTACTCAAGAAATGATGTATGAAGTGAGTTAAATTGCAGGATGAATGTGTTGAATGGTTATACGTTTCATTGCTCTAGGTCATTCGAATTTTGATCGGACCGTGAAATCTTTGTCACTCCTCGTAAAATAAAGTAAATATTTCACATCTGAGAGTGGATTAAAAAGTTCATTGGCTGAAAAATTCATATGATAACGTCATATCCGCCGTTGATAACTTTTTTTACGAATGGGATCCAATCACTTCAACATTGATCGAAGAATTGCATAGACCGCAAGAGAAACTATATTGAAAAATAAACCTTATTTGGTCACATTCCATGATGCTATCTTGGTCAGCCTATGAACTTTCCTGTCGACCCTAGTGAGAGCGTTATATCATCTTATTCTTGTTTTTTTTTCTTAAATGCCTCAGCATGCTCATTTTAAAAAATAGTTAAATATATCTGACGAGGTAAAGAGATTTTTCTTTAAAAGAACTTTATTCTTTTTTTTATATTTTCATATAAAATTTAAAAGATTAAAAAAATAGCGCATAATTTCTAAGAAGCCAACTCAATCTTTTTGCTATCCAATTGTGTCTTATATTTTGAAAGAAAAAAGTTGTATTCGCTAAATCCTCTAGGTTTTTTGCATTGTATTTTGATATCGGCATTTTGATAATGATTTATAAACATAAATATTGAACGTATCGATGTTTCAATCCCAGCAGAAATATATCCACATATGATGACTTGATGCTAAAGTATCTCGACTCATCGCCCAACTTTTTTCTCTCTTACAGATTTCTATGTATCTAGTTTTATTATTATTATTATTATTATTATTATTATTATTATTATTATTATTATTAAAGTTGTTGTTGTTGTTGTTTATTTTGTTTATTTGTTTTGCGTAATGTGTTTTGAAGATGACGAACATACAGATGATATGATAAGTGCGGAAACTTTCTTATTTGTATCTGTTTATTGTTCCTTTATTTATTTATATATCTTTATACAGCGGGATATCATAGAAAAAGTTCTACTAGAACATAAGCAATATCCCACTCGTAAGATACGAAAAAATGTAAAAATGTCATAAATGACAGGAAATCGACACTATACGCACAAGAAAGAATCCCACTAGCAGATATCGATCCCCGGCTTTTTAATGTAATCTTTTTTTTCTTTATGGATTATAGGAGAAAAGGTTTGGTTCGCCTGATTTGTCGATAGATCTGTTCCTTCACATCTGGATATGTAGTGTAAGCAGCAGAGAAAAGATGTGAGCCGATATTTCCCAGAGATTAGAGAAAGAATTCTCCCACGCTTCAATGATCGATTCCATTATTCATTTCGAATAGGATAAAAATCAAGCATAAAAGAATTGGTTGAATTCACTGTAACTAAATATGAACCCTTAAGAAACGGTTGTCTGAAATAATTCAAAACATCTGTTTTTAAACTGGAGACACACTTACGAATGAATATAGGTATATGTGGATATAAAGGATTATGTGCATGCATATGTCAGTGCGTGTGTGTCTGTATCTGAGTGTTCGCCTGTTTATGTGAATGTATGAAGCAGAAAAAGACACATTCTGTCATATTGCTCGTTTGGGGACGAAAAAATAAAAACAATATATATCTTTTCTAAATATGATTATTAGATTGAATGAAACGCTTTCTGATTAATGTTTTAATTTTATATCTAATACATTATTTGCATATATATATATATATGTGTGTGTGTGTGTGTGTGTGAGTATAACATTATGCGAATCATATATTTTGCTCTATTAACAGGACTTATATTACACTAACTGTATCTTTTGCAGAGGGATAAGACCCCCTTCTCAAAAAAGTGTGACCTGGGTTTGACTGCAGCTGGTGGTGTGGCTCCAGTTCTGAATTGTTAAGGAGTATGGAGTAGCCATTTATTGACATATCTCTTAGATCCATTATTACCCGAAGTGGTACTATTTACCAACCCCTCCGCTCGGGCAGGATATGACACAAGGTCAATTTTTAAGCGGAGTTTAACAGGTTTTGAATTCAGAGTTTTCCTTCTCCTAGACTAGTTGCCTCACCAAGGCTGAAGAACCTAGTCCGTCCTACTATTTACCCATAGCTGGAGGGAGAATAAGGGGGTTCATACCTTTCCCAAGGGTATTTGCCTGAAAGTGAACGTAATAGCGCGACTGGAGTACGAACTCGCGTACTACGATTCCGCAGTGCATCGCTTTAACCATTACACCACGAGGACACCCCCAAGTGGTGGACGGAAGTGCCCACAGCTAAAGCGCTAGACTGGTCTAATAACCTTGGAAAATATACAGTTGTTCTTCTGTAAGAATGGCTTTGGCATTAAATAACCCCTGGGTTGTGATTAAAAAATGGAACTGAATTGAAATGTTAGTACCTGTAAAATAGGTAAAATACATTTGCTCGAAAATTATTTGTATTTGATTAAAATACCTGATGTATAACTGTTAAAAAAACTCTTAAGAAACTACACAAAGAATGTAAATACCACTAAATGTATAATGAACGCTGCTCTATCTAGAGGTCTGAAATAATCCCTGATGATTTGAAGTGTATTAAAATCCATCAACCCATCAATCAAATCATATATCGTTATTATATCATATGTATGCATGATAAACATTCTGAATGATTATATTCAAAGGTGTGGTTTTGAAAAATGGAAACCACGTTGTTGAAAATAATATTTTATTCCTATGACATGTATTGTATTTACAGATTCGTTACATTCTAAGTAACAATAGAGTTTTTGATGTGATCATCATGGCAACAACAAACGCTGAACGTCTATCATTTAATATATTTATAATTTGAAAATTATTTGAAAATCTGTTTGCGATTATTATTTCACTCTGCGCATGTTTTTCCTGGAGTCTATGAGACAACAAGTCTCCGCAGGCCTCCAGGACTCTTCTCAGTAATCTAACCGATCTTAGTAATACTGTAGTTTGGATGGTCTCGATTATTCATCTGATTTCCAATAACTCCAGTCTTTTTACAAAGCCTTTGCGAACCGTTCCAAAATCGCCAACAACAAATATTCCACAGTATTTTTTGTTTAAATATTTTTCTTTCATTTATTTTCACTCTATGGTTCGCTGAAACAGCAACACCCAACATCTTGATAGCAAGTATTTTTCCTTCTTGTTAATAAACACAAGTCTGGTCTTCTGGCTGGGATTAAGTGATTCGTTCAAATCTCAAAATTCCAGGGAATTTTATGCACCTCATTCTCTTAGACAAATTTTGGTTTGTGCACATACAATTTGGTAGTATTTTCAAATTTTAATCTCTTGCACAATTCCCTATTGATCATCTTCCTTACCCAAGTCGTTACTAGTTTTGTATTCCTTTTGCACCGGTTTTCTGCATTAGCTTATTAAGTGATTAACCACTTAATCTCTGTTTCTATATAATCTATACTTTCTACTCTGTTACGGATTATTCATTTTTGCTTTAATATAATTGGTCCTTGTTGCATTGGCTGGTGCTGTTAAGAAAAGAGATTAATTTTTCTCTTAAGTTTTCCCTTTTCTAGCCACGTTCGCGTGTTCTCGTATGCAATCTCACCAATTTGTCACTTGAAGTATATATGCAGTTGTTTTACTTCCCATTTTTATTTTCTAGTTTTTGTATTTTTTTCTGTTTGTTCTGGTATTGTCATTGCTATTACTGGCTGTTGAAATAGGCATTTCTTTACTCTTTTTAATGTTTTCCTCGAGTCTTTGAACCAAAGCATCTAGGCTATCCTTCAAGCTGGCGAGTCCTCTTCCTTCTACTTTTCTTGAAACGTAGAGTATGTCTGTGTTATCTCTCGGGTGTAAAGCCTTGACTATTACTATTATCATTATTGTGAATCTTTTACACAAGTTTTAACTGGTTGTTTTTCACTGACGTCTGAGTGACAGTTTTCTTGATATTCATGACTCGTCTCACTATTCTAGCTGATCATAACAGCGCATTGGTTTAAATGGTCTTATATCTTCCTAAAATTTCCAATCCCTCCAGTCTACTTTCCATGTTCTTGGGGACCGCTCCAAGTGCACCTACTACAATTGGTATCTCTGTTAGTCTCATGTTCAATAGCTTCTTGCAAGATTCAAGAACTTGTCTTACTTTCTTCTTTTTTTTTTTTTTTTTTTTCACTCTATGATCCACTAGAAATGCAAAATCAACAAAATGACAATTGTTTTCTTCTTGTTAACTGGCACGATGTTTCGTCTTCTGGATGGATTTGGGCAATCCGTTTGTATGTCAAAGTGAGTTTCTCATATCAGCGTTTGCTGATGGTCTTTCACTGGAGTCTGAATGATAGCAAATTTTCTCAAGTCTCCAGGACTCTGCTCAGTATTCTGACCGATATTAGCAATGACGTAGTATGGATGGTCTCGATTTATCCTCTGATTTCCAACTCTTCCAGTTCCCTTTCTAAGCCTTTAAGGACTGTTAAAAGCGCAATAAATACAATTGGTATAACTGTTAATCGCATGTTTCGCCGCTGTTTTTAGCTCTCTGACAAGATCCAAGTACTTGCTCTCTTTTCGTTTTCTTGGATTTTCTCTTTCCACTATTCGGCAGGTTTTCTCTCAATTTCAATTTCTGACACAATTCCCAGTGAGTCTAGTTTGTCGCTTGAAATGTCCATACAGTTGATTTTCTTCCCGTTTTTGTTTTCTGTTTTTTTTTTCTTTTTGTTCCGTGGATGCTTGAGTTGTCTGCATTTGTTTCTGGTTACTGTAATCAGTCTTCCTCTGCATTTTTCATGTTGGCTTTGAGTTTTTGTATCGATGCATCGACGCTATCTTCTATGCTGGGAAGTTCTCCTTCTTCTTTTCTTGACACATACAGTCTGTCTACGTCATCTCTTGGATGTAAGGCCTTATGCATCGTCATGAGTTTTCTTGTTCTCTGGTCCATTTGTTTAAGTTCCTCCTGCGTCCACTTCAAGAATGTTCCAGAGTATTTTATAAGAACAGCCCAGGCGTTTATCCTTGTGATAGGATTTTTGCTATATAATTTGGTTTCGAGTCGTTTCTTCTGAGATACTCCTTTTGAATTTTTTCCTTCATTCCCATTTGTTTGATGATGCCTGCTTCCAATATTTCCAAGTATTTGTAAGTTTCCGTTTCTCCGAGCGTTCAGAATTTTTTGATTTGGTAGTTCTATTCCTTCCGTCATTTGTCGTTTACTACTTCTCATTATTAGTATGTCACATATTTCTATGCCGAATTCCATTCTAATGTCCTGACTGTATAATCTAACTGTCTGTATTAGGGTTTTCAATTAATTTTCATTTTTGGCAAATAGTTTGATATCGTCCATGTACATTAGGTTATTGATCTTTTCCTCCGAGTTGATTTTTTTCAAGATCTCGGTATTCGTATCAAGACGTATCACTAAGACGATCAAAATTATTGTTGAAAAATACTGAATAATAAAAAACCATCTTCAAATCATGTGCATATTAAACCGTTACCCTGCAAAAATGCTATAAAATTGTTATTGAGAAAAGCTAAGATTCCTTAAAAAGAGAATATATGAACATTACAGGATTTTGAAGATGAGTAACAACTTAAACGTTCTAGTAAACCATAGAAATAAAAACCAGAACTTCACACTAGAAAAGACCTACATGATGAAAAAATTTTAAATCGTAAATGCTTAGAATCCTCACCAAATTCAGAATGCCAAATTATCAAACAATGACCTTTAGTTTTATTATATATCTGGTCAGATTGATATCAAGACAAATATTAATTGATAAAAATAAAAAGTAAATCACAGCTGACTAATTTTTTCTTCCATAATACTTTGCAGTTACATCATATATTATTAATTTGGATTATATATAATTGATTATTGATAACACTCAATATAATTCTACCATCATAATCTTTACTTACATTTCCATCCACGACAGATTGGCTATCGAAATGAATAGATGCTTAAAAGAAACATACATACTGGAATGGATGACAAAAGGAAAGACAACTCTGATCCAAAAAGACTTCCCAAAAGAGAACTGCACCCAATAACTACAGATGCATATCGTGCCTCTCGGTTATGTGGTGAGTACAAACAGTAAAAATTAGGGAGGAGATTTAGTATTTGGTAATAAGCCACAGACTGTTCCTCGAAGAACAAATAAGATGCCGCAAGGGAAACAAAAAGATCGGGAAATCTACTGTACATTGATCAACACATCCTCACGGAGAGCAAAACGAGACAGAAAAATGTGGCTAGGGAGTGGATTGAATCGAAAAAGGTATGCGACAAAACTGGATAATAGACTGCTTCAAAATGTACAAGATATTTGACAAAGTCATAAAGTTCATCGGGGAAACCATGAAAAACTGGAGAAAGAAATGGACAGTTGGAGGAAAAAGTTTTGCTGAGGTGAAAATCCAGAGAAGTATACTCCAATGAGATGCGCTGTCACCATTACTATTTGCGATAGCGATGATGCCACTTAATCACATACTTCGAGAATACACAGGGGGTTACAAACTTACTAAATCGCAAGAAAAGATTAACCACCATATATGGACGATATTAAACTGTTTGACAAAAATAAAACGAATTGAAAATCCTAATACAGGCAGTGAGGATATACAGTCAGGATATAGAGATGGAATTCGGCGTAAAAATGTGCCGTGAGAGGCGTTTCCTATGACGGAAGGAATAGAACTATCAAATCAAGAAAAATCAGAACGCTCGGAGGAAAGGAAACTTACAAAAACTTAAAAAAGAGTATTGCAGCAGAACGAGAAAACTACTCGAAACCAAACTATATAACAGAAACCTCATTCAACAGATAAATACCCGCACTGCCTCCCTTGTAAGATACTCTTAACTATTCTTAAAGTGGACGAAGAGAGAACTTCAACAAATTGATCAGAGAATCAGAAAACTTATCACAACGCATGTCTTTACATTCCAGACATGATATAGACATGCTATACGTGTCAAGGAAAGAAAGGCGTCGAGAACTCGCCAGTATCAAAGATTGTATTAATTCATTGATAAGACGACTAGAAGACTACGTAGAAAAGAACAAAGAAAGGCTAATAGCAGCGACCAGAAACAATATAAACAATACAAGGATCAACAGAACAAAAATAACTAGAAAACAAGAATGTGAAGAAAAGAAATTGTATGGATATTTCAAGTGACACACAAGCGAAATCTCACACGAAAAGAGTTGGTCATGGTTAGCAAAGGGAAGCCTAAAGAGAGAAACTGAATTCCTTTTAATAGTAACGCAAAATAATACCATAAAGACTAATTATGCCAAAGCAAAAAATTGATATTACGCAGAAGAATAACAATTGTAGGTTGTGTGATGACAGAGATGAAACAGTTCATAATAACATAAGTGAATACAGCAAACTAGCAAATATAAGTCTAATATTAATTCTAAAAGTTCCTCTATAATACAGTTTGTTTGTAATGTATATTCTATTAACATCAAAATATTTATTATCATGAGGTGTATTCACAAAAGTGACTCATTCAAAACATCTTTTGAAATCCCTTGTGCAAGTTATATAAATTTGTTTACATTATAATTTCTGCTTATATATATATATATATATATATATATATATATATATATATATATATATATATATATATATTAGTGCGTGCATTTCATTAGATAATTATTTCTTGTTTTGACTAGTAAACGACGGCACCAAGACTGGAAGCTGAAAGTTTACCTGGAGAATCAACTGAATTTGCTAGCGACTATTGCCGTGTCAACACACTAAGGCTAGATACAGTGCTGACCATGAAAGCCTCCAGGAGGTGCCCGTGGTGTAGTCGTTATCGCCGTCGGAAATGAACACAGCGATACGAGTTCAAATCCTGGACGAGACTGATTGCATTTCACATAGCACTAATACCCTTGGGAAAGGTAAGAATCCAATAATTCTCCCTCCAGCTATGGGTAAATAGTAGGACAGACTAGGTTCTTCAGCCATGGTTAGGCAACTAGTCTAGGAGAAGGAAAAACTCCGAATTCAAACCTGTTAAACTCCGCTTAAAAATTGACCTTGTGTCATATCCTGCCCGAGCGGAGGGGTTGGTAAATAGTACCATGAAAGCCTCCAAGCAGATCGTTGTCTTATAACCTACCCTTCTCTAGGAGAGCTACATTCAGTTGGCGAACGACTGAAAGAGGTCAGAGTGCTCTGAACAAGTGAAAGAATGCTGAAACATCGGGTTCCGTGAGAGATATGCAAATTTATTGAAGTGGGGTACCAGAGGTTTGCAGGTTGGTCCCTCTTCAGAGTCTACAATATGCTAGCTATCACAGATGGCATTAGGCGAAAAGCCACAAACTTGGTAACCCATGTTGCTCCTCAGAAGAGGAGAGCCGTAAGTTAGGTAATGCTACATCGACACCTGTTTTTAGGGGTTTTCGTGGGTCTCCGAACAAACCCGAAACCGTCTTTCATACACCACGCTCCGTGTAAACAAAATGATAAACTTCATCAACCTAAGGTAGGTCACCAGCATAAGAATGAATAATTAAAAGACGTGAAATACCCATTGGCACTTGGAAACGTCACCAATATGTCCAAGTATACCACGGGTTGATATGTATGAAAAGCTAATGAATATCAACAGATTTTAATGTTGTTTTTATCAGCATATTCCCAGTTCCACGGATTAGATTCAATAATCAATAGCAAAATAATCTCAATATCAGCGTTAATTCAGGTTCGTTTATTCATTTGATCTTCAATTCAAACAATTGTTTAATTGTGAATACACACCTGGCACATACGTGTGTTGTGCAAAATAAAATAAATCAACTCAACTTTAAGCAACCTTACCTCCAGGCAGCACCTGACTGCTTATCTGAAAAGGGTAAGGACTCAATTTATGGTCCGACGTGTGAGATATCCCAAAAAGGGAGTGGCAACATAGCTGAATTATTTGGGGCATCACCACTTCTCCTCACTCCCCGGTAAGCTTACTTTTTGTGGAGTCCCTTTCATTCAAATGAGCTTGCTTCACATTCATTGCAGTGGTTCGCGTAAATATAAAAACACATTCATTCACACGTATCTAATATGTGCGTATGTGCAAGCATTGTGTGCATGTATGTGAGTGGGTAGGCGTGTGTGTGTGTGTGTGCGTGCGTGCGTGCGTGTGTGTGTGTGTGTGTGTGTGTGTGTGTGTGTGTGTGTGTGTGTGTGTGTTAAAACTCTAATCTATTTTCATTTGTGTACCTTTAGCCAATTCATAGCAAAAAGTCAATTCGAAAAAAGTTGATCTAACCTAATAGTAATAAAGAGTATTTTTTAGGGCATTTTTATTGAAAAATTTCAGTGGAACTGTATGTACACGGATTTTTATATTTGTGTCTGTACTATCGAAAAATATTTGGGTTTTAGTCATTTTAATTTTGTTTTCGATAACAAAATATGAGAATGAAAACGTGCTCTCAATTTCCAAATTGATTCATTTTCCTTTTTACAATTTTGTCAAGTATGATGTGAATAAATATATATACACGGATACAAACGTGCATATAGAGGCGCACACACACACACACACACACACACATACATATATATATATATATATATATATATTTATATATATTTCAAAAGATGTACGTAAAAAATTCCCGTACTTACCTGGAATTGACGATGGTTCTGGGGTAAGATGTCTGTCAGTTGGATTTCGATCTCGGTTTAAATCCTCTCACTGGTCTAGCAACGCTAAAAGGTTGTGATACCACTAAATAAACTATCTGTGGATGGCACTATATATGTGTTGCTTTAAAAAGTGTGTGCATGGTATTAAGAACGTTTTAAAATCATAAAAAGCGAAATAAGATTTTATGATTTCAAAACGTTCTTAATACCATGCACCCGCTTTATAAAGCAATATTAGGATTCTGTACCCATCACATGAACTTCATATACACACACACACACACACATATATATATATATATATGTAGGATGACTTACTTTCTCGGTTTAGTTTCATGTGCCGAGTAATACAATCGTCCGACAGAAGCTTCTCCTTTTTTAGTTTTTATACTGCTTCACTTGAAGCACTTTAATCTCATCACCAATATGTTTTCCGGATTGCTTCTGGTTCTTTTTGTTATATATATATATATATATATATATATATATATATATATATATATATATTTGAATCCAAAGTTTTTCTTCTCCTAGCCCGGTTGCTGAATGAAAGCCCAGTTTCCTCGACATAGCTGAATAAGGAATAGTTGGAGGCATACCTTTGCTGAGTGTATTAGCGCTATGTGAAATGCAAACAGCCATGTCTAGGATTTGAACTCCGGTCACCGTATCCATTTCCTACGGCAGTAACCATTACACTACAAGTACCTTCCCTCTCTCTGTTTCTGTCTGTTTCCCTCTCTCTTTCTCTCTCCATAAATATATATATATATACATTGTATCTATGTATTTGAATAGACAGCCAATTTGCTTGGCTTTGAGAGTCAAAAATAGGAACATTTCTCAAGAAGAATCAAATCTTATTCCAACATAAGGTGTGGCAAAATTAATCACCTTTTTGTGATTCTGAATGCTAAATTTCAGGAAAAAGTTTCTTAATTGGATTAAGTTTTTTGAAAGTTTTTTCTGTAATGCTAAAATCTTGTTTCGTATCAGTCAAAGAGATAGAAAAGGTGAACTTATATTTGGAAGAGTCACCAAACTAGCAAGTTAATTCGGATCTCACCCCTTGGTCAAAATCGATAATGGCTGCTATAAACTTTGGCAATAAAAACAGATTTGTGCTTAAAAACAGTACTTTCAATTGCATTTATAAGTATTGCCTTATATTTTCATCTACTACTCTTGATATCCTACCTCTTACGGATATAATACTGAAGACCATAAAATTGAAAGCAATCTCATCTCTCATGTTTTTATAAAGTAATAGTTAGTACAAAATATCATTTAATACCAAGTAAATAACCAGAAACAACCAAATGAAGCTAGCGGCAACTAAAACTACGTAAGATAAATTGAACAGAAAAAAATTACACTAATATTGTTCACTCATAAAACGTCTTTAATGAGTAGTTTAAAAGCCAACAGTGTTTAGTATTCTTGAAAAATGTTGGTATACTCAGATTTCACTCAAAATACAAATGTACAAAAAAGAAAGGATGAAGGGGGTGCCAAAAGAAAGAGCAGGCGTTATTAGGGGATGGATTAAAGAGGTTGAAAAAGTGTGCGATCCACGAGATGGATACTGTCGAGGAATCATTTTCGAAAATTTCTGATATCGCCTGACTTTCTGCTTTTTCTGGAAGAAAGAGAGAAAAACGGGAAAAGGTTGGATTTTTCCCGCTTTCATTATTTCAACGACACTAATGAGAACGCAGATGCGCTCTGGCTGAGCAGACAAGTCGCAGGGGAAATTTGCTGAAAAATTTCCGAGGTAAAAATTAGAAGGAGAGTAGATCTTTGAGCGGGAAAAAGATGGCAGCTTTGGAGATGGGAAATGGGCAGGAGAGCTGAAGAGAGGCGAGGAAAGGGCTTAGAGCGGAAGATAGGCACGAAAGACAAGTTTTGCAGATTTTGAAGCGCCATATGAGATTGTTATACATCCTTATCTGAAGCTGACAGGTTTCTCATTTTTTAATGTTTGCATTAGTATTATTGTATGGCTACTTTTTCTTTCTTTCGTCAATTTTTCGTTACGTACATCTCTATATACATAAGGAACATTTACAGGCTTAGGTCAGTGTTTATAGACTGGCTCAGACAAACAAAATAAATTTCTATATTTAATATAGGCGAAGACTGTTGCGATAAGGTATAGGAAATTTTTGAAATTCTTGTTTCAAACTTATAGTGACTTTAATGTAATCACTGCTATATTTCTTGATATAGAGAGTTTTTAAAACACGAACATTTCACAAGAACTAAATGCCATCAACTTAACAAATCGCATTTTGGGATTCTAAATTCTGAATTCTAAATTTCGGGAAAAAGTTTTAAATGATATCATATATTTAAAAACTTTATCTTTTCTCAATATCTATTCTATTGGTTGCCTAACAATGGATGTATCTGCTCAGATTTCCTTTCATTAAAAGGAGATTCTGAAAAATTCGACGCTCGACCAAAATGAAACATAGATTCCTCTTGATCCTCTTGCAATTCAATACATTTGGCAAATCGTTTCCCAAGATTCTCTAACTTCTCACAAAAAGATCAATAAAAATTGAAAAATAAAAGTTATTATCTTGGTTTGGCGGAGAACTTTTCAGCACCCTCTTATAATATTTGGTGGTACTTGCTGAATAATTTGTGAGAACAAATCTCCCAATTCATGTTGTTGACTGGATTGATTCTTTTCTTCCAAAACTTTTCTAATCGATTAGTGGCTGATTCAAACGCTCTAATAACAATTGATAAAACTTGTTACCTTTATCACTAGCTTTTTTTCTGGCAAGTCCAATTTCAAAATTTCTTTTAATTTGAGCATCGTCCACTAATTAGTATCAATCCATTTGTGAAGCTCTGGGGATTGAGGAGTCACCTCTTCGTTACCATTACTCCTAGGTCCACTCTAACCTGTAGTAGTAGAACCTATTAGAGTCCAATTTCTGGGTCAAATTGTTCCGTTTGAAAATTAAAATTTTTCATGGGAATAGTTGAAGCCATATACCTGTATAGAAAAAAATTATTTTTATTATCATTATTTTACTCCTTGATAGTTTTTTTACATCAGTGTTAGCTGGTGGTTTCCACTGGAGTTGGAGTGACCACAAGTCTCCTAAGTCTCCAGAACTCTTCTCAGCATTCTGGCCGATCTCAATAATGCTGTAGTTTGGACACTCTCCACTCGTCCCATCATTTTCAAGTCTTCCACTCCTTGTACTAATCCTTTAATGAGTGTATGAAGAGCACCATTTACAACTGGTCTAATCGTCACTTTCATGTTCCACAGTTTTTTCAATTCCCTAGTAAGGTCGAGGTACTAATCCTTCTATTAACATTTTTTCAATTTTACTCAGTGGCCAGCCGTGATAGGAAAGTCTGCAATTTTTTTGTTGATTATTAATAGGTCTGGTTGTCTGGCCGAGATTTGGTGATCCGTTTGTATCTCAAAATCCCATAGGAGTTTGTGTGTCTCGTTCTCCAGGACAGATTCTGGATTATGCAAATACCATTCGTTCGTATTGTCACATTTCAATTTCTTGCACATTTTCCATTAGATCACCTTGCCCACCCAGTCGTGCCTAACCTTATACTCTTTCAGTGCTGACTTTCTACATTCGCTTATAATGTGATTGATCGTTTCGTCTCTATTAGTATATAATCTACATCTGCTATTTTGTAACGTCTTATATATTCTTGCTTTAATATAGTTGCTCCTTATGGAGTTGTTTTGTGCTGCTATTAGAAAAGATTCAGTCTTTCATAAGGTTTCGATTTCTAAGCCACGTCCACGTTTTCCACTGTGAGATGTCGCTTGTTAGACGCTTAAAACATCCATAGAAGTGTTTTTCGTTCCACTTTAGTTTTTTTTGGTTATTGTTCTGCTGGTCCTCGTGTCGTTAGTATTGTTTCTGGTTGCTGTAATCAGTCTTCCTTCGCGCTTTTGTAAATAGTCTTCGAGTCGTTGTATCGATGCGTCAACGCTGTTTTCAATGCTAGTAAGTCTTTTTCCTTCCGCTCTTCTTGACACGTATAGTCTATCAACGTCATCTCTGGGATGCAATACTCTATGCATGGTCATTAGTTTTCTTGTTCTCTGGTCCATTTGTTTCTTCTCTGGTCACATTTCAAGAATGGTCCCGAGTATCTTACGAGGTATCTATCCCTATGATCATTCCATTCCCATATTTTGCTCCAAAATCTTTTAGCCTCTTTCGCATATGGCTGTTGGTATGGCTTCGCCCTTTCTCCCCCTAATTGTACGTAGAATTTTTTTCGTTGTTTTGGAACGTCCTGTTTTGTCTACATCGTTTTGTCTACATCTCAGTATCTTTTTAGTCTCCTTTCGTTCACTAGTATTTTTGGCTAGTCTCCTCAAGCTTTTTTTTAGTTCAAGTTGCTATGCTTTTTCAGTTTCGTCAAAATATTCTAAATGTTCCTTTTAATATTCTTGTTTGTTGTCGTTGTTTTGTTTTATCTGCAATTCAAGTCTGAGTTCCCACCCGGGTTTTGACTTTCTATCTGTGATCTTCAAGGGAACCCTGATTTTTTCACAGACTAATTTTGCTCCTACGTAAGAAGCCTTGGGTTTTCAGAAATTATTCGCATAAATTTATCTATTCCTTTCTTCACAACTCTCTAGGCTCCCGCTATAACAGGTACTGTGCTAGTTTACAATTAAAACATTTTTTCTACCTCTATTTCTAGGTTTTTATATTTGGAGATCTTTTTAAATTCTTCCATTTCTGTTTTTCGTCAGACAGTATAGCAATATCTGTCCATAAGTAAGTTTTTATAATTGATTTTATAACAATATCCGTCCTATTAACATTTACTGTTCTCTGAGTTGGGATTTGAAATTCTAAAGAATTACTGTCATTTATTTTAGTCACGAGTTCGAGTTTATCCTCACCACCAGTTTTCGATTATTTTTCTCCAAAATGTTCCCAAATCATTCAGTTCAAATATTTACCTAACTCAGTTATGTTGTTTAAGTATTCATTAGGTTTTAATATAAAGTAAATTATCACAAGGCGATCGTGTGTTCTGCATTCATGGGAGGGAGTCAGTTTCCTTCTTTACATTTGTCTGATAATTTTTGGCGTTAAAGATTATTATTGTCTGAGTTGCTAATCAATCTTTCTTATTTTTACTCGGAGGTCTACAGTCACAGCAAAATCCACTAGATTATAAGTTTTTTTTCTTCTTGTTAATTAGCACTATGTCTGGCTTTCGGGCTCCGATTAGACGATCAGTTTGTATCCCAAAATTTCAGAGAATTTTATATGTTTTATTTCCTGGTTTGTGCATATGATATGGTCAGACTTAAGACACTTGCACAATTCCCATTGGGTCATCTTTTACACCTACTCATTCTTTTTGTACTAGCTTTCTATAATCCTTTATGTGCCATTTCTATCATCACATAACCTACACTTTCTATTCTCCAGATTATTATCGATTTTTACTTTGACATAATCAGTCTTTATGGCATTATTTTTCGCTGCTTTTAAAAGAGATTCGGTTTCTCTCTTCAGGTTTCCTCTTCTTAGCTATTTCCTGGTCAACTCGTGTGCAATTTCCTTAATTTTTTACCTTACAATAACCATAGAGTTGTTTTTCTGCCCATTTTTGTTTTCTTTATTTTATGCCTATTGTTTTCCTGTTTATCTTTAAACGAATTCTGTTATTTCTGCAACTGGTTGCTTTAATCAACCTCTCGTTACTCTTGTATATATATTCTTCGCGTCCCTGATTTGCATCATCCACAAATCCTCAATACTAACGGACTATTTCTTGATACATAGAATCTGTATCTCATCTATCGGGTATAAAGTCTTGTTTATCGTCATCAATTTTTTATTTTGTGTTCCGTATTTCTGATTTCCTTCATTGTTCATTTTAAGAATGGTCCTGAGTATTTTATAAAATAGAATGCCCAAGTATTTTTCTTGATTAGATTTCTGCAACAGCGTTTGTTTTCAAGAAATTATCTTGTACTTTTGTTACTTTCTCTTTCATCTCTGTTCGCTTGATGGTATTCGCTTCTAATATTCCCAGGTATTTGCAGTTTTCCTTATTTTCAACTGTTCTAATTCTTTCTTTTTCGGGTTGGTCTATTCCTTAAATTGATTCTGTTTTCTTAACGAAAAAAGAAAAAAAATACCTAAAGCAAAAGTAAACGAGTATTACTGAATATATGTGTAATAATTATTGGCACAAATATCCGCATATCTAAGTAACCACGGGTGTTTGAAGCTTATCTCCCGTAGATAATGACGTACTGATTTTTTGTTTTTTGTTTTTTGCTTAATTTTGTTGGTGGTTTTAATTGATAAATAGCGATATAAGATATTCCGTTTTCTTAGTTAATATTATGTAATTATTCTTGATATAAAATGGTATAATTTACAAATTCTGCAGACAGCAGGAACTACCGATATTACCGATTTTCTTCAAAATTGCAAAATTAGACAAAATATCAGCTTTTATTTTTACATCTCTCTCTCTCTATCTCTCTATCTCCCCCCCTCTCTCTCAGTGTATATATATATATATATGTGTGTGTGTGTATGCGAGTGTATGTGTGTGTATGTGTGAGCGTGCGTGTTCATTTTGATCTACCCTTATATATATATATATATATATATATATATATATATATATATATATATATATATACGCCTTCTTCCGTGGAGTCGTTTTATGTGGCCGCCCTATTGTTTTAGGTGACTTAAAGGAGTAAGTATCATCATAAAGTTTTAATATTCTAGAAATTAACTTTTAGATGAATTAACTTCTTTTTCAATAGCAAAAATTGTCATCCCCTGAGTTTTTAGTGTGACAACCTGACGCTTGGGTGATTCATCAACTTTACAACGGCTTGCCATCATGTTAACTGAGGAAACAATGTTGAATAAGGAATATTTGCTTACACTGCAGTGTTGCCATATTTCGTTGGGAACTATGATATATTTTATGTCGTCGTCGGAATATGGAATCAGCAACCCAAGTCCAAATCTTGGACGATGTTGTTTGCATTTCATTTCGCGCTAATGCCCTTGATAAAGAAATGAATCCATATGTTCTCCAACTTCGAGTTTTGGGTAACTAGCAGGTAGACTGGGTTCTTTAGCTTTGGTACAGCAACCAGGCAAGGAGAAGGAAAATTTGATTTCAAACTGTTTCACTCAACTTGATATTGACTTTGAGTCGAATTGCGGAGAGGTTAGGTAAATGCATATATATTTTTCACATAATTCCCCTATAAATATAAATGACAATATTTGTTCTCTAATTTTAGAGGCCATACATATTTTGTAAATGAATTTCAATTTCTTTAATTTTAAAACTGTCGTTCATAAATATACGACACTGCAATATATATATATATATATATATATATATATATATATATATATATATATATATATATATATATATATATACGAGGATCATTTAATAAGTTTCCAGATTTTTTTCGTATGGGCACTTTGATTGATAGTACTCACATGAAACTCAAGTCCCCTTCGAAGTAATCTCCTCCGGCTGCAATGCACTTGTTGTACAGTTCCAACAACTTCTCGAAGGCCCCATGGACATCCTCTTGTGTGAGCGTGTCAATGACCTTCGTCACAGCCTCTTTCATCTCCTCAATTGTCTTATAACGACAGCCTCTGAGCTTAGGGAATAACCAGAAGTTACAAGGAGCAAGGTCTGGACTATAGGGAGGCTGAGGAACTGTCTTGATGCCCATCTTGGTCAAATAGTCTGTGACAAGGATGGAGTTATGGACTGGTGTATTATCCTGGTGGAAATGCCATTGGCCCGATTTGAAGAGTGCTGGTCTCTTCCGACGGAATCTCTTCCTGAACTCCCTTAAAACCTCAACATAATAACCCTAACCCTAACCTTTTGGCCAATCAACTGTGATGTATTGACTTTCTTACTCCTCCCACATCTCTCATCATCTCTTACAGATTCCCTGGCTTCCTTAAATCTCTTATGACACTCAAAAACTGATGTTCGATTCATGCAAGATGCTCCAAAAGCAGTCTGAAGCATTCCATACGGTTCTCTGGCATTTTTTCAAGTTTAAGACAGAGTTTTATTGCATATCATTCTTCTAAAGTGTCCTTACGTCCAGATTGCATTTTTGAAATTCCCTAGCTGTGACAATCAGGCTTTAGTAAGGTGTATTTTAATTCCTACTGTTGCTGTTCATTTGAACCTGATATAAAAATTGGTCAGTAATCTCATAAGATGTATATCAATAACATAGTGAATTTTCAAGAGTCTACGACAATTTTAAATGCCTGTACAAAAGTCTGGAAACTTATTGAATGCACCACACACACACACACATACACCCCCCCATATATATATATATATATATATATATATATATATATATATATATATATGAATACGTGTCTACAACTCAGCAGGCATAGCATGAAGAAATCTAGTTGTCTATATTAAATCTAGATGAGTCAGTGCTAATTTGAAAAAAATATGAAGTCAGTCTTGATACTTTCTCAACAAAATATCATTGGAGAAACACAGTATTGTATAAGTGCCACAATTTCCATACCCACCAGATCCGTTAGCTCCATGACATTTTTTCTTTCCCTTAACCGAAAATTCATCACAAGAGTAAGATTTGCTGGTGTAAAGAAAGTTAAAAGAAATAAAATGAAAAGTGTCCGAAGTAATTCGACCAAAGGAAAAATCACTGGAATACCAAGTTATTTCAAAGAAAATTTACGTTTCATTCCTTATTCATTGATAAAAGCATCTTCTGTCTCGATCATTTTTAATGCACTATATATATATATATATATATATATATATATATATATATATAGGGGGGGTGAATGTTAAAACTTTTGAATATGTCTGATGATTAAGGCTTTCTCAACGTGAAACTTCTGTTAATGGTCTTGATTTATAGCGGATATCTTAAAATATTGCTTTTTATATCAGCTCTGTTCGATTTCAAACCATTGAGCACTTTTTTATATATATATATATATATATATAGTTATATGATTTGCTCTATTTATTAGTTAATAGTGCTCCATATCAGTGATAGTTTGAATGTTGTTGACTCTGGTCAACGGCGCTTGGTGACGACTAGGGTTTTATCTATAGTGATTTTCTTTTTTCTATTTCCATTGTTTTCTCGACCTCTGATGCTGACAGTTCACTGATTTTCCGTTATAGGCTTCGTATTTATCAGTTATCTCTAATTCCGAAAAGTAATTCTAATGTCTTAACATCTCTGAGTCCCTTCAAAAGAGACGGGTTATACAGGTGATCCCCTAAACCACCCATATCTGTTTACTAGCCTAATTTCAAAAAGCAATAAATACCAATGTACCAAAGTCGTTCAAACGGACGATCCATATTTGTTTAGTCCCTACTAAAGTAAAAAATTTAATAAGCAATTTTAAACCGGCTGTTTATGTTGTTTGTAGCAGATGCTTTTCATTTCCTTTTAACAGGAGTAATACTAAGTTGATCCGATAATCACATACACGAGAAACTGGCAGTCAACAAGCGTCGTTGACTGTGTCATATATATATATATATATATATATATATATATATATATATATATATATATATATATATATATGTACAGAGCTTTGTTGGCATATAACCCGTGTAGCTTATTTAATATCAAATCCTGTTTATACATATATATTAGATACGTTTTGTAAACAAATATTTTGTAGGTAACATTTTAAACGATCCAAAGCTCATTTGCTTGTATACAGTTAAATGATTTTAAGTATTTCTATCTAACAAATAATTCTATTCAATATGAAGCATGTGTTTGCTCACAGTTATATGATCATAAGTTTTCCAATGAAACTCTTCCTATTCAATTTAACATAAGTCATTTTTTTGTTCACAGTTAAGTGGTAAAAAAGTTCTATTTTACCCGTGGGACCCTAATTGGTACTACCATTCTGGTCTGAGTGGACCTGGG
This sequence comes from Sepioteuthis lessoniana, assembly GCA_963585895.1. Classification (NCBI taxonomy): domain Eukaryota; kingdom Metazoa; phylum Mollusca; class Cephalopoda; order Myopsida; family Loliginidae; genus Sepioteuthis; species Sepioteuthis lessoniana. The sequence goes on along the minus strand of OY757906.1, from coordinate 71,655,155 downwards.
AGTAATAGCAATGATGTGGTTCTCCACATTCCCCGAAGCTTACGGACGGAAGCCGTTCTGTCAGACACAAGCGTCATATTTAGGACACCCGTTGCTAGGAGGTGTCCTACCGCTCTGCATAAGAGAAAGAGAGAGAGAGAGAGAGAGAGAGAGAGAGAGAGAGAGCAAAAGGCTTGACACTGACTTATCTTTGTTTTCAAATGTGTCTGGGTATGAATTCCATCGTAAAATAAGTCATGAAAAAAATACCCATGTACACAAATGACGTATTTTTTCTAGAACATACAAATTTTTCATAGAGTTTGCATTGTTTTCAAAACGGAAAACACGTGCGCATTTATACCTTAACCATTAAAAAATGCATAAGCATGCGCCCCCCCTCCAACACACACCATGCATTTAAAGATTTCCAGGTGACACTTTCACTTTTCTCGATATAGATACAAAGATTCCCGCACAACCACTTCGTAAAATGCAAATTCAGAAACACATTCTTGTACAGCAGATTCTTATCTTAGCCACAGGCCTGCAATATGTGACACTAACATATAGACACAATATTTTGAGATGTTCACCAATGGTTCGGGAGCCTGGGTTCAATTCCAGGTCGCGTCATACCAAAGACTTTAAAAATGCTACTTGATAACTCCTT
>OY757906.1:71552003-71652003 GCA_963585895.1 Sepioteuthis lessoniana | reverse complement strand
GTAGACATCGCTGTCCTCTATGACTGGAAAGACAGGAACAGAAAAGAGGCAGAAAGATGGGGTGGGAGTCAAGTAAACACGGGAGATCGTATCAGACTCGACTAAGGAATTAGATGGAGTTGAGGATTTGTCAGTGAAGACGATTGTTCCTAGAACTACAATGATGAGATCGAACGAAAGAAACTGGTTTTCGAAGGAAGAGGGAAAAAAGAAAAGAAAAGAAAAGAAAAGAAAAGAAATAAAGAATGGACGTGGAAGAGGAAGAGGGAGATCGTTATTGCTTCAGATTTCGTGTTTAAATCTCTCCTGCTATTTTCAAACTGATCAAGAGGTCACAAGCAAAACCGAAAAAAAAATAATAATAATACAGTTCACAAGGTTTTTTTCTCAATTTCTTTTTCGGTTGATTCCCAAATATACTGGTTTTCTTTTTTTTTATGTACCAGTTCTACCTGGAATTATATTTCTCTCTCAAGATCTGTACGCGCATGTTGGTTGAAATATTCATATGTACACACACACTCAGATGTGTTTGACAAATTTACATATATATATACATATGTGTGTGTGTGTGTGTGTGTGTGTGTGTGTGTGTGTGTGTGTGTGTGTGTGTGTGTTCTCTTACAAATTTAAAATTCTTTTTTTTTCCAGATGCAGGTACTTTAAATTAACTCACCTCCTGTATCGCTTTAGAAAACATGTCTCTCAAAGAAATCAGGATTCAGAAATCTTGCCATTAATAACTCTTGGAAGTTTTCATGGGTAATATCAAAATCTAATTCGCAACTATTCTGATAGATAGATCGATAGATAGATAGATAGATAGATAGATATTCATAAACTGACTTTCACATACAGTTTTGTATAAAGCTCTCTGTATTATTTATTGTCTAAGTTGAAAAGACAAGTCCTTTTTAAGGCTTACTTCTTCACATAGTTTCAGGTTTTATCAATATTTATCTCGGTCGATCTTGAAAAGTATACATAACTTTGTTAATATTTTGATCCCATTGATTGTTGATCTTATTGATTGTTGGTTCTTTTTAAGCAATTTTTAAAATCTGCTCATAACCTTTTTTAATATATTTAATATTCCTTTTAATTTATCCATTTTTAAATGTTTTTTCCTTTACTAATATCATCTCCATACTACTCACTTCCAGCTATGCTGTCTAAGTAATAAAGTTTTAGAAAGCTATTTACTAAGTTTGCTTAAGATGTGGTCGAAATCAAGAGTACAAGGCACCTAGTGAGAACTGAATTCGCTGACAATAGAGAGTTAATCTAGTTCGCTAACCATTACGCCAAGTGTAAATATTATGCAATATAAATGGGTGTATGCGTGGGACATAAAGATAAAGCGAATAGATTACACGGATATGTGAAATAACCGAAAATAATATTCTACTTATTTAAAATATTATGAAGCAAATAATCCTTCTTTAGTAGTCAGACTTTCTTCGATACTGAATTATATAACTTTCACTTTATTATCAAATCATAAGAAAATAATTTTTAAAATTTAAGCAATAAAAAATTTAGAGGACTTGTTAATAAGTGATGACTTTTAAAGAGACTGTCACTATATTCCACCATCTTTAACTGCATCAATACAATATGTAGTCATGAAAATTTTATGTATGCTTGCTTTTTAAGTCGAATTAAATGTAATGGATAAAAAAATATTATTTACAATTACAATGAATTAAAATTAGATAAAATACTTGTTAAAATTATTAATAAAAATAATGATTGGCAATGTTTCATCTAAAAGATATAAAGTCCATATATATATATATGTGTGTGTGTATATATATATATATATATATATATATACGAGGATCATTAAATAAGTTTCCAGACTTTTTTCGTATGGGTACTTTTATTGATAGTACACACATGATACTCTAGTCCCTTTCGAAGTAATCTCCTCCGGCTGCAGTGCACTTGTTGTACTGTTCCAACAACTTCTCGAAGGCCCCATGGACATCCTTTAGTGTGAGCGTGTCAATGACCTTCGTCACAGCCTCTTTCATCTCCTCAATTGTCTTATGACGACAGCCTCTGAGCTTAGGGAATAACCAGAAGTTACAAGGAGCAAGGTCTGGACTATAGGGAGGCTGAGGAACTGTCTTGATGCCCATCTTGGTCAAATAGTCTGTGACAAGGATGGAGTTATGGACTGGTGTATTATCCTGGTGGAAAAGCCACTGACCCGATTTGAAAAGTGCTGGGTCTTCCAACGGAATATCTTCCTGAACGCCCTTAAGACCTCAACATAGTAACCCTAACCCTTTGGCCATTCAACTGTGATGTATTGACTTCCTCACTCCTCCCACACCTCTCATCATCCCTCATATACTCCCTGGCTTCCTTAAATCTCTTATGCCACTCAAAAACTGATGTTCGATTCATGCAAGATGCTCCAAAAGCAGTCGGAAGCATTTCATACGTTTCTGTGCATTTTTTCCAAGTTTAAAACAATTTTATTGCATATCGTTCTTCCTCACGACCAGATTGCATTTTTGAAATTCATTAGCTGTGACAATCAGGGTGTATTCCAATTGCTGCTGCAGCTGTAGCTTGTGTATTCCATTAGCTGTTATAGGTGTTCATTTGAAGTTGAAATCATAAAAATTGGTCAGTCATCTCATAAGATGTATAGCAATAACATACTGAATTTTCAAGAGTCTACGACAATTTAAATGCCTGCACAAAAAAGTCTGGAAACTTATTGAATGCACCACGTATATATATATACAGCACCTCGAACCAAAACTTGCCAGACTTGAAGTATCACAAACCCCGAAATAAACGAATAAACTAGCTGTTCCGTCAAAACTAATTTGAAAGACAAACTTAAAAAAAACTCATTAGCCAGGCAGGTTTACAACAGATAAATAAATGTTAGTTGAAGACACGTGAATATCAAAAAATTTTCATGCGACAAATCGATATGTTAAGTATTTTTTCCTGACAATGAACTCAGGTCGAAACGAGGTGAGAACAATCAAGAAATAGATAACAAAATAAATGTTCGTATTAGTTCATCTTATATATATATATATATATATATATAAAGAACCAGGTTATTTCTCAATTTGTTTTTCGGTAGATTCCAAAATATACTTATTTTCTTTTTTACGTACCAGTTCTACCTGGGATTATATTTCGCTTTTCGCTTCATATATATATATATATATATATATATATAGCATGGACTGTGATTCAACTGCGCTTAGTGATTGTCAGTTTCTCACCTCTGCAATCATCGAATAAAATGATCGAAAATCTATCGGGATTTGTCCGATGATCGCTTAGGCGAGAAACTGACAGTCACCAAGCGCTGGTGACTTTGTGTCAACGCTATGATAACTGAGATAGATATGCTCTATCGCCGAAATCAGACACTTTCTATTTATCGAAACATTAAACTATATCATTAATATTATATATATATATATATATATATATATATATATATATATATATATATATATATAGTATTAGAAATTATATGAATTGGTAAAATTCTGAAAAAAAAGGAATGCGATAAAAATAGACTAAAATCCCGAATACGTGCGTTCCCTTTTGTCAAAAAATACTAATAATTGCAAGGTGGCTCCTATTTTGCGATTTAACCCAGAGATATCCATTTTATTCAAACTTTTAGTCGTAACGTTTTTAGCACAAGCGTACTTCTTTTATTGCAACCTATATGTAAGTAAAGAAATAATGAAAAGAAACCGTACTTTACTATTGAATCAATCAAATGGTTATAGTTTGTTTTTTGCAATGTTTGTTTTGCTTTTTGTCGCTAAGACATTGAATTGAATGAATTTGCGGGAAAAAAACCTCTATTTAACAACTTTTTATCTATTTATTTTCGCAATTCAAAAGCAGGAAAAATAGGGACATTAAGTCTTTTTAATCTTTGGATTTACCCGGAAGATGAACGAAATTTCCTAGGAATATGGCATCATTTCCTGATATCGTTTCTTTAAGAAATACATTTTCCGATTTTCAAGCGTACATGTTTTGCCTTTTTCATCCACCTCTGATCTGTCTCCGCTTATTTTCACGTTGAGTAACTATAAGTACTGTATATGCAGAAATGGAAGCATAAAACTTAATATCCATAACTATATAACTACACTCTGTATTAGATTTTATTATGTAATGAATGCTTTCACAGTAAAATTGCTATGAATAAAACGATATTGGCGAAATTTAGTGATATCTATATTCATATGAGCATTATATCATGTGAGCTCCAGTTTACAATATATGTTTTATTAGAAATATTTACAATAATTCATTTGGTTATGTGATATTTCATTATGCTACTGTTAGTTGATGGAATGGTTGATTGATTTTAACGGTACGTCAAATCGTCAAGGGTTATTTTATATCTAGAAGTAAGGGAATTGCGCTCATTGTACATACATATTTACTTTTCTTGAGTAGCTGTTTCTTTAAACAGTAAGCGTATCCTAAGCCCGAGTAACAGAAAAGATATAGTGTGTGGCCTCTAGCTTGTAAGATGTGTTTTATTAGAAGAATTTATTTGGTGTGGTAATATTCAATTCTGCAAGTGTTGTTCATCATATTATTAATAAATATATATTATAGTATAGTTATAAATATTCATTTTTCATTATATATATATATATATATATATATATATATATATATATATATATATATATATATATAAAGATTACCATGGATGGTGTGTGCAAGTTTGGTTGGTTTCTTAGTTTAATGGCATATCAATCTCTGTGGGTTATTTAATGCTAAAGCAAATCTTGTTAATAGTAATAATACAATTAAACTCATAAGTGGAGGTGATAAAGGAGTTCATTCATTTCCCAAATCTGAAAGTGAGCAGGATTGCGCAATTGGCGTTCGAACTCGCTTACTACGATATCACAGTCCGATACGTTAGCCTGTACGCATCAGGGACTCATCTCTGATGTGTGTGTGTGTGTGTGTGTGTGTGTGTGTGTGTGTGTGTGTGTGTGTGTGTGTGTGTGTGTGTGTGTGTGTTTGAATGATCCTCATATCAAAGAATATTTATCATCCACTCATTTCATCATTATTCGAAAAATGCATGCCTTGGTTTAATCCTTGAACTGTAATGAATTACAAATGAAAATAATTTTATTTTCTTATTCTTCTAAGTATATTCAAAACGCTGTACTTTAAAAAATAGTACTCACTACAAACATCGAAAATGATTAACAATAAGCTTCTACGTGTTTCTTGTATCAGAATAAGATGTTTTTTCGAGGAGGAAAACTCACATGATCAAAATCTTAGAAGTACTGAGAGGTCAAACTCTACGACAATAAAACGATTTTAACTCTGTTCTGCTGGAGAAGCCATCTATGTGACAATAAGACATGTGACCTCAATAATAGTTCAGACATTTTGTCTCGGCTTGTCCCTGGATCTTAGATTCTGGGGTATGAGATGCTGTACGAGTCGTACAAACGTGTAGCATTGGAAATCATGGTAAGCAGCGTTTCACCTGATGTTGAACGGAGGATAACAGCCAGGATTAAATAGATCAGCCAGGCAACTACTGCCACTCATCTTTAAGTGTGGCGCCTATTGATGAGAAAAATAGCCCCAGAAGAATTTCTATTACCCCAATTCAAACCACGTCGTCCTTCACGCGGTTTAACAAGGGTCACGTTCCGCTGGGGTAGGAGTTCTCGCCGCGCTGTTTGAAAAATTAGAAACAAGTGCGAGAACGCTTTCAACATAGCGACTTTTAACATTAGAACTAATCGAAATAGGCCAACTATCCGCGCTCACTTCCTCGGCAACCGAAAAGAATGTAAACATCATATGCATACAGGCACATTGATATTACCATTACGAACTAGAACTAAAATTCTCATTGAAGGAATAAACACAAGGATAGACCCGCTTGTAAGATACTCTGTACCATTCTTAAAATTGACAAGGGAGGAACTGAGACAAATTAATCAAAGGAAATGAAATTAATGATGATGCAGAAATACTTACACTTGAGAGATGACATAGACTCTGTGGGTCAAGAAAAGAAGGAGAATTATGTCACGCCACCATTGAGGATTGTGTAAATGCAAAAATTTGAGGACTTAATGAATACGCCAAAAAAAAGCAAAAGAAGACTAATTATAGGGGCCAGCAACGACAATGCCAACATAAGGACACGGTAAAACAATAAAATCTTGAAAACAAAAATAGGAAGAACAACTGTATGGATACTTCAAGCGACTCGTTGAGGAGATTATACTTGAGATAACCTGGATAGATGTAAAAAATGGTATATGCACTAACCAGAATCTGTCCAAGAGAATGATGCGTATAAAATACTCTGGGATTGTGAGATACAAACGGATCGCCTAATCCCGGCCAAAAAATCAGACAGAAGACTGAAGAAAAACTTGACGTGTCATGTAGAGTATATTTTCCGTTCCAGCGAACTATTGAGTGAAAATCAAATAAAGTGAAATGATAAACAAATACTTGGATCTTACCAGAGAACTAAAAAGTCTGTGACACATGAAAGTGATTGTGATACAAACTAGACTTAGTGCGTTTGAAACGGTCTCCAAAAGCCTGGAAAAGAGACTGGAAGAACTGGAAACCCAAAGAAGAATCGAATCAATCCAGACTATAGTATTGTTAACATCGGCTACAATTCTCAGAAGAGTGTTTGAGACCTAAATAGACGTGTTATTTCCTTATCTCCAGTGAAAGACCACCAATTGAAACTTTTGAGAAAAACTTACAAGGACTGAAATAATATGAACAAGACTAAGCACGAACGGGTGCGAAAAGTGACCCATTGGAAATTCTGCTAAATGACTAATCTTACAAAAAAAATTGATCATACTAACAAATAGCTTATGCTAAAAACAGAATCCGTCTTGCTGTCACTTAAACTCCAGTGAGAGGCCACCAACTAAAGCTGCAAGGAAAAACATGGGAAGGAATGAAATAATAAAACTCATGACGATGCACAAGACCTTACAAACCTGAGATGACGTAGACAGACTGTATGAGTCAAGAAAATAAAGAGGAAGAGGACTTGCCAGCATTTAAGATAGCGTCAATGCATCGATACAAAGCTTAGAAGACAACATAAAAAAGCGCGGAGAAAGACTGACTATAGTCACCAGAAACAATGCAAACAACACAAGCATCAAAATAACAAAAATAAACATAAAACTAAAATAGGAAGAAAACAACACGAGAAAACGTGGATGTGGCTTAGAAACGAAAACCATATGAGAGAAAATTCATCTCTTCAGAGAGCTGCACAAAACAATTCCATAAGGACCAATCATGTGCTGAGTATCACCTACCTTTTCAGCATAATGAGCTGTTCCATCTGCCATTGTGGCAGCAGTGGAGATTAGTCTGGCAATAAGCCCACTTCGTCATTTTTTGGATTTTTTTACGTTATTCTACGGAAAAGTAAGTAATTATTATTGTTGAAACCTGTTGTTATTGTATTATTATTGTTACAGCTACGTGACCTCCCTCAAACAAATTGTTACTGTTACTTGTGTGAGAGGAGGGTCAAACCTCGATTTTACTGTTTTACTTTTCTAAAAAAAAAAAAAAAAAAATCAAAAAAACAAAACGACCGTCATATTTTCACTCAACGATTCATTGTATTTATTGTAGTCCATTCGCATTTCAAACACCATTCCCCCTTGTTGCCGTTTTAAAAACGCAACTATGGGGGAACCATCTCGGAAGCCATCTCAAAATCCAACGACTCATTTACCGATAACTCAAGACATTTTCATCGACATTGAACCCTCCCCGAAGCCGGAAGACTTATCATTGTCTTCAACTATTCCACCCGGACAAACTACACCGACAAATGCAGTCTCCTGGTCGACGCAGATACAAAAACAAAAAAAGAAACCGTCGGATTATGAAAGTGATAGAGTAAACAAGTACGCTAAGTACTTTAGAGAAAATGAAATTTTGCCGATACCTGAATTGGTACAGGCAGTTGAACCAAAGACACTATCATTTGTAGTAACCGACATAAAGACCAGGAGACTTGCAAGCTTAAACAAGGAAAAGTTTGAAGAGACCTTAAAAAGTGCAGGCATCCCAGGGAAATACATCTGCAGAAGAAGTTTTGCAACCTGGGATGTCTTGTTACCTACAGAAGAGCTAGCTAAAAAGCTAGCTACTAACAACATCAACACGAAGTACTTCCGGCTTCAACCGGAATATCTAGGAAAAAGACATATAAAAGTCACCGTTTGCAATGCTTCAATGCAGCTAAATGGAGATGTCATCGCCGCCTATCTGAGTACTTATGGCGGCGTGGAAGAATACACACTCATTACATCGGCGCAGGGAACCGCTTACGGTGACTATGTCTTTACTATGATCCTAGATAGGGGAGGGTTCCACTCAATCCCACGTACAATTACATACAGGGACACAACGATGATGGTGGTCGTAAAGGGCAGGAAACCTCTTTGTTGGAACTGTAAAAAGCTAGGACATTTCTCGAGGTCCTGCCCTCAAAAGACCACCATCACTGGACCCAAAACAACCAGCACAACGTCTGATACCATAAACGCCAAGACAACGACAACAACGACTACAACAACAACAGATACAACATCGACAAATTCAAACCCGGAAACAGGGGTCCAACCCGAAAAGGAAGACGGGTGGACCCTAGTAAAAGGGAATAAAAAGAAATCATCTCCAACGAAACCAACAACTACTATTACTACTACAATAGCAGCAGCACCAGCGACAACACAGACACCAAATAAAAAGAAAACAAAAAATCAACAAGAAGAAATGGAAACAACGTTCAACTTAAAAAGGAGAAGAGACAGTGGGGATTCAGACAAAGATGGGGAAAAGAAACAATGTAAAAACTTACCTACAACACCGAAACCAAAGAAACAACAACCACAACCAGAGAAACAACCCCTGCCCATTCAACCCCAGAAACCATCAGAAAAAACTCCAAGACCAACACCAATCATACAAAATAACCCACAACGCCCAGCACATATTCCCCACTCCCCAGCTCAACATACACCAAAAGAATCCCCCCTCCTACCAACTCTTCCTTCTCTCTCTCCGATCACCACGCCCAAAATTTTCTCCCGATCTAGATCAGTAAACAGAATTGGACCATCACCGTCATCATCACCAACACATACAAGGACCCATTCCGAAACAAATCAAATTAGAAAACCATTAATTGGAATCACCCTTTGTAAGGAACCAGACCCATCAAAAATCACAGATCATCAATTAAAGACACTCTTAAAGCCATTATTTTCATTCAAATCCATAAATGAAAAAAATATATCAAACCCGTATTTGTTTAGGGATGCAGCCAAGGTGACCACCTTTGTTCGCACAGCTGGCAACCGCACAAGGGAGCTTTGGCGCTTCATTCAGGAAGCCAGCTGTGCGGATTTGAGGCTGGCGGAATTGGATCATTCCTCCGTCAAAAAAATGCTTCCTTTTTGTTCGGGCAGGGTCCCGATTTTAGTTCACCCATCATTTTATAGGTCCCTAAAGCTGAGGTACCCCATGGATGTCGGGGGAATTGCCAGGGACGACCGAGTTAGCACTGAGCTCGGCACCGGTTCCCTGCGTCAGGCCGTCGGCATCCTCACCACGAAGGATTTCCGGCCCGTGGTCGACACTGAGTAAGGTAAGTTGTATTGATGGCTTTAAACCTTGCCAGTTTGAATGTGAGGGGACTGAGGGATTCAAGCAAGTGTACGCACTTGCTTGCTGAACTCAAGAACCTCGGAGTGGATGTTGCTGCAGTGCAGGAGACTCACTTCACTTGCGGTGCCGACTGTCGGGTGCTGGAAAGCGATTTTAACGTTTTCTCAGCATACGGCAGCCGCACCAGCGCTGGGGTCTCTTTGCTAGTTGGACGCAGCCTTGATGCTGATGTTGACGTTGTTTTTGCAGGTGACGGGGGCTGGTTGGTTGTGGCCGATGTTGCCGTGAAAAGTTTCAGGTTTATGCGTCCAATATCGCTGCGGTGAGGGTTTCCTTTTTTCGTCGGTTGGCGCCGTTCCTGGACGATACGAAGCGGCTAGTTTTAATGAGTGATTGGAATGCGATCCTTGATCCCAAGATAGATAAGGTCGGGCGGGGAGCTAACAGATTGGGAAGTGTGAAAGCAGCCTTGTCGGCTTCGTGACTCGTCACGGTCTCGTCGACAGGTTTCGTCTTGATCACCCAGGGCGGGAGATGTGGACGTGGCTAGATAGATCGTCCTCTGCCAAAGTAGGTTCCTACTTGGACAGAGTGTTAGTGAGAAGAGCTGACATTGATTTTGTTAATTGTCCCACGTTCCACTTGATAGCGTGGACTGACCATAAACTCATTAGAGTCAGTCTGCGGTTAGCAAATAGGCCTAGTCTAGCCGGCTACTGGAAGTTCAATACCTCCTTACTGGAGATACGGGACTTCTGGGATCGGCTGGAATCCCTAATTCAGCGGGCGTTAGTGGGGGCGGTTACCGGGAATAGGTGGTGGGTTTCTCTTAAACATAGGATTAGAGATTTCGCCACCAAGTACGGTCGACAGCTCAACTTAGACAGGACCACGGAGGCGAAATCTATAGATGATAGACTCTCCCGGGTGGTGGCTGGGGGGACTCCCTAGGTGTAGAGCTAGCTAGGAGGGACCTTGATCGTGAGAGTAGCGAGCGCTACAAGGGATCGGTAGTTAGATCTAGGCTAAAAAGAGTTCTCAACGAAGCTGTGAAATCGAACGCAACTGCGCGTGAAGAAGAAGTGCGAAGGTTCCCCGATCGGTACATCGCATCTGTCAAGACCCCGGATGGGCGACTGCTGCGATCGAGTCGTGAGATACGTGACGCCTTTCGGGCGCACTTTCGGGATCGCTTTGCCCGCTGCACTGATCTCCCGCTCTGGGAGTTTCGTAGCTATCTCGCCGACTTCCCCCGCCTTGGGGCGACTGAAGCGGCTAGCTGCGAGGGTGTGGTTACTGAATGCGAAGTCCGTGACGCGTTGAAGCAGGTCGGCCTCAACAAGTCGCCGGGACTAGATGGTTTGCCCTATTACGTGTACTTGAGGATGTCGCACATGTTTGTACCTATTCTGACGGATATGTTCAACCATTGGTTCGCCCAGGGAGCCATCCCTGGTAGCGTTACCAAGGGCGTGATCACATTGCTGAAGAAAGGTGGCAGGCATGTTTGGGAGGGTTTAGATGATTACAGCCCCATAACTCTGCTTAACACAGAGTTAAAGATTTTGGCCCGGGTCTTAGCGAATCGTTTACAGCTTGTCATTAGCGATCTGATCGGCCCCGAACAGACCTTTGCTGTGAAGGGAAGATCGATCCAGGACAACCTGCACTTGATTCGCGAGGTCCTAGAGGGATAAAAGGCGACACCGAATCCGCGCTGATCAGTTTAGATCAGTCCAAAGCCTTCGATAGGGTTGACCATCGGTTCTTGGCGTCTGTTTTGGAGACTGCCGGATTCAAACCGGAGTTCCGCAGATGGATTAGCATGATGTACCACAACCCTCAGGCAGTGGTGCAGGTGAACGGAAGGCGTTCGGGGGTGATCGCGATCGAGCGTTCGGTCCGGCAAGGCTGCCCTCTGTCTCCGCTTCTCTATGTCCTCGCGTTGGAGCCCCTCCTGCGCAGGCTTAGGGATGAGGGGACAAGTCCGGCACTGCGCGGTATCCCATTCGTTGGCCGCCTTGCGGCCAGGGTTTCCGAGTTCGCTGATGACGTCACAGTCTTTGTATCCCGCCGCCAGGATATAGAGGCTGTGAAAGAGGCGGTTGTCGAGTATGAGCGGATTGCAGGGGCCAAGATCAATTTTGACAAAAGCGAAGGTTTGCGGCTTGGTGCTTGGAGGGGTAGCAATACTCTTCCAGGGCCCTTCCGCTGGAGTGACGGACCCATCCGCATCGTCGGGGTGTGGTTTGGGCCCGACCTCCAACTGGAGCGAAATTGGTCGGAGGTACATGCTTAGGTGAATGCTCAGGTGGGAATCTGGCTTTCAAGGAGGTTGTCCTTAAAGGGCAGGGCTGAGGCGTGCGCCGCGTACGTCTTCCCCTTGATCCTTTACCGATTGGCTGTACTTCCTCTGCCTAATGCACATCGGTTGGCACTGCAATGATCCCTCTCCAGATTGCTCTGGGGAGGTGCAAGGCCGATGGTCCGTAGGCAGGTCTGTATCCAACGTACTCGCAACGGGGGTCTGGGTATGCCTGATCTGGAGAGCCACTGGCTTGCTGAAAGACTTGCATATCTGGGCCGTGTCTTGACGGGGGACTCAGTGTGGAGACGAAAGGCGAGTCGGACTTTTCCTCGCCTCAACTCAGACCCAAAGGCTGAAGGTCGACGTAGGCCTTTGGGCGAAGCACTGTTTGTCCGCGAGTGCCGAAAGGCCCTTCGTAACCTTCTTGGGTCCAGTGACCTTTCATGGCCTCGGAAGGAACTGTATCGGGAATTAGTGGTGGGTTCCGCTTCTGATCCTCTCAGCGAGCGGCACGGCTGGACGGCGGAGGAGATCCGCTCTCACTGGAATTGGGCGCCAGGATCGAGCTTCTTGAACAACTCCGAGTTCTCACTCACCTGGCGACTTGCACGGAATGCGTTGCCCCTTCGCGACTTGAACTACAAGGCGGGCCTGGCAGACATGCCTGATTGCCCTCGCTGCAGCAGTGGGTTGGAAGAAACGGCTGAGCACGCCTTCTACTACTGCGAGCGAGTCCGCCCGTTTTGGGATCACGTCGGGGAGTGGACGGCTCGCATCGAACCCAAAAAGCTTGTGCTGCTCGACGTTGGTTACGTCGTAGACAACGTTCTTCCTCCGTTTCACGGTGAGAAGCGTGTGGTGTTTCTCGCGATCCTAGCTGTAGCCCGAATGGTGATTTGGACGACGCGAAACAAGGGATTGTATGACGATGCAAACTTTTCTCATCGTGATCTGGTTTTGTATTTTCGGCATCAGCTGAGGGTCAAAATCAGATGCGATAGAAAACGCTTGGATCGCATAACATTCAGCAAAAGGTGGGTGACTGCAGCGAGCCTGGTCGTACGAAAGAGGGCAATGTTGGAGTCATCCTTCCCTCCTCTGCCGGCCCATGGCGTCTACGGTACGGGTCCTTAGGGACCCCATCCCTGGTAAGTAGAATTGTTTTTTCCCCTTGTAACCTAGTTAGCAGTATGTTGTGTGTCATTGTCCCCGTCATCTAGTCGTTAGTTTCTCAAGATCTTCCCCCTCCCTATTATTTTTGTACCTCAACCCAAATCCCAGTCCGCTTTTATTGAAGATCTTGAACATTCATATGTAAAAAATCATATTATCTGCATCTATCGACCCATACCGCGCCCGACCCTTTATTTATTTTATCTCTGTAGATTAGGATTCCTGTCCCACCTAGGGTAGGTCCGGCTTGTTTCCGGTTTCTTTCGAACCGGAAAACAGTCGGCCTCCAATTTTATAGACGGGGGGATGGGAGGGAAACCAAATGGGGAATTTTTCCTTGTTTTCTTTCTTGTATATATATTTTTCGGGGTTTTTTCTCCCATTCCCATCACTTCATTGTACATAAATCATATTTTGTAAATAAAAATCATATACCACTTACGGGTTTTAAGTAGGCTTTATCATAGAGCAAATGTGGTATTTTGGTGTCTGCTGCGCACATGATGAGGGATGAATGGTTATATATTGTACTGTTGAATTGGTCGGCGAATGTGGCTAGCTAGGCTCCCTTTAGAATACATAGAAAAGCAAGACCGCTCCCTTCCCCTCCCCAAAAACCTTAAGGCCTTGTGCCTTCTTTGTATTTTTTACAAAGAAATAAAATAAGGCCAAACGTCCTTTTAGATTATTTACGTTTGTTCTTGAAAAAGTAAGTGTATATTATTGTTAAAATCTATTGTTATTTTGTTATTATTGTTGCAGCTTCGTGACCCCCCTCAAACAATTGTTATTGTTGTTTGTGTGTGAGGAGGGTCAAACCTCGACTCGACTTCATTGTTTTACTAAAACAAAACAAAACAAAACGACCGCCATTTTTTCATCCAACGTTCATTTCACTAGTTGAAGTCCATTCGCATTTTAAACACCATACCCCTAGTTGCCCTTTTAAAACGCAACTATGGGGGAACCATCTCGGATTCCTTCAACTCCCTTACCGACAACTCAAGACATTTTCATTGACATTGAACCATCCCCCAAGCCGGAAGACTTATCATCGTCTTCAACCATTCCACCTGGACAAATAACACCAACAAATGCAGTCTCCTAGTCTTCGCAAATACAAAAGCAAAAAAAGAAACCAGAAGATTACGAAAATGATAGAAAAAATAAGTACGCAAAGTACTTTAAAGAAAGCGAAATCCTGCCGATACCTGAATTGGTACAGGCAGTCAAACCAAAAACAATATCTTTTGTAATAACTGACATTAAGACTAGGAGACTTGCAAACGTAAATAAAGAAAAATTTGAAGAGACTTTAAAGAGTGCAGGCATCCCAGGGAAATATATATGCAGAAGAAGTTTTGCAACCTGGGATATCTTGCTACCAACAGAAGAGCTAGCTAAAAAGCTAGCTACTAACAACATCAACACGAAGTACTTCCGGCTTCAACCGGAATATCTAGGAAAAAGACATATAAAAGTCACCGTTTGCAATGCTTCCATGGAGCTTAACGGAGATGTTCTCGCCGCCTATCTGAGTACTTATGGCGGCGTGGAAGAATACACACTCATTACATCAGCGCATGGAACCGCTTACGGTGACTATTTCTTTACTATGATCCTAGATAGGGGGGTTCCACTCAATCCCTCATACAATTACATACAGGGACACAACGATGATGGTAGTTGTTGAGGGCAGGAAACCTCTTTGTTGGAACTGTAAAAAGCAAGGACATTTCTCGAGGTCCTGCCCTCAAAAGACCACCATCACTGGACCCAAAACAACCAGCACAACGTCTGATACCATAAACGCCAAGACAACGACAACAACGACTACAACAACAACAGCTACAACATCGACAAATTCAAACCCGGAAACAGGGGTCCAACCCGAAAAGGAAGAAGGGTGGACCCTAGTAAAAGGGAATAAAAAGAAATAATCTCCAACGAAACCAACAACTACTATTACTACTACAATAGCAGCAGCACCAGCGACAACACAGACACCAAATAAAAAGAAAACAAAAAATCAACAAGAAGAAATGGAAACAACATTTAACTTAAAAAGGAGAAGAGACAGTGGGGATTCAGACAAAGATGGGGAAAAGAAACAATGTAAAAATTTACCAACAACAAAGAAACAACAACCACAACTGGAGAAACAAAAACCATAACCCCTGCCCATTCAACCCCAGAAACCAACAGAAAAAACTCCAAGACCAACACCAATCATACAAAATAACCCACAACGCCCAGCACATATTCCTCACTCCCCAGCTCAACATACACCAAAAGAATCCCCCCTCCTACCAACTCTTCCTTCTCTCTCTCCGATCACCAAGCCCAAAATTTTCTCCCGATCTAGATCCGTAAACGGAATTGGACCACCACCGTCATCATCACCAACACATACAAGGACCCATTCCGAAACAAATCAAATTAGAAAACCATTAATTGAAATCACCCTTTGTACAGAACCAGACCCATCAAAAATCACAAATCATCAATTAAAGACACTCTTAAAGCCATTATTTTCATTCAAATCCATAAATGAAAAAAATATATCAAACCCATTTTGTTTAGGGATGCAGCCAAGGTGACCACCTTTGTTCGCACAGCCGGTAACCGCACAAGGGAGCTGTGACGCTTCATTCAGGAAGCCAGCAGTGCGGATTTGAGGTTGGCGGAATTGGAGCATTCCTCCCTCAAAAAAATGCTTCCTTTTTGTCCGGGCAGGGTCCCGATTTTAGTTCACCCATCATTTTATAGATTCCTAAAGCTGAGGTACCCCATGGATGTCGGGGGAATTACCAGGGACGACCGAGTTAGCACAGAACTCGGCACCGGTTCCTTGCATCAGGCCGTCGGCATCCTCACCCCGAAGGATTTCCGGTCCGTAGTCGACACTGAGTAAGGTAAGTTGTATTGATGGCTTTAAACCTTGCCAGTTTGAATGTGAGGGGACTGAGGGATTCAAGCAAGTGTACGCGCTTGCTTGCTGAACTCAAGACCCTCGGAGTGAATGTTGCTGCAGTGCAGGAGACTCACTTCACTTGCGGTGCCGACTGTCGGGTGCTGGAAAGCGATTTTAACGTTTTCTCAGCATACGGCAGCCGCACCAGCGCTGGAGTCTCTTTGCTAGTTGGACGCAGCCCTGATGCTCATGTTGACGTTGTTTTCGCAGGTGACGGGGGCCGGTTGGTTGTGGCCGATGTTGCCGTGAAAAGTTACAAGTTCCGTCTGGTTGCAGTTTTTGCGTCCAATATCGCTGCCGAGAGGGTTTCCTTTTTTCGTCGGTTGGCGCCGTTCCTGGACGATACGAAACGGCTAGTTTTAATGGGTGATTGGAATGCGATCCTTGATCACAAGATATATAAGGTCGGGCGGGAGCTAACAGATTGGTAAGGTGTGAAAGCAGCCTTGTCGGCTTCATGACTCGTTATGGTTTGGTCGACAGGTTTCGTCTGGATCACCCAGGGCGGGAGATGTGGATGTGGCTAGATAGATCGCCCTCTGCCAAAGTAGGTTCCTACTTGGACAGAGTGTTAGTGAGAAGAGCTGACATTGATTTTGTTAATTGTCCCACGTTCCACTTGATAGCGTGGACTGACAATAAACTTATTAGAGTCAGTCTGCGGTTAGCAAATAGATCTAGTCTAGCCGACTACTGGAAGTTCAATACCTCCTTACTGGAGATACGGGACTTCCGGGATCGGCTAGAATCCCTAATTCAGCGGGCGTTAGTGGGGGCAGTTACCGGGAATAGGTGGTGGGTTTCTCTTAAACATAGGATTAGAGATTTTGCCACCAAGTACAGTCGACAGCTCAATTTAGATAGGACCGCGGAGGCGAAATCTATAGATGATAGACTTTCCCGGGCGGTGGCTGGGGGGGGACTCCCAAGGTGTAGAGCTAGCTAGGAGGGACCTTGAGCGTGAGAGTAGCGAGCGCTACAAAGGATCAGTAGTTAGATCTAGGCTAAAAAGAGTTCTCAATGAAGCTGTGAAATCGAACGCAACTGCGCGTGAAGAAGAAGTGCGAAGGTTCCCCGATCGGTACATCGCATCTGTCAAGACCCCGGATGGGCGACTGCTGCGATCGAGTCGTGAGATACGTGACGCCTTTCGGGCGCACTTTCGGGATCGCTTTGCCCGCTGCACTGATCTCCCGCTCTGGGAGTTTCGTAGCTATCTCGCCGACTTCCCAAGTCTTGGCGCGGCTGAAGCGGCTAGCTGTGAGGGTGTGGTTACTGAATGCGAAGTCCGTGACGCGTTGAAGCAGGTCGGCCTCAACAAGTCTCCGGGACTAGATGATTTGCCCTATTACGTGTACTTGAGGATGTCGCACATGTTTGTACCTATTCTGACGGATATGTTCAACCATTGGTTCGCCCAGGGAGCCATCCCTGGTAGCGTTACCAAGGGCGTGATCACATTGCTGAAGAAAGGTGGCAGGCATGTTTGGGAGGGTTTAGATGATTACAGGCCCATAACTCTGCTTAACACAGAGTTAAAGATTTTGGCCCGGGTCTTAGCGAATCGTTTACAGCTTGTCATTAGCGATCTGATCGGCCCCGAACAGACCTTTGCTGTGAAGGGAAGATCGATCCAGGACAACCTGCACTTGATTCGCGAGGTCCTAGAGGGGTTAAAAGACGACACCGAAGCCGCGCTGATCAGTTTAGATCAGTCCAAGGCCTTCGATAGGGTAGACCATCGGTTCTTGGCGTCTGTTTTGGAGACTGCCGGATTCAAACCGGAGTTCTGCAGATGGATTAGCATGATGTACCACAACCCTCAGGCAGTGGTGCAGGTGAACAGAAGGAGTTCGGGGGTGATCGCGATCGAGCGTTCGGTCCGGCAGGGCTGCCCTCTGTCTCCTCTTCTCTATGTCCTCGCGTTGGAGCCCCTCCTGCGCAGGCTTAGGGATGAGGGGGACAAGTCTGGCACTGCGAGGTATCCCATTCGTTGGCCACCTTGCGGCAAGGTTTTCCGCGTTTGCTGATGACGTCACAGTGTTTGTATCCCGCCGCCAGGATATAGAGGCTGTGAAAGAGGCGGTTGTCGAGTATGAGCGGATTGCAGGGGCCAAGGTCAATTTTGACAAAAGCGAAGGTTTGCGTCGGTGCTTGGACTGGTAGCAATACTCTTCCAGGGCCCTTCCGCTGGAGTGACGGACCCATCCGCATCCTCGGGGTGTGGTTTGGGCCCGACCTCCAACTGGAGCGAAATTGGTCGGAAGTACATGCTAAGGTGAATGCTCAGGTGGGAATCTGGCTTTCAAGGAGGTTGTCTTTAAAGGGCAGGGCGGAGGCGTGCGCCGCGTACGTCTTCCTCCTGATCCTTTACCGATTGGCTGTACACCCTCTGCCTAAGGCACATCGGTTGGCGCTTCAACGATCCCTCTCCAGATTGCTCTGGATGGTCCGTAGGCATGTCTGGATGGTCCGTAGGCAGGTCTGTATCCAACGTACTCGCAACGGGGGTCTGGGTATGCCTGATCTGGAGAGCCACTGGCTTGCTGAAAGACTTGGTTGCCTGGGTCGGTCCTTGACGGGGAAAGCAGTGTGGAGACGAAAGGTGAGTCAGACTTTTCCTCGCCCCAACTCAGACCCAAAGACTGAAGGTCGATGTAGGCCTTTGGGCGAAGCACTGTTTGTCCGCGAGTGCCGAAAGGCCCTTCGTAACCTTCTTGAGTCCAGTGACCTTTCATGGCCTCGGAAGGCACTGTATCGGGAGTTAGTGGTGGGTTCCGCTTCTGATCCTCTCAGCGAGCGGCACGGCTGGACGGCGGAGGAGATCCGCTTTCACTGGAATTGAGCGCCAGGATTGAGCTTCTTGAACAACTCCGAGTTCTCGCTCACCTGGTGACTTGCACGGAATGCGTTGCCCCTTCGCGACTTGAACTACAAAGCAGGCCTGGCAGACATGCCTGATTGCCCTCGCTGCAGCAGTGGCCTGGAAGAAACGGCTGAGCACGCCTTCTACTACTGCGAGCGAGTCCGCCCGTTTTGGGATCACGTCGGGGAGTGGACGGCTCGCATCGAACCCAAAAAGCTTGTGCTGCTCGACGTTGGTTACGTCGTAGACAACGTTCTTCCTCCGTTTCATGGTGAGAAGCGTATGGTGTTTCTCGCGATCCTAGCTGTAGCTCGAATGGTGATTTGGACGACGCGAAACAAGGGATTGTATGACGATGCAAACTTTTCTCATCGTGATCTGGTTTTATATTTTCGGCATCAGCTGAGGGTCAAAATCAGATGCTATAGAAAACGCTTGGATCGCATAACATTCAGCAAAAGGTGGGTGACTGCAGCGAGCCTGGTCGTAAAAAATGGGGCAATGTTGGAGTCATCCTTCCCTCCTCTGCCGGCCCATGGCGTCTACGGTACGGGTCCTTAGGGACCCCATCACTGGTAAGTAGAGTTGTTTTTCCCCTTGAAACCTAGTTAGCAGTATGCTGTGAATCCTTGTCCCCGTCATCTTGTCGTTAGTTTCTCAAGATCTTCCCCCTCCCTATTATTTTTGTACTTCAACCCGTATCCCTGTCCGCTTTTTTTTTTCGAAGATCTTGAACATTCATATGTAAAAAATCATATTACCTGCTTCTATCGACCCATACCACGCCCGACTCTTTATTTCTTTTACCCCTCTAGATTAGGATTCCCGTCCCACCTAGGGTAGGTTTGGCTTGTTTCCGGTTCTTTCGACCCAGAAAACAGTCGGCCTCCAATTTTATAGCGATGGGAGAATGGTTATATATTTTACTGTTGAATAGGTCGGTGAATGTGGCTAGCTAGGTCCCCTTAGAATATATAGAAAAGCATGACCGCTCCTTTTCCCCTCCCCCAAAACCTCAAGGCTTTGTGCCTTCGTTGTAATATTACAACGACATAAAATAAGCCTACAAGTCAGACCAGAAGAGCCGTTCCTATTGTTGAAGTTTATCATTACTCTATCACTAATCCTATGTTCTTATTACTAATAGTCTCTCTCTCTCTCTCTCTCTCTCTCTCTCTCTCTCTCTCTCTCTCTCTCTCTCTCTCTTGTAAATACTCTTTCCTGTAAATATAAATATTTTCCTCACATATCGTGGTTTGTCTTATTATTACTACTTGTGTTTACTAACCAGAACACAACAATATGAAAACAAGAATACGTAGATAAGACGCAACAAAATAGCAGCTCTAGATTATGCGGTGACAGAGGCGAAACGATCAATCATATAATAAGCGAATTCTGTAAGTCAGCGCAAAGAGAGTACAAGACTAGACACGACTGAGTGGGCAAGGTGATCCACTGGGAATTGCGCAAGAAGTTTAAATTTGACCATAGGAACAAATGGTATATGCACAACCCGGAATCCGTCCAAGAGAATCGGACGAACAAAATTCAGTGGGATTTTGAGATACAAATGGATTACGTAATCTCGGCCAGACGTGTTTGGTTGGGTAAACTAAATTTGGGATTGGGGGCGATAGTTCAAGTTTGACTGGAATATCTACAATGTGTTTTGGTTTTTCATTATTCGCTTTGATGTTTGGTTTTGAATTTGTGATATGGATTTTTCTATTTGGTAGTTGATGGGTGGAGCAGGGATCAGTGCAATTTTCTCCTAATGGTGCTTGTTTTAGTTGGACACTTAAAATTTTCCGCAAGTATTTTTGGCAGTGGTATCGGTGTTTGTTATGGGTTCTTTTTGTTTAATTCATGTTTGTTTTTTTTTTTTGTTTTTTTGGTTTTGTTGAGTTTCTTTTGTTCAATGAAATTATGTAGCTTATTTAATGCCAAAGCCATCCTTGTAAAAGAACAACAGTGATATTATTTAATCCATTGCTGGGTTTATGTTTGTGTTTCTGCTTGATAGATTCCAGTTGATAGTAGTTTCTTTAACTGTTCTTGGAATTTTGAGTAATCGTTTGGTCCCAGTTGCAGGAGCTTTTTTTAATAAGAGCTCTGTATTGATCTGGTTGATTGTTGTTATTGCTGACTGAATTTGACCTGTGTACTGCATTGTCATAGGTGTTATCTTTCATATAAGATTTGACTATTTCCCTTGCACTGAGGAATATTATATTTTCTATACCTCACTTCCATGATTTTAGTCTCTCTTTTGCATATATTGCAAGTTTTTGAAAATGTGGGATGGTTCTATTGATAGCACTTGGTTTCTTTGGGACAAGCTTCCTCCACGTAGTCTGTCTTTTTAGCCATACCTTCCACATGACAGACGTTCTCAGCAGCTCTCCCTGTGATATTAGGTTGGTGCAAAAATAATGTCGTTTTTGACGTTCAACTTCAAAAGATCATAACTCCTTTCATAATAAACTTTATTAATCGAAATAAGAAACATTAGAATCGACACATTTTTGCCAACGAGAAACAAGTTTATTTATCCCATTAGCATAGAAATCCGGAGTTCTGGAAGCGATGAAGTCATTGAAGGCCGATTCGGCATCATCTCGGCTTTTGAAGCATTTTTCGCACAGGAAGTTGTCGAGATGCTTGAAAAAGTGATAATCGCTGGGCGAGAGGTCCGGTGAATATGGCGGATGAGGCAGTCTCGTAGCCCAATTCATTTAACTTCTACAGGGTCAGTTGAACAACATGCGGGCGAGCATTGTCATGGAGGAGAATTGGTCCCTTCATATTGACTAATCTCGGGCACATACGTTCGAGTTTCTGGTGCATTTCGTCAATTTGTTGGCAGTAGTTCTCCGCCGTAATCGTTTCGCCCGGATTCAAGAAGCTGTGATCGATGAGACCGGCCGCATACCACCAAACAGTCACCATGACCTTTTTTTGTGCAATTTCGGCTCCGGGAAGTGTTGTGGAGCTTCTCCGGCATCCAACCACTGTGCCGAACGTGGCTGGTTGTCGTAGAGGATCCACTTCTCATCACACGTCACAATCCGCTCGAGAAATGGGTCGTTTTTGTTGTGCAGAAGGAGCGTAGAAGACATCTCAAAACGACGATTTTTTTTTATTATTGTTCAATTCATGCGGCACCCATTTATTCAACTTTTTTGACTTCCCTATTTGCTTTAAATGGCGAACGACTGTTGAGTGGTCGACCTCGATTTCAACAGCAACTTCTCGTGTGATTTTGCGAGGATCGGCTTCAATTAAGGCTTTCAAATGTTCGTTATCAACCGCAGTCGGCCGGCCGCGACCGTCTTGATCTTCGATCTCTCGTCACCATTGCGAAATTTCTTGAACCACCGTTGTGCTACACGTTCGTTAGTGGTTCCTGGACCAAACGCATCAGCTTTTCGGCCTAGTTTGAACTGGAACAAGAAAATCGTGCGGATTTGAATTTTGTCCATGCTGTCGAAAAGCCTGCAAAATAATGAATGAAGAGATTGAGAACGGTAACGAATAACACGATAGTGAAAAACGCGCTTCAAAATGATATATAACATGGCTATATATATCAATGAATTAATTTAGAAATCATATATAAAAGTAACATATGTGAGAAAACGACATTATTTTTGCACCAACCTATATATTTTATATTTAAAACATCCCAAGGGTACAGGGTGTATTGATTTTCGAGGAAGTATCCAATTTTAACTTCCTTAGGAATTATAGCATTGTTAAATGTCAAAAAGTATGCTTGAGTCTGTATTTCTTCACCACCCTTTCTAATTGTTATCCTTTCTAGTCCGTGATCCTTTGCTTTCCTAAGTTTTGATTTCCGCTGGTTTACCTGTTTCAAATAACTCTCTTTGTGTTAAGCTTTTGATGCGAGTTAGTTTTGCATTTCTAGTTGTAGAAAGATTTCCTTTTGATTAGGTTTTATTTGGGGGGTGTAATGGTTAAAGCGATGGACTGCGGAATCGTAATAAGCGAGTTCGTACTCCAGTCGTGCTATTACGTTCACTTTCGGGCAAATACCCTAATCCTCCCAGCTATGGGTTAAATAGCACCACTACTGTTCTTCAAGGGGAATGTCTTTGGCATTAAATAACCTGCAGATGCCATTAAACAAAGAAACCAAGCCAACCATTAGGTTTTTGGCATCTTTTTTGTTATCTTCTTTTTCAAGTAGAATCCCGCTTCTAATTTTCTTCGCAGATAGAGTTTCCCCTGCTGGAGATTTTTTCAATCAAGAAAGGAGACGGTATGGCTTATGGAGTTTCTTCTAGTGATTCGATTACAATAAATCTTGGAAATTCTGCTATTTCATTTTCTAAATTGGATTCAAAGAGGATTCGTTTTAGTTGTTCTTTGTATTTGCCATATGTATTGCTTTTTATTCGCTGGTCATGAGCGAGACGGAGATACATCTTTTGTATATTCATGTCAAAAGGGTGATTTGTTACCCGTTCTTATCTTAGGCTTTCAGTGTCTTAAATTTAAACAGTGGTCAAAGTTTTATTTCTCTCGATGCGGTTGATTTCTAACCGCCGCCTTCAAGCGCTTTTAAGATAGAAAGGGTTGAGTTTTTGTTTGCTGCAAGAACAGTTTAAAGAATACGGCCGAGACTGAATCATGTAGGTGCTAGGGTTTGACATGGTCAGCCGATTGATCAAATCGAACCTATCTGACCGCCCATCTAGCCCAAGTAAGGGCCAAAATCGAATGTTGCAGGCCACGTGACCACTTAGTATGAGGATCCCATCCTCTAACATAATGGGTCATCACTCATGGCCAACCGGTAGGCTCATTGGAGGTTCTTAACACTCTGCGCAAGCGCAGTCGGTATATTCTACAACCTGATCCGACAGGAAAGTTAACTACCTGGTTAGCTAAACTGCGAGTGATTACTACCGTAAAATCTAAATAAAATGCTCATTTTCGATCAAGCTACAAAAATTATATGAACCAATCAGAAAAATGGTTACTTTTAACTGGTGACATTCAACCTCCACTTTAGCCATTCTCAAATGATAAGTGAAGGAGCAAATTTAGAATAATAGCGTCGAAGTATATATGCATGTATATTGATCTTCCAGCAAGTGGCGGAGGGAGTCAACTTCCTCCGCCGCCAACTGGAAGATCTGACACAAAGTCACATTTTTTAAAAAGAGTAAAAGTGGTTTGAATTCAGTTTTCCTTTTCCTACACTTATATTCCAAGACTAAAGAACCTAGTCTGACCTACTGCTTACCCATTGATAGTTGGTAGTGAAGAGATAGATCCATGCCTTTTCAAAGCCCGAAGGAAAACGCAAACGGCCTCATCCAGGATTTGAGTTTGAGTCACCAATTCTATTTCCTATTATTATAACAGTCACGCTAAACGCACCTACAATGTATATTTCAAGGCAAAATTAAGGAGTTAGCCAAATTGCAGACTAAAAATCAGCGGGTTTATGATTCTGTCTTTTTTCTCTTTTTTCTCTTTATTTCTTTTAGGGGAAATTTCATTGATTTTGAGTGTCATTTAAAAGACCCTTACTACCACAATCCATAAGCTTCTAGCCTTTAAATGTTACGATCCTTATTAACAATAAAATGGTTTCAAAAATACATCCTGGAATCTTCCAATTTATACTATCTTTGAGCAGTCGGCCTCTTTAACCTATCCAAAAAGCTAACTTGATTCGCATTTGCCCTTTCCGCTACAATACAAAACGACACAACTGGGCTCTTTTAATGCGCTTGTTACTCTTTTGGAACATGATTAAAGCAATGAAACAATAGGATCTGAAATGGTGAACCTAAATAGGAAAAAAATTACATGGTTCTTGATCACTATTTCATTATTCTCCGAGCGAATAATGTCGTTAACGTCAAAACTTTTCATTGATCATTAATTAAAAAAAGTCAACTCAGTTGTTTTGGTAGAGAAACAATGACTGATGCAGACGTTTAAAGTTACTGAAATAGTTTCTTTTCATCTTTGTAATAAAATATAAAAAGAAAAAAAAAATCGCCACTATCATCTCATTTGCTGATTAAAACAACAGCTCTTATCATAGATCAGATTCGGAAGTCACAAAAAGTTTAAAAGCAAGAGGCTTTATTATCCAAAGTGGAGTTTGACATTACATTTAGGAGTGTATTTTGTTGCTGTTTTTAACTGAAGACTGAGTCAGACTTCCGCTTTTTCTTTTGTTTGTTCTTTTTTTTTTTAATTTTCATTCAGAAAGTTCTTCCCACTCCTTCGGTTATTGAGTACCACTGCTTCCAGGATTGTTTGGGGGGGTGCAAGATGAGTTCAGAACAGAATAAATTATAATTAACCATTTATTTAAATTTTTCAAAACGGCCCATTTAAAAGTTCCAAAGGTTTTTTCCTTCCTTTTCCTGTAGCGCCAGAAAAATTAGGTGCATGAATTTTAAAAGTTTCAAATAAATCTTTTTAAAAAGTTCAATGATAAATTTACTTGGCCGAACGAGTTATCATCATTATCACTTTTGTTCTGACTTTTGTTTCATCAATTCTAAAAGAAAATATCTATTTTTTCTCAAAAGTAAAAATATTTTCTGTACACCCAACAATTTCGCACAGACTTCTTAATTTAGCGTAGTATCAACATCGAAAAAGTAAAATAAAGAAAATATTTGTTTTAAGAATATGTTTCACTATCATAATCGGTGAGATTGAATTAATTTGATAGTATTCTCTTTATTAGTGTTTATTCTTTCTGATTAATACTAGTCGTAATTGCTACAGTAATTATAAGAGAGGATTTACTAATTTTTCTATCATTATTATCATCTTTATGAGATTTTCTCACAAGTTCTAACAGTGTTTTTCATTAAAGTCAGAGTGACAGCAAGTTTCCAAAAGTCTCCCATTATTCTAGCTGATTTCAACAATGATGTAGGCTGGATGACCTCTATTCTTCCTCTGATTTCCAGTTCCTCATTTTTTTCTATTCTCCAAGTGTGTGGGGCGATATCATAGGCTTTTGCGTAGTCTATTCATGCTATGGTTACATTTTTCTGCTTTGTTTTTACCTTTTTTCGGATATAGTGATCTATATATAGTAGGTCATCTGTTTTTCTTGTTCCCTTAAGGCAATTTTTCTGGCCTTCTGCGAATAGTCTGCGGCATTCAAGATAGTAATATATTTCATCTCTTATCTGTGCAGTTATTATCATTATCTTATTCCTCGTGAGTTTTTCACACCAGCGTTAGCTGATGGGTTTTCACAGGAGTCCGAGTGACAGCAAATTGTCTTATGCCTCCGGGACTCTTCTCAGTATTCTGACTGATATCAACAATGCTGTAGTGTGCATGGTCTCGATTCGTCCACTGATTTCGAATTTTTCTAGTTCCCTTTCCTTTGGAGACCAACTACATTTAGTATCACCGTTATGTTCATGTTTCACACTGCATTTTAGTTCTCTAGCAAGGTCCAAGTATTTGTTGATCTTTTGGCTTTCTTATACTTTCATTCAGTGGTTCACTGGAACAACAAAATTCACAAGTTCTCTTTTTTTTTCTTTTCTTCTTTTTTAGATTAGCACTAGGTCTCGTGTTCTGCTTGGGATTAGATGATCAGTTTGTATCACAATTATCGTTACTCCTTGAGAGTTTTTCCTATCTGCGTTAGCTGATGGTCGTTCACTGGAGCTTGAGTGACAGCAAGTCCCCTTGAGTCTCCAGGACTGTTCTTAGAATTCTATCCGATCTCACTAATGCAGTAGTTTGGCTGGTCTCCACTCGTCATCCAGTCTCTTTATTAATCCTTTGGTGACTGTACAAAGAGCTGCAAATACAATTGGTATAAACGTCACTTTCATGTTCCACAGTTTTTTCAAATCTCTTGCAAGGTCAAGGTATTTATCTTTCTTTTCGTTTTCTTTCAAGTTTACTCTGTGGTCATCCGGGACTGCAAGGTTCACAATTATGCAAGTTCTCTTTTTGCTGTTGTTGATTTTTATAAGATCTGGTCGTCTGGTAGAGATTATGTGATCTGTTTGTATCTCAAAACCCCAGAGGAATTTGTGAATCTCATTTTCCAGCACAGATGCTGGGTTGTGCATTGACAATTTGTTCGTATGGTCAAATTTCAATTTCTTGCACAATACTCAATGGATCACCTTGCCCACACTGTCGTGTCTAGTCTTATACTCTTTCTGTGTTAATTTACAACATTCACTTATTATATGATTGATCGTTTCGTCTCTATCACCACATAACCTACATCTGCTGTTTTGTAGCGTCTTATATATTCTTGCTTTGATAATATTGGTTCTTATGGAGTTATTTTTTGCTGCTATTTGAAGGGATTCAGTTTCTTAAAGTTGCCTTTTCTTAGCCACATCCACGTTTTCTCGTGTGAGATGTTACTTGTTAGTTGCTTAAAACGTCCATAGGGTTTTCTTACCATTTTTGTTTTCTGGTTATTTCCGTTCTGTTGGTCCTTGTGTTCTCAGTATTGTTTCTGGTGGCTGTAATCAGTCTTTCTTCGCGCTTTTATATATAATCTTCGAGTCATTGTATCGATGCGTCAACGCTTTCTACAGTGCTGGCAAGTCCTCTTCCTCCCTCCTTTTTGGATACATATACTCTGTCAACGTCGTCTCTGGAATGTAATACCTTATGCATAGTCATTAATTTTCTTGTTCTCTGATCCATTTGTTTCTTCTCTGGTCCACTTTAAGAATGATCCCGAATATCTTATGAGGGGTACAGGACTCTTCTCAGTATTCTGGCCGTTCTCAGTAATGCTGTATATAGTCTGTCAACGTCGTCTCTTGGATGTAATGCCTTATGCATAGTCATTAGTTTTCTTGTTCTTTGGTCCATATTCTTAAGTTCTTCTCTGGTCCACTTCAAAAATGGTCCCGAATATCTAACGACGGGTACAGCCCAGGTATTTATTCCTTTGATAAGGTTTCTGCGAGATAGTTTTGTCTCGAATTGCTTTCTAGTTCTCCTGAGATATTCTTTCTTAATTTTTTCTTTCATCTTCACTTGTTTGATGGTGTCAGCCTCCAAGATACCCGAGTATTTGTGCGTTTCCTTCTCCCCGAGCGTTCTAATTTTGTCTTGATTTGGTAGTTCCATTTCGTCAGTTAGATGTCTTTTGCCACTTTTCATTACTAGCATGGAACATTTTTCAATACCAAATTTCATTCCTGTCTTGATTGTATATTCTAACTGCATGTATTAGAACTTCCACTTCTTTTTCATTTTTTGGAAATAGTTTGATGTCATCCATATACATTAGGTGATTGATCTTTGCAAATAGTTTGATGTCATATCCCTTCTGAGTTTTACTCACCAGAAATTCCAAGTAGTTTTTCTCTGGAGTCTGTGAGAGCAAGTCTTGTCAGATTTCCTGGCCTCTTCTAAGCATTCTGATTTTATCAGTGATGTGGTCTTCATAGTTTTGATTCTTCCTCTGATTTCCAATCCTCTTAGTCTCTTTTCTTGACTTTTACAGAACATTCCTAGGGTACCAACTACTGTTGGTGTCATCGTCACTTTCGTGTTCCACAGCTTTTTCTGCTATGTTATAAAAGATGCTAAAGGTATTCTGAAACAGATATTCCTTCATAATAAATAAATTAATAAATAACATCACTAAGCATCAATGATCAACCTAGGAATATTCATCATAGATTTATAATTATTTCTACCTATGGACATTATACTGAAGTGTCTTGAAAAGCTCTCAACCTTACCAAGAGGAAGTGATCTTGAACCATTGAACATACATGCTTTTCCACATTCATGACATTGTTCAACACACTTAGAATATCATTTCTCAGTTTCTTTAACCTTTCCAAAAAAAATTCAGTATTTTTTAAAAAATTCTCTTCCTGGTTAGGCAGAGAAGTTTTCAGCAGCAGCGTAGATTAGAAATATCATTCTAGTATCGAAACTCTAGGAATTAAAATGGCTCTCCGATTTCATTTTTAATACATTATAGTCAACCAGCGCAAATAGCTTGGAAATTAACGCATTCCTAAATGTGCCAATGTAATTTTAACGCAAAATTATGAAAAAAATTAGATTAATTAAATTTCTCCCAGTAAATAATTGTAGTCCTTTGTTACAAACGTCATTAAAAGAATTTAATATATAAAAATAACAAGTTTTTAAAGAAAGGTATCAAGCTCTTTATCTCAGTACACTCTGATTCCTTCTTTATTTCCATGAAGAAGTCTTTAGGCAATGCATTGTGCTTCGGTAGATAATGCTTCAATTCACTAAAGTAAAAAGTAACAATTACAACACTTTCTTGGGAGTTCCAGCGGGGTGTCAAGGTAATATAACAACAAAATGATGAAATTTTGAGCTAAACTCTTCAAAATTTCTAATTTATCAAATTCAAAATATCAACGAAGAGAATTCATCGTTTAGATTGAAAGAAAAGATGCAAACAATTTTCTTTAAGATGGTAATATTCATTTTGACTAGAAATTGTTCCCAAATTGAAATCCCATATGGATCATTTTACTAAACTAAAAGGTGAAAAAGCAAAGCAAAAAAGAACAAGTAAAAGTGTATGAAAATTTATTGAAGTACTCACAAGAATTTAACTTCATTACAAGCGAATTGGCAAAGAACAAGAGAAAGTAAAGTTAGTAATTCCATGGAATTCGTATATTGCAATCGAAAATAAATTGAATTAGTCAATGAAATGTATCAAATAGAGACTTTATGTCAGTTTCTGTGTAACTTAGTGTGTGTATATATGTGCAATTTTTTTTCATAGAAATGTAACTGTGAAGATTTTATCAGAAATTCTTCATTCAGTCAATTACAATATAAAAATTGAGGGTGAATTTTGTTCAATATGCGATAAAAGAAAAAAATATAAAATTATGATTCAAATGGGGAAATAGTTTTATTTCATTTCTTTCTTCATTTTTTAACGGTCGGGGATATGAAGTTTAATATTTTCAGCTTCTTTAGTCACAGGGAAATTTTTAGTCAGAAAGAGTCTAAAACCTGTGCATTTACATGCACAAGTCTCGTTTCATTATATATATATATATATATATATATAATTACTGATATTCTCATTTTATATATATATATATATATATATATATATATATATATATATATATATATATATATAAGGATGAACAAAAGTGATAAGACGCGTAAGAATATTTATTTTGTGCTTTTTTATTGTTCTCAACTAAAAATTGAAAAAATATTTAAAGTTGATATCCAATACGAAAAGCGATGTAAAATGAAGAATTGCTACGCTATGCCAGCAATACATTATATATATATATATATATATATATATATATACTAAAATGAGTAGGACTACGAGGAGATTTGTATTTTTTAAGATTTATTTATTTATCATATTTACCCAACCCCTCCGCTCGGGCAGGATGTGACACAAGGTCAATTTTTAAGCGGAGTTTAACAGGTTTGAATTCAGAGTTTTCCTTCTCCTAGGCTGAAGAACCTGAATTGGATTCATACCTTTCCCAAGGGTATTAGTGCTATGTGAAATGCAATCAGTCCAGGATTTGAACTCGTGTCGCCGTGTCCAATTCCTGCGACGATAACCATTACACCACGGGCACCTCCCTGGATTTATTTATTTATTTATTTTGTTCTTACATACAAGTATGATTCCAGCTTTATGCTTTCGTCAAAGAACATCTATGGCACAAGGTCTTACTGATGAGGTATTCAACGAGTCTTGAACTCACTCGTGTTCGCAGTTTGGGTGGTTTTCAGTTGGTTATGGGCTTTTTATGAAGGTCGGTCCTACCTTTTATTTGAGTGTTTCCCTTAGCCTACTTTACCCCTCATTTACTTTTGATATTTGATATGTGTGTGTGTGTGTGTGTGTGTGTGTGTGTGTGTGTGTGTGTGTGTGTGTGTGTGTTCGTTTCATGGGTTTTGGATTTCACTTGCAGTTTCTTTGTATGTGTTGGAGTGGTTCCGGATTTCACTAATAGTTATTTTTTCTCTGGGCGTGTGTGAATGTGTCTTGAGATATTTTGGGGTGTGTATATATATAAATCTATGTATGATTGTTTCCATTTGTGTGTGTGTGATTCATGTTTTATTTAACTTTTGGATTAAATTTATCAATAAATTTCTTTTCTCTTATTTGAACTAGTGTGTAGTCGTTCGTTTGATATATTGGCATTATTTTAAATTTACCTCGACTACATTGTTATTGGTGTTTCGATAAATTTAATTTTTTGTTTTTTTCTTTTTTTATATTGCTCCTGTGAAGTGATGTCTTTGTATTAAGGGCCTGTGTTGACCCAATATATATTTCTTTGCATTTGCGATATTCAATTATTTAGACAACGTTTTCGAGTTGCAGTTTAAATCTTTATTTATTTTGAATTTTTTCCCCGGGTTTTTAAACGTAGAGGATTTTCCTTCTATAATTTTATCACACATTTGACATCATTTATTATTTCATTTGGTAACCCTTTTAGTTGTGTTTTCTCCGAACGTAGAAGAGGTGAGTATTCTTTTAAGATTTTTTGGGTTGTCTCTGGCTTTTAATGATTTTTGTTGTCTAGTATTTTTTTAATTTTTTTTTTTTTTGTTGTTGGTTGCGACGTATGCTAGGGATTTCTCGTTGTTGCGTTTTTTCGGGTTTCTTAATTCTCTTTGTGGTATTTTTTCTGCTAATTCGAATCCCTTATTTGTCGTTGGGTATTCTCTCTGGTTTAGGGTTATGTTTAGTTCTTTAAGGCGATTTTTTTTTTTTTTTTAAGGTTTTTATCCGTGATTATTGAGTGTTTCTACATGCTAGCGAGTAAAGGATGGATTTTATACACTTTTTGGGGTGGTGGTATTGTTGGGTGTCTGTTGGTTTGTGGTAGATATCAGTGATGATTTGGCCATTTACATTTTTTATAATGACGTCTAAAAATGGTTGTTATTTTGAGCTGTGTTCCAAAATAAATTTTATTTTGGAGTGTAGGTTTTGTGGTAGGTTGTGTCATTCGTTGATGTCTCCCCATGTGCATTTCTAGAATATGAAGCAATCATCCAAATATCTTTTCCATG
Source organism: Sepioteuthis lessoniana (assembly GCA_963585895.1). Taxonomy (NCBI): domain Eukaryota; kingdom Metazoa; phylum Mollusca; class Cephalopoda; order Myopsida; family Loliginidae; genus Sepioteuthis; species Sepioteuthis lessoniana. The sequence continues at coordinate 71,619,867 of OY757906.1, read as the reverse complement.
ATTTGCTAAATTCTTCTTCTATGTCGGTGGCGTATTTTTGTCAATTATTTCGTATTGGCTTTCTTCTAAATATACTAGGGTTAGGGTAGCGTATCTTGGCGCCATTTTAGTTCGCATAGCTGTTTCTAGGGTCTGGATATAGTTAATGTTTTTGAATTGGAAGGAGTTATTATTAAGGATTGTTTCTATACCCTCTATGATAATTTTTTTGTTAAATCTTGGGTGTAATGTGTCTAGGTATTTATCAGTCCAAAATGAGATGGCTTGTTTTCCTAATTCATGAGAGATATTGCTGTATGGATTTGTGACGTCAAATGTGACTATGGGATGTTGGGATCACTTTTTTCTGGTATGGAGTTTAAGAAATCTATGCTGTCCCTAATATAGCTTTTTATTTTGTTTAGGAAAGGTTGTAATAAACTATCTAAAGTTTAGTCTGCTAGTCGGGGACGAAGGGCCTGCTATAACGGGTCTACATTTGAGGTCACTAGGATTTGGGATTTCTATGTATTCAGATTTTTGTGTTTCGACGGCGTTTTTTTATTTGTTTGGACTTGTGAATTTTTGGTTGTCCAAAGAAGTTATTGGTTATGGAGGTACAGTTTGTTAAGAAGTCTTTTTCTTTTTTAGTTCGTGATTTATTGAGTATTTTACAGAATTTTGTGATTTTTGATATTATATTATTGTCTACGTTTGTATCTATTAGTTTGTAATTGGTTTCAACTTTTAATATTTCTTGGATTTTTGTTTTATCTAAGATAACACGGCAATTCCCTTGTCTGCTTCTTTAATGATTATGTTTTCATTTTCCTGTATTTTTTAAGACTTGTTTTTATTTTGTGAGAGGTTATTTTTTTTTGTTTTTTCTTTTAGGTTGATATTCCATAATTTCTCGAAGAATGTGTTTAGTTCAGTATTGCTGTTTTTGTCTGGAAAGAATTTGGTCTTATTCTTTACTAGGGAGTCATCTGTATATCTTTTACTTTTGAATTTTTCTGTTAGCCCAAATTTTCTTTCAAATTCTTTGAGGTCTTTTTAGTCCTCCTTTGTTGCTTTTTGGAGTGGAGAAAAATTTAAGACCTAGTTTGACTAAGTTTATTTGGTCTTTATTTAACTTGTGTGTAGATAAGTTTATAATTTTCGGTTTAATGTTTATTTCGTTTTTTTTATATTGTTTTTTTCCTCCGGTTCGTTTGGTCTAAAAATATTTTTTTTTGTATTTCTTAAAAAATAGTAACTTTTGTTTGTATTTTCTAAAAAAGATTTTTTTATGTTGTCATTTATAGGGTGCCTTTTATTATATATATATATATATATATATATATATATATATATATATATATATATATATATATATATATATATTACAAGCTTCTCAGTCATGGGGAGGATGTGACACAAAGTCAATTTTTAAGCAGCTTAAAGTTGATTTGAATTCAGAATTTTCCTTTTTCTCGATTGGTTGTCTAAACCTGTCTAATGAACCCAGGTTGCTCGACTGTTTACTCATAATTGGGGAAAACGAAAAGAGTTTATGCCTTTCCTAAGGGCATTACCACAAAATGCAAAGCAAACAACCTCATCTAGAATTTGAACGCGGGTCACAGATTTCATTTCCTACGACAATAACCTTTACGCTAAGCCCGCGATTTTATATAATACATATATGTATAGCTATACCCCAGCAAAAATGGCACATCATAGCAAGATTTTTATTAGCGCAATACACTTTAGATAATGCTCATTGAAAATAAAGCAATTTTCAGTCCAATTTACAACTGAATGCTATCTTTGTGAGATCTGCAACCGCACTTAATCTAATATCTAATGCTTGAAATCCTCGATAAGAATGTCTCACTCCTCCCTGAATAGAAGCATTAATATCATCATGTTTTATAACGAGGACCCAGTGGGTTCATGGGTCGTCTTATATTCAATAAAACTTGATTTTCAGTAAAATTTGTTGTACGTTTTCCTTGGCGGAGGGTGGGCAAACAGCGGAAGGCATTAGCTTCTCCGTGAATGCAAATAAAACGGAGTACATATGTTTTAAACAAAAAGAAGCTATATCCACTCTAAGTGGATATAGCTTCTGAAATTTATGGACAAGTTTACGTAGCAGTAACATTTCATCGTCTGAAAGTCATGTCAACATACGTCTAGCGAATGCGTAGAAGGCTATTGTCAGGCTATCCATCATACGAAAGTCTAATCAGTCCGATAAAGTGGAATGAGATTTCTTCCAAGCTGTCATTGAGTCAGTACTACTCTATGGTTGCATCACCTGAACTCTAACAAAAGACATGGAGAAAAACCTAGATAAGGACTACAGAAGAATGATACATGCTGTTTTGAACAAACCCTTGAAGCAGCACCTCACAAAATAGCAGTTATACCTCTTATCTCTCAAACCATCCAACTAAAACGAACAAGACATGCAGCGCACCACTGGAAAAGTAAGGACGAACTCATAATTCGCTTATAGACTCCTATAGATGGACATGCCAGTGTTGGTCTACCAGCAAAGACTTCAATACATTAGTTATGCGAGGACACCGGATACAGTCTGGAAGACCGACCAGAAGTGATGGATGATTGAGATGGACAGGAGTATGATAGGCAGGGAAACTCGTGCTGTCAGCGCGACTTGATGATGATATTTATTGATTGATTGATAGATATGCGAGGGTCATTCAAAAAGAGGTAACCTTCGCCTAAAAACGAAAAGCATAGAAAAAGATTGTTGTTGCGACCCACTACCACTCCTTTTAAAACTAGACAAAACTAAATTGTTTTTTCTAGTTTTATGAGAAGTGGTACTGTGTTGCCAGAACAAAAATTTTCTGCTGAATTCTTCTTTCTGGGTGTGGCCCTAGACTTTTAAAACTATTCTCATATATAAATAAGCAGGTTGGTATAAAAGTCACTTGGAATTTTAAAAATCGAAGGATTATTAAATAAAAACATTCTTTTAAATATACTTATTAGGTTGAATAATTTTTGTTTTTAAAAAAGTTGTAACTACGCATTTCAAACGTGCAATGTTTTAAATGAAACTGGAAATTGCCAGAATTATGAGTTCTTTCATCGGTCATTCTTATTTCAGTAGTGAAAGATTGCCCATCATAATTTAATCTATCATCCCACGAAAGTGCTTATTCGACATGTTATAACAAATAGGCTACAGAAACAGTTGTGTTTATCTCATCAGGACTCGATCAAAGATGCTAAGAATGCAATCCACGAAAAAGTACTCGAGAATTAGCACATATGACCTCAACATATTCCAATCCACATCAGCTACTTGAAAAAGATAGGAAAAGCGTGCAAGCCGTGTTTCGGTTCCTCTTACTCTAAGTAAGAAGAATAAAAATCGCATATCCATAGGGACAAATATTTTAAATAATTTTAAACATATTCATTTGATCAATAAATGGGACTCTAACAGGTATTATCAATTCGGATCAGATTTGACTTGAGAGTAATGGCAATGAAGGGATTCTCCACACACCCCAGAACTGGGGCTCACCATCAGAGATTGTTTGTTGTGATACCCTGGACACCTATCTTTTGGGGGAAGATTTTACTTCCCGATAGAAGATACAATCAGGGTTTTCTAGAAGTCATATCTGATAGTGATAGTCGTTGATATTTCATTAGATTTTATAAATTCCTTGTTTTTATTTGTTTTTATTCATCATTTATTTGTTTCTTTTGGGTTTATTTTAAACTTTTTTCCTTTTTATTTATTCATTGATTTTTTTTACTTTTCAATTTTTATTTCAACTTCTTAAATATTCTTACGCTTTTTAATTCCGTCTCTTTCCCGTTCGATTTCTAAAATATTCACATTTTTTGAAAGACTTGTCCAAACTTACACCATTTCATTGTTTCTTTTTTATTCCATTCTTTTGCTATTCCGTTATTTGTTATTGAGTTTCTTCGTTTTTATCTTATTTGTCATCTTCATGAATTTTCACTTCATTTTCTTTCAAACACTTTTCATAGTCTTTCTTTCTTTTTATCACTCTTTCTCTTTTCAAATATCTTTCATCACCTACTATTTTTACCGTAAAAGTGAAACGAGAAACCTAAAAATACCGGGAAAATATGGGCAGTAATTTATGGAAGCACATTGGAGACACCAAGAACTTTTTTTTCAATTATAAGTGAGCATGGCAAGTACAAAGAGAGAAATGCTTGTATATCCTACAGACGCATTCATACATAGATAGAATCTTTATATTATATTATATTATATTATAGAGCACGATCGTGTACTTCTTTGAAATAAATAGAAAGCTATAGATTATTAAAATATTGCGTACAATATATTTTGCAACACTCCTACAAACTCTCACTTTCAGTGATTTTTTAAAAAATCTATGATTATGTACACAAATTCAGTTACATAAATTTGTAGATGCTTTTATGCCTATTTTTGTGAAGCGACAGTTATGCTTGGATATTTGGTATGTAAATATTTACCCAACCCCGCCGTCACATGCAGGATGCAGTACAAAGTCAGTTTTTAGGCGAAGTATAACTGGTTAACATTCAGAGATTTCCTTCTCCCAAACTAATTGTATCACCAAGGCTAAAGATCTAATTTGCCCAATTATTTATTGAGAGCTGGGTGGGTAGAGATAGATTCATACCTTTCTCAAGGATATTAGCGCTATATAAAATGCAAACAGCCTCAGCCAGGGTTTGAACTTGGGTTGGCGCGTCTATTTTCAGAAGCGACGGCCATCATACAGTTATATTTACTCTGTCAAATAAAAAAAATATGTATCTATATTCATATTTTTAACACTTTTCCAGGCCCCTAGAAGACCAGGTTTAGAAATCCATAGTAGGTATGCTATCTCCCAATGCATGCTAATTAACTTACTTCTCTTTATGAACTCTAAATCTGAGACCATGCACCATTTGAGCTTTTCTAAACCAATATATTAGCTTATTTACATAAATTTGGCTGATAAGTGCGCGTCTTAATGTGCATGCGTACGTGCGCGCACGCGTGTGTGAGAGAGAGATACACGGAAGTGCAGAGCAGTTATCACAATTTTTCAATAATAAAATATTTTAAAACATACAAAATCGATCATTAAACTCATTGATAATTAAACTCATCAAAATATTCTCACCTGAAGATAGTTTACGTAAAACTCCGGGTTGGAAATAGTTTTATTTTACATATGTCTTACAATGTTTTATTATTGGAATACTATGGTATATACAAAGGAAAAATGCTCGACACCAATGCAGCTTAGCAGGTACACAACTCAGAAAGATATCAAATTATGAACACGAAAGCTCTTAGTTTGATTCATGTGGCGTGCACAGTGGTCAGATGGAAAAGATAAGATGGAGATAAGGAGCTAATCAGTCCTAATTATATAATAGTGTAAAGTCAGGTATTAAGATGTACAAGTGACACTGACACATGGGAAGACATCCACAAATCTATATAAAATAAACATATCACTATACTGGCAATGGGTGGACGCTAGCCACTGTATCAGCATGGAAAAATTCTGTCAATGCCACGGTAGGAGGTGTAGGAGTACTTATCGGACCAAGAGCGTTAAAATCACTAAATAGCATCGACAGAATACAACCTAGGATGATGGTAGCTACTTTTAATGGTAACCCCAGAGCAACAATCATCTCCTGCTACAGCCCTACCAATGTTAGCGAAGAAACTGAACTCATCGCCTTCTACGATGAGCTATCCTCTCTAGTGCGTAGCATTCCGAAGCACAACGTCCTCGTCATTGGCAGAGACATGAATGTCCAAATCGGGAAAAACGCAAACAACAAATATAGCCTACACAACACATCAAATAGTAATGGACAACATCTAACAGATTTCATGATAGAAAATAGATTAACATGCCTCAATACAAACTTTCAAAAGAGGGACGGAAAATTATGGACCTACACATACGCAAACAATACTAAAGCACAGATAGACTACGTCTTTATAAACAAGAAATGAAAAAATAGCGCAATGAATTGCGAGGCATACTTCTCTTTCAAGGGTGTTTCCTCCGATCACCAAATTGTCACGGCAAAAATACGACTAAGCCTTCGAAAGAACGCCTCACGAACAGCGACCAACAAATACTATGACTGGGCCCTTCTTAACAACAGGGATATTTGAGATATATATGTGGTAGCATTGAGAAACAAATTTGATGCACTACAGGAGAAGACAGGAATACGTACCCCTAATGACGAATATGAGAATTTCGTCAACGCACACCGCGAGGCAGTAGCGAAGTACATACCAACAAAACATAGAACTAAATATAGAGTCCCATGAGAGACATTAGCGGTTAGAGAAAAACGCGCAGACGTGAAAACGGCTTCCAAATGCAATAGGAAGAACCCAATGAACACAAATGTCCTGAAACTAAAAAAGGCACAAAATGAATTAGCAAGCATATATCTAAAAGAACAGGCAGTATACATGCAAAATCAAATTGATAAGATTAGAGACTCAGTGGAAGATAGACAATCTAGGATAGTGTGGCAAACGATAAACGAAGTGAGTAGAAGGAAGAGCACAGCCAAAGCTGAATTGAAAGCAACCAACCAACAAGAAAGAATAAAACTGTGGAAACAGAATTTCGAGAATCTACTAGGAAAACCACCGAAAGTAACACATGAACCAATCACCAGAATTATTAGTAAGTAATTAGACATTAAATTAGGACCGTTTACTTTTGAAAAACTCGACTTAGTACTTAGAAAAATTAAAAATAGGAAAGCCGCAGGGCTTCATAAATTCCCCCCCGAAGTATGGAAGACCAGACAATTTGACGACATACAGCTCCGACACTGTAACGCAGTTTATAATCAAAATCCGATAGACAGATGGATGAAGGGATACATCCCCCTTTCCCTAAAAAGGATGACCTCGGAATAGCCAAGAACTACCGAGGTGTAACACTTACATCCATAGCAGCCAAAATATACAATGTAATCTATGAAACCGCATAGAACCCAAAATTGACAACATTCTTAGGAAAAAACCAAAATGGCTTCCGAAGAAATAGATCCACAACCACACAAATATTGACTATCCGTAGAATCCTTGAAGGCGTACGGGCAAAAAACCTACAGTTGACAATACCATTTGACGACTTTACCAAGGCCTTTGATTCCATTCACAGAGGGAAGATGGAACAAATCCTACTAGCATACGGCATATCAAAAGAGCCCGTCGAAGCAATAACGATTCTCTATAGAAACACCAAAGTGAAAGTACGTTCTCCGGATGGAGACACAAACTACTTTGACATTGTAGCAGGAGAACTGAAAGGGGACACACTAGCCCCATACCTCTTTATCATATGTCTAGACTAGACTACATGCATAGAACATCGATTGATAAAATCAAACAAAACGGCTTCGAACTGACAAAGAAAAGAAGGTGCCTCGCAAAAATAATTACCGGCTACGCCGACGACATAGCGCTTCTGGCAAATGCACCCACCCAAGCCGAAACCCTACTACATAGTCTGGAACGAGCCGCCGCGGGCATTGGCCTCCATGTCAATGAACACAAAACGGAATACAAGTACTTTAATCAAACAGGTGACATTTCCACACTAGGCGGTAGCTCTCTGAAACGAGTAGACAAGTTCACCTACCTAGGAAGCAGTGTCTCATCAACCGAAAAAACATCAACACCCGGCTAAAAAAGGCATGGACAGCTATCTATAAGCTATCGGTCATATGGAAGTCAGACCTGACAGATAAATTAAACGCAGTTTCTTTCAAGCAGCGGTCGTGTCGATACTGCTATATGGATGCACTACATGGATGCAAATTAAACGAATGGAGAAAAGGCTTGACGGCAACTACACAAGAATGCTGCGAGCAATATTGAACAAGTCCTGGAGGTAACACGCAACAAAGCACCAACTGTACGGCCGCCTACCTCCCATCATGAAAACTATCCAAGTTAGACGAACCAGACATGCAGGACACTGCTGGAGAAGCAGGGACGAGCTCATAAGTGATGTTCTCCGATGAACCCCCTCATATGGCCAAGCAAAAGCAGGACGACCAGCTCGAACCGACATAAAGCAGCTCTGTGAGGATACGGGATGTAGCCCTGGGGACCGACCAGAAGCGATGAACGATAGGGAGGAGTGGCGAGAGAGGGTCAGGGATATCCATGCTACTGGCACGGCATGATTATATATATATATATATATATATATATATATCAACTAGATTGACCAAATTGAAAAGAATGAATATGGAATTAATCAGGTGGTTAATAACGCATGAGAAATTTATTAATATGTCTACACTTAGATATCAACTCACTTTTATTGTTCAGCAATTTGTTTTCAGGGTGTTCTTGGGTGCATAATTTTTCATCCACACGCAATCTGCAACTATTCTTACCTTCTTTGTAAATTTTTATTTGGATGTCTAAATGTCTGCATTTGTTTTTGTTTTTGTTATTTATAGGGAGCTACCTTTTTTTTTTAGAAGGGCCTTAATAAGATGTGCTAATAATATAGAATTTGTAATTACGGCGGGTTAGAAATATTTTGATTCAAAGAATAAGAATGCTTTTCAACGTATATGTACATAAATGCTTTTCAACGTATATGTACATAAATGTTTGTTCTACTGGCTGTTGTTTATGTACGCACTGAGTGCTTCATGTTGTGTTGACGAGATATTCTAGCAGACCATTGTTATTGAGTTTGATTCTCTGCTTCATATATCAAGACGTGTGCCAAACTAAACTAGATACGTACCTACGTATTCATTCATCCTTATTAACAACATCGTTTCATCATGAAATATAATGTATATAATGTATGCATAAGTGAGTAACCTAATATCAAGTCACAGGTATCGTATCATCATGCTTCTCATATCTATCTTCCTCTTTTTTTCACTAAATAGACGTTCGTTTTTTGTTTTTGTTTTGTTTTTTAGTGCGAGCTAATTCCTTCATCTTTTTCTTCTTTCTCGGTCTTTCTTTTTCTTTAACATTCAGCTCCTTTTCTTCTTTCTTTTATTTCAAACATTCATAAAAAAATGTAGACAAGACAATCTCTCCTGGGTATCATTGTGGCAAGGCCATTGCATTACTAATATAATCGGGTACCAGACATGAGTTATGGATCTCAGCTTTAAATTTTTTTCCTCTTTTATCTCCCTTCCCGCGCAAAAGATATACAAGTTCAATAACTCTAAGCTTTTGCTCTTGACGCCCTGACAAGGGACTATAAAATGTTGCCACACAATGCGCGATATTTACGAAGTTTTCTCTGCTTGTACACAAAAGAGAACTGCTTGCTTTCCTTTTCCTCTCCTCTTTTAAAAAAATCTGTTTTTGGAGAGTGGGAAAAACTAAAAGTTACGGTGAATATCATGAAAGCCAATTTAGTCCCTAATAAATTCATATAAATGTAGTGAATGTATATTATCTAGAATTACTAGTAGTAGTCGTAGCAGTAGTAGTTGTAGCAGTTGTAGTAGTAGCAATATTTCAGCTATTGTTCTATTTCCCTTCATTGTGTATTAAAATAGGAATGGGACTGAAAAGTTCTCGGTACAGCCAAGAAAAGGATGATCATTAAAAAAATTATTCATTTTTTAAAGTGTTAAATAAAATTGAGAAACGATGTGCCAAATGTGATGAACAATGGAATGAGTATGTGGAATAGTATTTGCGGCGTTTCGGTGCTAGGTCATTCTATTATGGTCGGGCAAAGGACTTTTCAACGCCTCCATACTATTGAAAATCATGTAGTTTTCACAAATTCAAAAAACTTTTCTCGTATGTGATTGAAAGCAATGAAACTATATTTGTTCTAGTAAAAGTCCAAATAAGAATTTTCGATTATACCGTTAAAGAGATGATTGTTTCTCACATTCCATGAATATGATAGTTCCAAATATTAGGTTAAATATGCATTTTTTTTATCTCTACTTCGGTTTTGTCATATTATCTACTGATTTTTATAACAGTGGATGTCTATTAATAGGACAACAACGATTTTGAAACCTTTAACTATTTGGTTAAATTAATCAAACAAAGCAATTAGTTTTCTATGAAAACTCTCGTTGGAAGTAAAGGAGATAACTTTGTCAGCCAGAACATTACACGGAATCCTTTTGAGAGTTGCCTTATTTCATATTCAGTTTAAATCATCAGGGGAAAAGATATGATGGACAGTTTTTACAAGAACTAAAAAACATAGCAAGTGTTCAAAAGGAACGCAAATGAAGGTGTATTTACCAAGATAAAAATGGACTCTGAATAAAACGTTAATTTTCTTCAAAATATTCCCCTCGGAATTAAAGTGGTCGGAAAAAACTCTTTTGGTTGGTTGGTTGGTTGGTTGGATTTTTTGGCATATCAATATTTGTTGGTTATTTAAAGCCAAATCCATTTTTATACAAATAATCAGTTCTATTTCAAACAATTCAATTTAGCATGAGTACACAGATTTATTGTAAAAACATTTTTATTTCAAGCTATTCAGTTTAGTCAGACAGTTCTAATTCAAACATTTAAGTTTAGTAAAAGTAAAGTTTTTGTCCACATAGAGTTAAATGTCAAAACAGTTCTATTTCAAGCAATTCAGTTTAGCGTAAGTACAGTTTCAATGTAAAAAATAGTTCTCGTAAGTACAGTTTCAATGTCAAGAACAGTTCTATTTCAAACAATCCAGTTTAGCATAAGTACGCAGTTTACATGTTAAAACAGTTTTATTTCAAGCAATTCAGTTTAGCATAAGTACACTATTTAGATATTAAAATATTCTATTTCAAGTTCTGCTACCCTGCAAAAACAATCACGGACGCCGACTACGCTGATGACTTGGTGTTACTGGCGAATACGCCTAATCAAGCAGAGACACTACTGCATAGTCTGGAACGAGCCGCAGCTGGCATTGGCCTCCATATCAATGCACACAAAACTGAATATATGTGTTACAACCAAACGGGCAATATTGCCACACTAGACGGGGCCTCTGAAACTAGTAGACAAATTCACCTACCTAGGAAGTAGCGTCTCATCAACCGAAAAAGACATCGACACACGACTAACGAAGGCATGGACGGCTATCGATAGGCTCTCGATTATATGGAAATCAGACCTGACCGATGAAATGAAACGCAGTTTCTTCCATGCAGCAGTTGTGTCGATACTGCTATATGGATGCATTACATGGACGCTAACTAAACGGCTGGAGAGGAAACTAGACGGAAATTACACAAGAATGTTGAGAGCAGTATTGCACAAGTCCTGGCGACAACATCCCACGAGACACCAACTATACGGACACTTGCCCCCCATCACGAAAACTATACAAGTAAGACGAACCAGATACGCGGGACACTGCTGAAGAAGCAAGGACGAGCTCATAAGTGATGTACTCCTATGGACCCCCACATATGGCCGTGCAAAAGCAGGACGACCAGCTCGAACTTACATACAGCAACTATGTGAGGACACAGGATGTAACCCTGAAGACCTGCCGGAGGCGATGAATGATAGGGAGAAGTGGCGAGAGAGGGTCAGGGATATCCGTGCTGGCGGCACGACATGATGATGATGATGATGATTTCAAGTAATTTAGTTTAGCATAAGTACGCAGTTTAGTTCTATTTAACCCATGGATAGGGCCCTATCAGGTTCCGTCGTATTTCCTTTATCATTCTTTACAATCCTAAAATCTTATTCTTGAGATGAATTTTCAGTTTAGGAAAGAAAAAGTTGTACTCTGGTAAGTATGGAGAGTGTTTCACTTGCACAATTCTGTGTTTCGCTAAAAACTGATATTCAAAAAGTATAGAAACAGGCTTCAAATTTTTCTTTTTCATTTTTTTCTTCTTTTTTTTTTCTTTTTTTTTTTTTTGTTTTGTTTTTTTTTTTAACCTATTTCGTCAAGTCGAAGTATGAACGTTTAGACAACATCATTTAATTATCTCAGCTGGTAAAGTGTAATATTATTTTCACTATGGTAGTATATTATGTATTTATGGATCCCTATTTCGCCTTAACTAATTTCATGGCTATTCAAATTGAAACCATCTTCCATGACCATCGAAATATGTCACCTCTTCATACTTTCATTGATGATTTAGTTTTGATTAATAACATTACTAACAGTCTCAATATGTTTCTATGTAACTGAAATCCAATAAAAACGATACATCGCAATGAGATTTTTATTAGAACAATACAATTAAATTATTCTACCAAGAAATAAAGCAATTTACAGTTTTTGCAACTGAATGATAATTATACGGTGTTTGCATTCTTATTGAACGTCACTTTTAATCATCGACATTTTCAATATAAGATTACAATGAAATGCTTATTAGGATCCTTCACACCTTCCAAAATAGAATCATTAATATTATCATTGACCATTGATACAAGGGGAACCCAACGGGTCCAGAGGTCGTCTAGATAGAATTTTTTTAATTTTGTGATGACCTTTAAAATTCATCAAAAATAGTAATGATATTAAATGATATCATTTTGCTTCATGCTCTAATATCTTTATTATCTTTATCATTGTAAGAGTTTTATTTTTGGAGAGCACTCAGGAATTCTCTAATCCAGTGCTGTTGTTGTTGCTATTGTTGTTGTAATGGTTGTTATATCTACATCCAATAATAACTAAAAGCTTTAATTGGAGACTAAGTGACAGCAAGCATACTCAGTACTCTAGCACTTTCCCCAGTATCTTCATTATTTTAGTAATTCTGTGGTCCAGATCGGTTCTTCGAATATTCAGTTCATTAGGTGTTCATACTAATTACAATTGGTGGATTACTCTTAGGATTAAGCTTAGAAAATGATGTTTTGTGACTGAAAACTCCCCTTATATGTTGTAGTTTCCGCGAAAATAGACATGAAGTTTTATTTTCGGTGCGTTTCTCGTATGATTATTATAATTTAACTCTTTATTGCAAGTTTTTCACACCAACTGGTGGTCTTACCCTGAAGTCTGGGTGACAGATCTCAACGTCTCATCAAAGTATCCTAGCAGATTTTAACCGTCCAGTATTTTTATCATTATTATTTTTACAAGTTTTCCTCATCAGCTGTGGTCTACACTGGAATCAATATAACTCCAAAGTTTCCTCAGCTGATTTGGACTCTTCTAAATATTCTAGAAGATCTCAAAAGGGTTGTGGTATCGATGGTTTCAAGTCTTCCTTGGGGTTTATTTCCCTCTGTCTCTTTTCTAGGTTCTTCTTGGTTATTCAAAGGCCTCCAACTATAATTGATGTTCCATAAGTTTTTAATATCTCTAGCAAGGTTCAGATATTCATCAAGTATTTTGCTTTCCTAAACTTTTATTCTGTGATTTTCTGGAACAGTGAAGTCTATACTAATTTTTTACATCTGTCTGTCTGTCTGTCTCTCTCTCTCTCATACTCAACACATTTCTTCCTACCAGGACAATCTCGTACAAGTTATGTAATGTCAGAACTTCATAATAAAAATATGATATTCCACTTTTAAAAGTACTTGAGCAAAGTCTTGTACTCATCATATCTTTGTGGGCTTTTAGTGTAAAATAGGCGATAGGTTTTTCTCAGAATTTCGGTTCTGTTATTCTTTTTAGTATTACTGTTATTATGTACAATGCTGATGGATAAGCGGGTTTGTTGGAGGTTTTTTGTGTGCTTTTTTTTATAGAAATTAACCAGGGAATTGTGACTTTTTACTCGGATAAATCATTGAGCAAAAAATCTGTGTAAAAAATAACCAACTTGTCATGCAGGTCTTTATTTATACTATGAATTACGAGCACATGTTCACATGACATCGGGCAGGATTTTTAAGCATTATCAATGATTTATGACGGGGGAATACACAGAGACACACTTAAAAGAACATTCACCCACACACACGCACACACACCTATACACACATTTACACTCACACACATACGCATATATATATATATATATATATATATATATATATATATATATACGATGCGCTGTGTATTTGACATCAGGCCTTTAATAAGGCATAAGATGACCAAACATAATGTTAATTGATATGAATACCTTACATAATGGTTATTTCACTAAACGAATAGAGATGAATCCCAAATTTCACCGTAATCTACTTTTTCCCATTATACAAGTAAGAGTTGCCTATATGTTTTCTTTTTACACATTAGTCATTTGTGTGCTTCATTCGAACTAACTAACCCTTCTTGCTTATCGTTTATCTTCCGTCAAAGTATAGCACATGTGCGCGACCTAACAATATTGCTTATTGGAATTCATTTAACTTAGATTGTCATAAGAGCTCAAATGCGTTGTGAGGATCACGTTCATAACAATACTTAAACTAACCCAATAACCATTACAACACATTTATATTTGCACATACATACATTCGCACGCAGAGACGTGAGGTGCATCGGTTATCGCCTTGAGGAAATGGACACAGCAATCCAAGTTCAAACCCTGAATGAAACCGTTTGCATTTCAATTACCTGCAAATTCTCTTGAGAAAGACATCCATCTGTTCTCTACCCAAAGGATATAGATAAATAGTAGGACAGACTTGGTTCTTTAGCCTTGGTTAGGAAACCAGCCTTTGAAAAGGTAAAACTCTGAATTCCCTCCAACTTTTAGGAATAGACCGTGTGTCGCATCAAGCCTATGGTGGCGATATTGGGTAAATATATATGTGACATTGGTGAAATTTTGATATTCACATTTTTATTCCAGATGTATCAAGAACATGACAGAGGAAATGAAAAATGCTTTCAGCTCTAAGTTTTTCTAAACACAAAGACTCTTTCAAGGAGCAAATCCGCTTTGCTGCTGACTGTATTTCCTGCAGAGAGAAAGCCGAAACTGCATCGGACGGTGATCTGGGGAGTGTATAGTACCCTTTCATTGTCATTATTTCCAGACTCGCTCTTGTACCAATTAGAGTACCATTTATGGCTCATTTAAATCTGTTTAAGAATTATCTTTATTCAATGGGAATACTTGATGCCATATAACTGTAAATTATTTGTATTTGTTTCATGAAGATTGTTTACAAAGGATTGTTATTATTAGTTGGGTACAAGCAAATGACAATTGTTAAATAGAAATAATTACTTGAAACAATATGAGAATTAGTATTAGATTGGAATATTTAAAACCATACAACTGTGTGTGATTTATTTTAGATAGAAATACTTGATATCACATAACTGTATTCTCAAAGAATTTTTACCAACTACACAAAAAATGTAAATATGAATATATAATGAACGTGATTCCTTAACGTCTAGATATAAAATAACCCTAGACAGGTTGACATACCTTTAAAATCAATATGTCTCTATTTAAAGGGGGCGAAATCGCTTATGCCCATCGAGCTTGAAGCTTCTGGCCCTAGCGTATCATCCATGGCTAAGAGAAGGAAACATTTTAGATAGTCAGACATCCAGTTTCTGCCGAACATCACTAACCAGGGCGCAAGCAAATTGTCGATGGTCATTAATGAGTAGCTCAGTGTAGAGGAGTTCAGTTATCAGACGTGTGGTGGACGAGAATATTAGATACAAGACCTGCATGATGTGGAGAGGAGAGTTCGTGATCTACAAACTCGGGTGAATTGTATGATCCGACCGGAGTGTTTTCACGAGGCTTTCTATTCTCTCGATTTTTAATCCTCAGGATGACTACATCTCTGATGTCAACGAGAGAGAGACAGAGAGAGAAAAAGAGAGGGAGAGAGAGAGAGTGACCAATTGCCGGCAATTTGTGGCAATATTAAGTTACTACTCATCATATTAATCCTGGGGAAAAGTATGCGTACAATCCCAAATTGATATAGATGTTATCAATTTATTAACCAATATAAGATTTTAAGTTATTGAAATGGCTACAAATATTTTTAATAAGGGAATGAATTAAGTATGGCGTAGATAAAAGTAATATGAATTATAATAGTTATCAAGTATAATAACTTTACAATGCATACATAAAGGTGAGATTAGAGTAACAGTTATCGTTATAGGAAGAAGACTCGGCGACCCGATTTCAAATTCTGAACGAAACTGCATTTCGCATAATGCTAATACTCATGGGAAAAGTATAAATCTAACTATTTTCCCGAGATCTATGAGTAAATTGTAGGACAAACTGGATTATTTAACCTTGATTTGGCGGGAGAAAGAAAATTCTAAATTCAAAGAAGTTGTAGACTTGAGAAGGGATAGGCTCTGAAGACACGCTACATAAATTAGAACTACAAGCAAACCAGGTTACAGACCCTGTGAGAAACGTGAATGAATATTTTTTTAAATACAAGAATAAAGATTAATTCAAAATATGGAATCAGAATAAAAAGGAAAATATAATCTATTAATTACAGGGGAAATTTTTTGATCATGATGACTTGTTTAAGTTTCTTACGAGATATCAATATTCAATTTCTTTTAGAAGGAGCCGGCGTATTTAGCATTTTGAAGCTAAATAGACCTGATTTATGACAGTGTTCATAATATTTGTCATGGCTTTTGGCGTGGAAACGAAGAAAGATATTTTAGTTACATATCTTAACTGTCAGTGTGGTTTGGTTTAGTTTACTTTTTAAAATTAGGTTCATCTGTAAACGTTTGATTGCAATAACTATATCTTTAATGTTCCTTTTTAATTGTTTAATTTGTTAAATCACTTATTTTCACGCAGTTATATATCAAGTATTCGTATCAAATACAAATAATTTGCGAGCAATTGGATTGTTTCATGTGACGAATAATCGTTAGTAAACTATTGGTTGGTTGCTTGGTTAGTTCTTTGGGTTTTATGGCATATCAGCCTTTGTAGGTTATTTAACGCCAAGTCCATTTTTATACAAATTATCAACTCTATTTCAAACAATTCAGTTTAGCATGAGTATACCGTATAATTGTCAAAAACATTTCTATTTCAAGCTATTCAGTTTGGTCAAAAAATTCTAATTCAAGCAATTCAGTTTAATATAAGTATAGTTTTTATCTACACACAGTCAAAGCAGTCCTATTTCAAATAATTCAGCTCAGCGTAAGTACAATTACAATGTCAAAAACAGTTCTATTTTTTTAAAAATTCAGTATTGTATAAGTACTCAATTTAGTTATATTTGACTCATAGATAGGAACCTATCAGGTGCTACCACTCCGGGCCAAAGTGAACCTGGGAGCGATGGTAAGGAATAGTTACTCCGCATTTCCCAGCATTACTGGAACCGCACCATTAGATTGTTTAGTGTTATATCCTGAACATTCGTTGGCGGGGACGGTCTTACCCCTCTGCAGAGTTGCAGTCGGTGTATTCTACAGCCCCAGCCGACTAGGCAATAGTAAACTATTATAACTTCAAGTAATTATTAAAACAAATTTGCACTATGATATGATATATATGATATATATAGTTCTGGTATAGTTCTGACGATGGAGCCGATACTCTACAATCCAACTGGTAAAAAAAAAACAACTGTATAACTGACTCTGAGCCTGTCAAACAAAAGTTTCTGACTTCAGATCTACCCGCTTCATCTTCCATTGAATTGAATAAAGAGTTCCATCCAAAAATTCCCTGGTTACCGACTATGATGGATACCCGAAGAAGGCCGAATGACACAACCGTCAAAATGATGTAACTATAATAATAGCCATGATGAGGACACTAGTTCTAGTACATTGGTTAATAATGAAGTATTTCTGTATATTTATGCATTTGCATTTTGCTGTGTCTCTCCTTTGTGTTTGACGGTGTTTGCCGGTTTATAGACGCTTATGAAGTACAAGAAAATAAAGTGGATTCCTGCTTATGAAAGATAAACAAATTGCTTGAAGGAATACAGGTTAATTACATAAATTCATACATGTGTATAAATGGCTATGATAAGAAATGTTTTCTTTTTATGCAGGGTGGATAAAAACATAACAGACAAAGGCGAAATTTATTCTAGACCCCCTTGCGTTTCTTATTCAATTTCGCACAAATATGTATATGCACGCACGCACGCACACACACACACACACACACATTCACACACAGAACAGGTCCTGTTGGTGGAGCTTAGAATATGCTGACTGAGTAGAAGAAAGACCCCATCTGAAAAAATCGCAAAGTATCTTGTGAGTGACACTTGTGAGTGACACTAGACTGGATCTGGTGAGTCACCCATTCGTTGGTATAACTCCCAAGCCCACTCTGATTTGAACAGGTAGTACCTGTTAGGGTTCTGTCCAAGGGTTGAGTAAATCTGTTCGGAGACCATGTAAGTTTGTACAATATATTGATCTAAATTCTTACAAAAAAGGCCGAATATCCCAATATTTGTCTTTTACATAGAATCGTTGCTAAGCATTATGGCTTGAGAGACTAATTAGATCTGTAATTTTACCCAGGCATGTATAATTAAGAATTGTGTAGATTTATTCCTTTCTCAAAGGCATAAGTGAACTAAATTGAATTTGGCTCGTCGCTTTCATCACACCTCCCTTTGTAAATGGTAAAAAATTAGATTAAACTGAGCCGACTTAAACCATACTGAAAGTATAAGTTTCTCCTACACTTTTATGGTTAAGCAATAATGGGCTTGTTCACTGTTAAGATGGGCGACCGCTTAAGCAACTTGGTATTGTAGACAACCTGCTGCTAAAGTAAATAAAAACATGAAACTCCCATACGCACTGTTGCAAATCTAAGAAATCACTTAAAGTTACCTACATTTTCTTGGATACCACATATTTTTATATATCTCTTCTCAGTTCTATTTTATTTCTTTGCTCTTTGCCCCATATTTTCTTGGTATCACTTAAGTTTGTACTTTGAGTGCTTCCCTCTGAGACAATTTAGCACAAAGAAACTTATTTCAGGATCCTGGTTTTTGTTCAGTTTTTCTTTTTTTTCTTTTTTTCTTTTTACTTTTATCACGACATGCTTACGTGGTCCTCCAAATGTTAAGCTATTAAAAAATTCTATGGCCAGAAATACGATGAAGTACAAGGTAAATGTAAAAAGAGGCTGAAATTATGAATGGTGTATCTGAAATGGTTGCTTAGTTCTGAGAAAATAACCGAAACAACAATAAGCCAAACAGAACAAATACAAAAAGCTGAATCCATAGAAGTCGACGTCATGCTTTTAACTATACAAATCACACTAAGTCAATACACTGACCATCAAAGGACATTTTGTAAACTATTATGTCATATCCGTAGTTCATCTTCCATCTCTCAGTAACGCCAAAATATTATCATAAACAAAGGAAAGTTTTGATGGTTATTTATCGTTTTCCTTCTTTTTTTGTTTTTGCTTCTGATAAAAATTGTTTCAAATTCAGGATTGCTAGCTGTATTGCATTTTATTTAATGAAAAAAGAGCCGTGTCTTTTGATTTCAATCAAATTGTGTCGCACTATTGACATGACTGTTCAAAAAGAGTGGCTTTTACTTTTTGACTGACCAATCAGGTGTACTCCACGGAAACTACCACAAATACAGTGAGTATTATAAAATTATTAAAGCAAGTTTTCAACTACAAATTACTATATTTTCAATTAATAAACCATCATTGTCAATGCATTTTCGCCGGAAATGAACACGTTTATTTCTATAGGCTTTATAAACCTTTATGAAAGTGTCGGTCATAAATATTTGAACAATATTATTTTTTTATTGGTTTATTGCCTAAGATTAAGAGCCCATTACGGAGTTTAAGTAGGGGGTTCCAATTTAACTGATTTGGCAACTCTTCATCTTATTTGCAATGTGAATTCACCTCCCCAAACCTCTTTATTGATTCTGAATAAGATTTTAAAAGTACAGGAAAAGCTTGTTTGTAATAATATTTGTTTCATTTTCGTTTTTTGTTTTGTTTTCTTTTGATTTTGACTTTTTTTTGTTATATTTTTATTTTTTGTTTTTGTTTGTATTTCTTGTTTTGTATTTTTTGTTTGTTTTATTTTGTTTGGTTGGTTTTGTTTCGTTTGTCTTGTTTTGTTTTTGTTTTTGTTTTCTTTTTTTTTTTGTTTTTTTTTTCACTTAACAATTTAATTATATTAAACATTTTTTTTAGAAATTCAACATTGAAAACTACAAAATATGACAAAATGCATCATGTCTTGTTATGTTGATTGCAATTAAATTTGATTATTTTTGCGTATTGTTCCTGTTTTTAACGAGTGGTTAGAAACAATGTATCTTTGCGTTCAAACACTTTTGAACGGCACTATATATACCTTTCTCTCTTCTTTCTATTCTGGAAGTATTTTGAAATTCTTCCTCACATTCTCTTACATCAACTTTTTTTTTCGCTTTTCTTCTATTTTTCCTTTCTTGCTTCTTCACCTTATTCAGTATTAATTCACTTATATTCTCTTATATTCTTATCTTTCTACCGATCTTACAAAATCTCTCTCTCTCTCTCTCTCTCTCTCTCTCTCTCTCTCTCTCTCTCTTCTCCCGATTGTCTTTTTGTCTTCTCTCAAGCTTTGACTTATTTCCTTTCTCTCTTCTGTGTTTTGTGCTCATTTTTCTACCTTCTTAACTTAGCTTATTTCCAGATTCGCCAAATACTCCCCAAGGTTTCCTCATCTTCTGTATTTATACAAATTTCCTTCTTTTTATTTTACTTTTATTCCTTTTTTTTCCTTTCTTCCTTTTCTTCTATTCCGTCCAATCTATCACAATACCAAATGATATATTTCTTGACATATTATTTTTACTCTATCTTAATTAACTTTTCTAAAACAAAGCCTTATATTAAAAGTAGGAGTTCATTTTATCTCTTCATACATATAATATACACATAGATTATTATTAGTGGTAGGAGTGAACCTGATGATGATATTGCTATTAGTTATTTTAATAGTAGTGGGCATAGTGGTTGTGACAGGAATGAAAGCCACAGTACAAATGCTGTGGTTACCATAGTAACATTTCCCAGCGGTCCGAACTTCACTGTCAGTCGCCATTGCTTCAAGCGACCGCCATTTCTGCTAGTTCAACTCATATCTACACACATCCAGCTATACTTTCTTGTCCGCTGGCGTTTAAAGGGTGCTCATGGGAAGAATAAGACATTTCCGAACTAACATTTACTTTCTCTGTACTAGTTTTTTTTCCCGCCTTCTTCCATCTCTCCTTTTTTTCTCTCTCTCTCTGCTTAATCTTTCTGTTTTCGATCCATTTAATGTTTTTCTGTTTTCCACTTTCGCTCTACAAATATATTTATTTATTTTCTTACTGAATACTTAGTTTGTGAATGATTAAAGTAAATATTTATAAGTGGGATATGAATGTATGTGTGTGTAAGTGTGTGCGCGCGCTAGAGGTGTG
This sequence comes from Sepioteuthis lessoniana, assembly GCA_963585895.1. Classification (NCBI taxonomy): domain Eukaryota; kingdom Metazoa; phylum Mollusca; class Cephalopoda; order Myopsida; family Loliginidae; genus Sepioteuthis; species Sepioteuthis lessoniana. The sequence goes on along the minus strand of OY757906.1, from coordinate 71,598,502 downwards.
AATTTTGTATATACCCATATACACACTGACAGGAAATAAATTGTAACATCCTGAATATATGTTACGATTTAATCATGATTAAACGCACAGCTGCATTAAAGTAAAGGAGGCGTGCTTAACAAAACGGTTATCGTTGTAGCATGAGTGATACCAGTTCAAATCCTAGATGCTGCTGCTTGTTTTTTACTTCCTGCTAATTCCCTTAGGAAAGGCAGAAATCCATAAGACCCCCCCCAGCTATGGGTAGATAGTTGAACAGATAGTATCCTTTTGCTTTGAGTAGACGACCAGTCTAGAAGGAAAACACTGAATTCAAACCAGCCTTACTCGGATTAAAAATTAACACTGTGTCACATCCAGTCGGTGGAGCAGCAGTAAATATACATTCAGTATATAATAATCACGTATACAGATCAAGATTGAACAAATTCAATGTATCAATCTACTTAGATTCCATTTTAACTCACTGCATATCCACCTAGGGACGTAAACATGCATACAAAGACAGTGTACCGGTATAAGTGTAACTACATCACAAAGATGACGGAAGTCTTTGAAAATTTATTCAGTGTATCAACTAAACACAAATATTCATATACAGAACTAGAGTTATCGGCATAAAAGTATAGCAATTCTATTTTCTATCAATACACACATACATACACACACACATATATATATATGTGTGTGTGTGTGTGTGTGTGTGTGTGTGTGTGTGTGTGTGTGTGTGTGTGCTTTTATAGCCACCTGGGGCAGTAGAATACAGCGACAGCATCTCTGTAGAAGTGTAAGACCCCCTCAGCGAGTGTCTAAATATGACACTAAACAATCTGATGGTGAGATTTGGGGGAATGTAGAGTACACCTACATTTCCATCGCGTCCAGGTCTATTCTGGACCGGAGTGGTAGCACCTGATTGGGTCCTATCTAGAGGTCAAATAGAATTAATTAACATTTGAACAGAGTGCAAATAAATAACGCGAGCTAAATTGAATTGTTTGAAATAGAACTGTTCGATCATTTAACAAAACCTATATATGTGTGTGTGCGTGCGTATGTGTGTGTGTGTACATACACAAACACAGATATGCATTTGTGTGTGTAAGTGTGTACACACACACACGCAAGCGCATAACCACACACACACACACATACACACACACACACACACACACATATATATATATATATATATATATATATATATATATATATATATATATATATATACTTTAGAATACTGACGATTGTTTATACCAGTCACATTTTTCCCAATTTTCATCTGATGATTTTGTGATCTCTCTGAAACTTTAAGTAATAAACTTTAAAAGAACGTACTTTGGATATTTTATGTTTTTTTACCTGCTCAGCCGTAGTATCATCGAGCACTTTTTCATACGCTTTTCATTAACAGTGTATCTTCTTTTATTATTATTTTATATCATGTTGTTCATGTACTTCGCTGTATTTATAAATATAGTGTGTTCAGTATCGGTGATAGAGCATAATTTGACAATAGCATAAACAGAGCCAGTGGCATTTAGTGACTGTTAGTTTCTCACCTCTGTGATCATCAGACCATAGATAGATAAATAGAAAAAGAGAAAGAAAGAGACAGAAAAAGAGAGGGATAGAGCTATATAGTTGTTCGAAAGCTAATTTATTTTTCCTACAGTTAAACTTGCGTATCCCTCCGTCATTTAATAATAAATGATATCATATCCACGTTCGTTTGGCATTTGTGTGCACAGAATAGATCAAAACAGAGGTAGGGGCCACATTTTTTGTGTGTTTAAGGGGAGGAGGTTCTCCCCAAGTAGAAGCAATGGCGAACCCTTTGATAAAAATTATTGATATTGTAAAGTGTGTTTATTTGGGGGGCATATTTTCTATCTGGCCTCGGGCTATTATCCACCTATTCCGTAACTGATGGTTGTGTGCATGTTCACACACATTCATAACATTGTTTACATCAGTTGTAATATCGAGATAATTTTATTTCAATGGATAATCATTAGTTACCTTCTTTCTTCATCGCACAAACAAATTTGATGTCCGCAAAGAATATTGCACTCTTTATCTTATTTATTGATAAATAATGAGCAACTGTATCTCAGTATGTATTCTTTTCTTTTCATGTCATGCTGGTAGCACGGATATCCCTGACCCTCTCTCGCCACTCCTCCCTATCGTTCATCGCCCTAGGCAGGTCTTCAGGACAACATCCCGTATCCTCACATAGTTGCTGAATGTATGTTTGTGCTGGTCGTCCTGCTTTTGCACGGCCATGTGTGGGGGTCCATAACAGTACATTACTTATGAGTTCGTCCCTGCTTCTCCAGCAGTGTCCTGCATGTCTGGTTCGTCTAACTTGAATAGTTTTCGTGATAGGAGGCAGGTGGCCGTACAGTTGGTGTCTTTTGGGGTGTTGCCGCCAGGACTTGTTCAAGATTGCTCGCAGCATTCTTGTGTAATTGCCGTCTAGCTTCTTCTCCAGCCGTTTTGTTAGAGTCCATGTAGTGCATCCATATAGCAGTATCGATACGACCGCTGCCTGGAAGAAACTGCGTTTCATTTTATCGATTTGGTCTGATTTCCATATAATCGATAGCCTATTGATAGCTATCCATGCTTTCGTTAACCTCGTGTCGATGTCCTTTTCGGTTGATTCGACGCTGCTTCCTAGGTAAGTGAATTTGTCTACTAGTTTAAGAGGGACCGTCTAGAGTGGAGATGTCCCCCGTTTTATTATAGCACATATATTCCGTTTTGTGTGCATTGACATAGAGGCCTATGCCTGCGGCTGCTCGTTCCAAACTATGCAGTAGTGTTTCGGCTTGGTCGGGTGTATTTGCCAGTATCGCTATGTCATCGGCGTAGTCGGCGTCGGTAATTGTTGTTGCGGGGTACCTTCTGCTTCCTTTCTTTGTCAGCTCGAAGCCATTCTCTCTGATTTTGTCAATCGATGTTCTAAGTACGTAGTCTAGACAAATGATAAAGAGGTACGGAGCCAGCGTGTCCCCTTGTAGCACTCCTGCTACAATGTCGACGTCTTCTGTGTCTCCATCTGGTGATCGTACTTTTACTTTGGTGTTTCTATAGAGAATCTTTATTGCTGCACTTGGATATTTATACAGATATATATATATATATATATATATATATATATATATATATATATAATGACACTTAACTAGTGAGTTGTTGCATTGCAAGTGCATCTTGTTGATTGTTGATCCTGTTCAGTGTTCAAAAGCTGTCAATCAAAGTTCTTGTCCTCGTGACGAAAGAAGTTGACAAACACACGTTTATGTTTAATTTTTCCACTTTCTTTAAATGTCCATTTGTTTTATACTGAAAAATTGGAGAGGAGATGAATTTTCACCGTATAACCTGCTTACTAAGTCCTAAGGTACCCAGTGACTCTAATTCAACTTTTTCATTTTTTACATGCAGTATCAAATGACATCTCTCAGCCAACCAGTGCCAATTGAAAAGATATTTTTTGCTTAAAATTTTATTCAAAATCAATGCTTTTAGTAATATATATATATATAAGTATACATATATATATATATGTGTGTGTGTGTGTGTGTGTGTGTGTGTGTGTGTATGTACGTATGTATGTATACTAAGATAACAGGTTTTTTAACCTTATTTTATTATATATATTAAGTTGAGTGCATTGTACTTTTTATAAGCTCTTCCCGATTTTACAATTCCTTCTCTCAGTATATATCAGGATCAAAATGATGTTATACCTGTTTAAGATTCACTCTGTTATAATTCATTGTTAAGAAAAATATAGTCAACATTTACAGTTCAATAATGTAGTATCTTTGATTAATGTAGTATCTTTGATTATAGCATTCATCGTATGTTAAAATAATTGATCTGTATGGTGACGTATTGGTAATGACATTTCTATTCCAAGTGTTTTATGCATTTTAGGATGCTTGCTAAGTATATATATATATATATATATATATATAAAAGTAAACGCTACACACTGCAACGGCCCAGATGCTCTTCTTTTTACAAAGTAGTAATGTACATAAAAATGTTACATCCCTTTTGTAATACATCCTCCCCTGATGATGGTCCAAAGTCGGACAAAAAGTACTTGGGAAATAAACAATTATAGAAAATATATCCATCAATTCCCGCTGAATACTATAAAATCAATACGGCAATATGAAAGGATCAACAAGAAAATATGTAGACAGAAAATGTCTATTATATTTAACGAATATATATATATATATATATATATATATATATATATATACATATATATTTATATAATGAATAGGTTTGAAAATTATTTCAAATTTGGTATTTAGGTTTTTCTGATTTCATATACTTGTGTACTACCGTGTTTCAGACTTGACGTCTTTTCAAATTTTAAATGGCTAAGTTCAGGCTGTTCTTCTTATTGTAAAGATTGTTTCGATAGGTTGTTGCAACTTTGTTTTATTCTAGATTTTTTGTGTCTGTGGATGCCCCATTAAAGTTATTTGTTCGCTAAAACCTTTGATCTATATAATGTTGTTTTTTCTAATTATTTATATAAGCATGTATTCTCTCTGTGTGTGAATGTGTGTACACATGTAAACATACATCTGCTTTCAAATATACATACACTAGATAGGTTGTTGATAGGTTGTAATTTTGTTCAATTCCAGTTTTGTGTCTCTGTTCTACGAGAGTTGATTACCTGTGAAAACCTTTGGTCTCTGAAATTGTTTTTTGTATGTACAAGAATTTATTCCGTGTATGCATGTGTGCATGTCTGTGTGTACACATCCATACATGCACGTAAACCCATGCATACACATACTCGTACACACTGGGATGTTGGGTTGATTTTGCCCTCCTTTTTTCTTTCCTTCTCTCTCTCTCTCTCTCTCTCTCTCTCTCTCTCTCTCTGCCCATGTATGCATACCCATTTAAGTATTTCACAGGCACTGTGTGGGTTTAATGTGTGTGCAAATGCATCTGACTCTATACACTGATATATTTTAGTGTGCATATCTTTTGGGTGTGTATATCTTTTTGCACGCGCACGTGTGGTGTGCGTTTAGACTCAGTTTAATGTTGTTTTAAATCTATCGATGATTTTTTTTCTTTTATTTGAAGTAATAAGTAGTCATCAGTTTGACATATTGACATTATTCTAATTTCCATCTATCAGTAAAGCTATAATATTAGTTCATCTAAAGGAAAGTTTTAACGGCTATTCATTATTTTCCTACTTTTTTTTCTTTTGCTTCGAATAAAGATTATTTTAATGAAAAAAGGGTTCATTTCTTTCGATTTCAACCAAATTGTGTTACACCACTGATATGATTGTTTGATTCATAACGTTTGCTACTTTCTGGTAATTTAATGTTGCTTTTATGTAAAGAAACTCTATTGTTCAGCGCCTGTGTGCAGCCTGTGTATACCGTTTTATAGTTGCAACATTCGATTATGTAGGCTACATTTTTTAATTTCAGGTTAAATTTCTATTTATAACGAATATTGTTTGAGGATTTCAAATGTATAGGATTTTTCTTCTTATATACTACGTACCAGCCTCCTGGGCTAGTGGGTAGAGTGGCTCAGGAGACCGAGGTTCAATCCCAGCTTAAGTCTTACCAAAGACTCAAAAAATTGTAGTTACCAGTCAGCATTATAAAGTATGGCTCGTTCGTAAAGTGGAGCAATCCAGCGAAAGGAGTAGCGCCCTCCTCTACAACTTGGTGTAGTAGCTAATGAGACGAAAGCCAGCTTTACTTTATATTACATACTCCACATTTTATTTATTTTTACGTCATGAGACTCCATATGTTGTGTGTTCCCAAATTTAGATACGCTTAATGAGTGTTTTAAGTTTTTTGGTTGACATTTGCTTTTGATTAATTTTGTTTTTTTCTCGTATGTCTATCATTGTGTTTAAGATGATCTAGATTCTTTTATATTTCTGTGAATAGCTCTGGGGGTTCTTATTATGACAAAAGCTAAGGATTGTCCGTTGCTATGTTTTTGCGGGGTTCGTAGTTCTTTTAATGGTATTTTCAGCATGGATGAAATCTTTATCCTCCCTCAAAAAAAAAAAAAAATTAAGGAAAAAATCACACAACAAGACACTACAGAATTGAGAAAAATTAAAACGAAATCAAATCAGATTAACTGATTATATAAGAATTTCATGTGGTATATGATAGTTGCCTGAACTACCAACTACACTTTCTCATAATGCAATAGACTATCTTGTTGATAGTCTAACACTGAATAGTTCGATAAGGAAAGACTACATGACATGAAAAGTTAAACTGCAAGCATTTAATATTTACATATATGGTACACAATAATAATTTTCTCAAACCATACTAAATAAAAGCGCAGTAGTTGCTCCATAAATAATGTGATTAATGGCAGATGTTACTCTTAATCAGGTCTGGTAAAGTGCAACTTCTTGTAAGGTGATTTGTATGCACGTGCTTCTCACATAGCAGAGGCTGAAGCAGACGTTCTATCCTAAGACCTTCTTGATCAAAAAAATGTAGAACTCGCTGCTCAAAGTGTCTCATGACCAACCGTCATGTGATTGTCAGAATCTCCGCCCTTGAATCCCTAGAAAGAGAGACAATTACGTTTTGTTCCCAACAATATAAACATAGACAAGGATATCATATCCAAAATTACAAAATTCTGCAAAACCCACAATGAAGCATTAACTAAAAAAGAAAAGGACTTACTAACTAACTACATGCCCAAAACTAGCAATTTTACGGATCGCCAACGATTCACAAATCCAAGGAAATAAGAATAGCTGTAGAAACACAAACATCTGAATATAATAAACATCTAAAATCCCAGTGACCGCAAATTTAGACCTGTAGTGGCACGCCCATCATGCCGTACCAACAGATTTAGCAAACTTATAGTTATCCTTCTAAAACCATTCTCATAGAAGATAAAACGCTACATCCACTTTTCTCTGCAGAGGCGTAAGACCCCCCCCCAATGAGTGTCCTGGATATGACTCTAAACAATCTGATGGTGAGGTTCCAGCAATGCTGTAGCTTTGGGGAATACAGAGTACCCCTTCATTGCCATCGCTCCAGGGTCCACTCTGGCCCCGGAGTGGTAGCACCTGATAAGGGTCCTATCTATGGGTTAAATAGAACTAAACGGTGATTGGCGTTTACTGTTTTTATGCATTTAAACTGAATTGTTTAAAATAGAACTGTTTTGACATTAAAACTGAATACTAATACTACACTGAATTGCTCTAAATAGAACTGTTTTGACATCTAAACTGTGTACTTATGCTAAACTGAATTATCTGAAATAAAACCGTTTTGACATTAACCCTGTGTATTGCCCAGTTGGCTAGGGCTGTAGAATACACTAACTGCTTCTCTGCAGAGGGGTAAGACCCCCCCCCACCAATGAGTGTCCTGATATATGACACTAAATAATCTGATGGTGAAGTTCGGGAATGCTAGGGCTTTGGGGAATACGGAGCACCCCTTCATTGCCATTGCTCCCAGTTCTACTCTGGCCCAGAGTAGTAGCACCTGATAGGGCCCTATCTATGGGTTAAATAAAAACTAACGGCATACTTATGCTAAACTGAATTGTTTGATTAAACTGAATAGCTTGAAATAGAAATATTTTTGACAATTAAACTGTACTTACATTTAAACTGCATGCTTATGCTATACTGAATTATTTGAAATGGAACTGTTTTTTGATATTGAAACTGAATTTACACTAAACTGAATTGTTTAACATAGAAATATTTTGACATGCAACTGTGTGTAAACAAAATCTGTACTTATACTAATCTGAATTAGCTGAATTAGAGCTGCTTGACTAAACTGAATAGCTCGAAATAGAAATGTTTTTCACAATTAAACTGTACTTACATTTAAACTGCGTGCTTATGCTAAACTGAATTATTTGAAATCGAACTGTTTTTGACATTGAAACTGTACTTACGCTAAACTGAATTGTTATATATAACTGCTTGAATAGTTTAAAATAGAAATGTTTTTGACAATTATACTGTGTACTCATGCTAAACTGAATTCTTTTAAATGGAACTGATTATTTTCATAGAAATGGATTAGGCGTTAAATAACCTTCAAAGGTTGATATGCCATAAAACCTAACAAACCAAACCAAACCAAACCAAACCAAAATACGCATCAAAGTTTAAAATTGCAAAAAGCGCGATTATTTTTGGACAAATCTACTATACTATTCACTAAATGTTCGTCTGTCCATCCAACGAAGGCTTCTCCAATTTTGAGCTGAATTCAGTGAAACTTTCAAAGATTTTTTTTAACTATGTTTTGAAAAAGATCAAAGCTGTATTAAAAGATTTGGTTCAAACTGATTTTATGGTAAGATTTGTCTTACTTTTCACATTGTGCGTAAAAAGGTGTTCAAATCAGCGACAATAACCCATCATGCGTAATCCTTACGCAAGTCAAATGGCTCTCTCCTTCCTTTATTTTCTGAGACCCTCTTTATTGAGCTCAATTGCCGTACTAACAACGAACCCATATCGCAACTGTCAGTCTGTTGGTCTCAAAAAATAAAATAAAAAAGTCTTAAAGACACTTTTCTTTTTTAAAATTTAGTTTATACTCCTCCTCAAATGCTGTAAAATAAAAAATTAAATTCTTATTCGAAATATTCATTCGTTTTAGGGGTTTCCAAGAGTATCTGAGATTTTCAAACGAACCCGAAACCGTTTTCCGTACGACACGATCGGTGTAGGTAAAGCAATTTTAACGTTAAATTTCAAGTCTTGATCTCTCTGTCGTATAGTGGAACTTAGAATAAAGGGATTGTCAGTGGTCAGGAATTAATACCAGTGTAGCTGATAGAATACAAATATTCTCATGATTGAGTGTCTTTGCCTTAACATAGTTTATTCTTACATTTTTTCTGAGCCGGAAGTAACAGTAAAATAAGCAAAGGGGAATTTTGCTAATATATAAGTTATATAGGCCTGCCTCTGTTAATCAAGCAACCACTAATCCAGTTCTATTGATAATCCGGTATTAATTTCGGTACGTGTAATTTCTAATTTCCTGGGTTGTCGCACCAACCTACCACTTCTGTTTGGTGGCGCTACTTGTTACATAAACAACAATATTGCCGAATCTACAGATTTTCTGTTTCTTTTCAGATTTTCCCCGTAATAGGGACTAAATCTACTGCTTTTTGTCATTCGACAAAATATCATTAAATAAATGAATTAAAATGAAGATCAGAGCTGCATAGAGATTGCCAGTGTCATTTGGTCGAAGTTGGAGTGTTGAACGTTGTTGTCTCATCACGGCAGCACAAACTCAGTGTAATCGTTACACGTATGTGTTATATTATGCTGCACTTGATTGTGTGTGTAAGTACACAGCACTTACGAAGTAAATTTGTTAGTGGAGCTCTCTCTGCCCACTCAGTGATCCAAACCAGAATTGAAGAGAAGTCTTGGATTCTATAAAAATTTGATATTTTAATACTTTTCATTGAATTCACCGAATACTCATTCGGCGAACGGCATTAGATTATTATATTTTTAATCTTTTTTTCTGAAAAGAGAATCTGTGAAAAATTTGGCCAGAAAATTGTTAAGTTATCAATAAGAAAAAACTTTTCTAAAAATACAATGTGTAAAAAATAGCCGAGAAATTGAAAAGAGAAGTAAGTCTTGAAATTGATGTTTAAAATATGTCTCTAAAATTTAATATAAAAGCTCCAAAAATCTTGTTATGGTATAAAAAAAATAAGAAGTAGAATAAAAAGATAGAATTATTTTTTAAGGAATTAGAATGAGTGAAATGATAAAAATAGAAATATTTAATGTACATTTTTTCTATCATTCGAGAGATTTTGGTCACCAGATCCCTGTTTCAAAATTCTGGTCAAAGGCATGGGGGGTTGTTTTTTCGTTTTGTTTTGTTTTTTTTCTGCTTTCCATTTTTACTGCCAGCTACTCTCGAAAAAGGACATTTCTCAGCGACTCCTAGAACCCAAAGGTGCTCATAGGCAACATCGATGTTGCACACAAGCACCCCAACTCAGTGACACATTGACTTGGCCAGGCACTTGTACCTAGATGACCCTAACCCTTCGCACAAAAAAAACTGAATGTTAGATACCACAAGAACTTTCTTCGGGGAACATAAAATAAAACCGATGTGTGAAAAGAAACAGTGTGTTAGTTTCTTATATTCGAAATAGTTTTTGTTTTGCAAAAACGTGGAACACATAAACACGCAACACATACACGCGCACCAAACACACACACACACATACATGCACACATACATGACATATACACACTTTATACACACAGCACACACACAACACACAAGCTACACTCACACACACAATACACCCTCCCTAAACTGATTATTTCTTTAAATAAGAAGCAAAAGTTTTGTAAAACCCAATAATTCGTTGAATTTAGATAAAGATATTACAATATGAAATTAAGATTAAGACAACTTGAGAGATGTTTTCTATATCAAGTGAAAATTTCTGCAGGAAACATTTTAATCATGGGTAGTGGACATTTACCTTTATGCAAATTGACTATAGAAGAGATGTACGTGAGTTTAAAATCTATTTCTTTTACATCTTTTTAAAGTTTTAAACTATTAAACAAAATTTCAAAAGGGATGTTCCTTGCTTACAGAAAATTTGCTCAAAATCGTAAAATGAAAAATGCATTAAAATTAGAATAAACATTTTTTAGTTTGGAAAGTTTTAAATTGTGTGTGTGTGTGTGTGTGTGTGTGTGTGTGTGTGTGTGTGTGTGTGTGTGTGTGTGTGTGTGATTTTTTTGTTTTTGTTTTGTTGCTTTTAGGGGGCTTCAAAGGAAAAACTGATTCCAGATTATTTGTTTTCTTTTGCTGACAAAACATGCCGTGAAGGATCTTGCATTGAGGATATTGGAGAATGAATAAATGAATGTAGATGAAGATGCAGCTATTGTTTATTATTATACTGACTCAGAAATTGTTAGGATGGTTGAAAGTCCACCACAGCAAAATCCAGAGGAGGAGAAAGTAGAGATGAAAATAAAGAAAATGTAGTAAAAAAGTTCTCTATTGATTCATTTTATAGATAAACTGCTAAAAGGTTTAGAACACAGTTTTATAAAGCCAAAATATATGAAATAACTGACAAGATAAAAAAAAGTTTTAAAAAATAGTTAAAAAGAGTGAAACAGAGGAGTAAACACTTGAAAATTTAATGCCTTCAACTTCTGCTCCAATATCATTATCAGTTCCAGATACTTCAGTCACCTTCCAAGATGAATAAGATGGTAATTCTAACAACCCTTCTCTTCAGGACATGTAAATGTACTTAATAGCAAATTCTAACCCTTTGCTTTCGATGTGACAATGACGAACATTCTCGCGCAAGTCAACAGAATTACGTTTCTAATTTATTTTAACTGCACTTTCATTTACTTTCTTTTGCTTTATCAACTAATTTGCATTTATTTACGGAATATTTCAATGGTTGAATAAAATATGTTGCCGCTGGTTTAAGTGTATTCTAATCAAAACATTTTGTGATGCGGCAAAATATCTAATCCGTCACTAAACTGCTTCTAAAGATGCCCTATTAGTGATAGTCATCCTGTTCTTACTATAAGTATTATTATTATTGCAGTTATTAAAAATTTGTTTCTATTACAGTAACAGTTATTGTTATAAATATGGTGTACTCAACATCATCATCACAACAATCAGCATTGTTTTTAGTCATTATTGCAGAGATGTTGATCATAAAACTATTCCTTGTTTTGTCTCTCGTCAATGGTTTCATTTTTTGCAGTCGATGGGCGGAGATTCGTTCTTACAAATTATTTTTACATTGATTTCTTTTTGTTGTTGTTGTCGTTCTTCTTCTTTCACGTCAAAATGGTTTTTAATTTTTAAGAAATGAAAAGAATTCACATAAATTTTTAACATCCAATTCAATGAGTTTTGTAAATGCAACTTTAAAATCCTTCAAAATTTGGTTAGTGGTGTTTTCTTTTTTTGCCCTGTATATGAAGTGCTAAGTTTGATTTGTTCATTTTAACTACATTTAAATCCGTCTAGAGTTATTTTACGTCATGAGGTTAAAAAATCCCGTTCATTCTACATTCAATATTTATATTTTTTGAGTATTTGTTTCTTAAGAGGATTTTTGCCCACGGTCCCATCGATTACGGATGACTTTGAAACAGATCTATTTGACCCATAGACAGGACTCTAATAGGTACTACTACTCCTATAGAGTGTACCTGGGAATAATGGCAATGAAGGGGCAGTCTACACTTCCCAGATTTCTGGAACCGGAACCTCACTATCAGATGCAATTTAGTATCATAACGAGACCATCCATTTTGGAGGAGTTTTACCCCCTTCACAGTGGATACAGTCAGCGTATTCTAAGCTCCACCGACATAGTAGGGATCTATGAAAGTTGACTGCTTTCTGTCAATCAGTATTATACATATATATACATATATATATACTCCTGATGGAATTACTCCCAAAAAATCCTGATGGAATTACTTCCAAAATTGTTACATTGAGCTCTTTACCGGGAAAATTTAATTGTTCATTCTTGAATAGTTTTCTTGTTCTGATGGAATTACTCCCAACTCCGGTTTAACTGGACCAAATAATACATATATATATATATATATATATATATATATATATATATATATATTCGGGTACAGGAAAATTCATATGATATAATAAACAAAGACACCATTGGTAATTACAATTGGGGAACTAAATAAAACAATAAAACAATAAAACAACGAAAGACCTTTTCGTCCGGCGCTTTTCAAGTATCAAACACCGGAAATTCAATTAAAAACAGGGGTATATATATATAAGTAATATATAATCAGGATGGCCAGATAGAGGGGGAAAAAACTAAGTAACCCCTGTATCTAGGAGTTTCCCCAAAATATTAAGAATATGATTGTTTAACTGCCTGCATAGGGAGGGGCGATTCATAGAGATATAAATCGCCTCTAGAAATTTGAGGTGGGATTTATCTCTAGTTCTATGCAGGACTGAGAAACAATCATCTTCATAACCAGTTCTGCAAATATTCTGCCGAATCCATTGCTTGAGAATGTCCGGATGTTAGTCGGCTTGACAAAAGAGATCTGGGTATATGCTGTCTAACCCTCACCTCGAGACGCTGACAAGTCATACCTATGTATGTCGAATTGCATCGACAAACAAATTTATAAATTAAATTACTTTGTTTAAAGATAGGCAGCTTGTCCTTATTCGGAGAATTTAAGGCCGGTCTCGGAGTGAATATTTGTCTTAGGTTAACAGCATGATAGCAACGATACACAGAAGAGGTAATCTTATTCGCAAAAGACTCGGTGGCAGAACCAACCCAGGGAAGTCTGAAGTATACAGGACATTTCGGAGGATCGAAAACTTTGTTCATGTTTTTGAACTTTGTCACCGTATGCTTGATATTATTATCAATGACATCCTCTGGGTACCCGTTATTTATGAAGATATCCCTAATAGCTTTAAGTTCATTCTCTATCTTGCACTCACTACAAATGTTAAGAGCTCTATAAGAAAGACATCTAATTAGATTCAGCTTCCTAGATTTGGGGGCAAAAGAATGCCAATCCAAATATAGCCCGATAAATGTGGGTTTCCTATAAACGGATGTGAGGAAAGAAGAATCACCTCTTTCGACTAACACATCCAAGAATGGTAACAGACCATTACTCTCTCCCTCCATAGTAAATGATAGGGAATAATGTAGCTGATTCAATGTGTCAAAAAATTCCAAGGCATCGCTACGAGATTTGATGGAAACAAAAGTATCATCAACATACCGCAGATAGGTAAAGGGCTTAGGAAACTTATCAAACAGACGTCTTTCATGGAACCCAACAAAAATATTCGCCAGAATGGAGCCCAGAGGGGATCCCATACTAACGCCCTCAATCTGGAGAAACATAGTCTCATTAAAACTGAACGATACCGACTTTGTGGCAATGTCCATCAATTCAATAAAAACAGCCCCTGGAAAAGGAAGAGAGGCAATAGATGGGCCACGATATAAAAAGTCGGCGTATATGGATATTGTCTCATCTAAAGGGATATTAGTAAAATGAGAGACAACATCAAAAGAGATCAAGAATTGGGACTCCATCCAAACGGGTAATCGACAAATAATGGAAGAGAATGTAAAAGAGTCCTTAATACAACACACAGAATAGAATTCAAGAATATGGTTAAGGATATCCACCAACCATTTAGCCAAAGAATGTTGGGCTGAATGGCACATGGAAAGAATAGGCCGCAGAGGAATACCGGATTTATGAATTTTTGGTAATCCATACATTCGCGGTCTCTGTGAACCAACAGGACGAATAAATTCATAGATCTCCCTCGATATCAATTTCTTTTTTAACAACTCTTGAAGACGTTTTTGAAGTTTATTTTCAGTTCTCTTAGTGTCATCAAAAGACAAGTCCCCAAGTTTTAGGAACCTGTCAGTATCCCCTCGATTAGAATCCATCTTGCTTAAATAATCAGCTTTATTCAAAATCACCTCGCCAGCACCTTTATCAGGTCTGGTAAGAACAACATCATTATTGATTTTTAGTTGTTTTGCCGATTCAAAGTGCATCCTCTGCCACAGGAAACTCTGAGAATCAACAGTGGTATTAGCAAAAGTCTGAACCAAATCGGTCAGACGAGCCTTTAAGTAAGCAACATTAGTAGTAGGAACTAAAGAATGTCTCTTTAGCTGCACATACAACATTTCAATTTCGGCGAAAACCTCAGCCGAATTGATACTACGACACAAAAATTTAGTCCCCTAGATAACACAAATTTTTCACTATCTGATAAAACATATGAAGAAAAATTTAAAATATGCCTTTCAGTAGTTGTAATTACACCGTATTTCTTTTTAATCAAAAGATTCAGAAAATGATGGGTGCTATTCAATAACTTAATCTTAAGTCAAGCAGAGTTATTGGTTAGATACTTTGAAAATCGAAGGTCCATAAAAGAGATCCATAAAGCCAAGGAAAGACCAACATGATCTCCACCTAACATATAAACGAGATTTCACAGACTCTATTGAGTCCATAAATAAGAAATTTCGTCCTTTAAAAATGCCCGTAATACATTGGTAGAATTACGGCATTTTATTCTCCTAATTCGTTGAACAAAATAACCCGGAGCTAAATTTTTGTCGAGGCAAGATTGAAGAAGAAAGATCTTATTTCTATAGCAGTCAAGAAGATATCTAAGATGTATTATTTTATTTAAATCAGCAATGACTTTGGAACTGTACCCCACTTAAAATATTTAATTAAATTGCGGGTACAGGAAAATTTATATAATATAATAAACAAAGACACCATTGGTAATTACAATTGGGGAACTAAATAAAACAATAAAACAACGAAGGACTTTTCGTCCGGCTCTTTTCAAGTATTAAATACCGGAAATTCAATTAAAAACAGGGGTATATATATATATATATATAATCAGGATGGCCAGATAGAGGGGGGAACCAAAAACAAAAAAACAAAGTAACTCCTGTATCTAGGAATTCCCCAAAAATATTAAGAATATGATTGTTTAACAATCATCTTCATAACCAGTTCTGCAATTATAAATAGTTGCAGAACTGGTTATGAAGATGATTGTTTCTCAGTCCTGCATAGAGCTAGAGATATATCCCACCTTAAATTTCTAGAGGCGATTTATATCTCTATGAATAGCCCCTCCCTATGCAGGCAGTTAAACAATCATATTCTTAATATTTTGGGGAAACTCCTAGATACAGGGGTTACTTAGTTTTATTTTGTTTTGTTTGTTTTTTTTCCTCTATCTGGCCATCCTGATTATATATATATATGTATATATATATATATATACCCCCGTTTTTAATCGAATTTCCGGTGTTTAATACTTGAAAAGCGCCGGACGAAAAGGTCCTTCGTTGTTTTATTGTTTTATTTAGTTCCCCAATTATAATTACCAATGTTGTCTTTGTTTAATATGTATATTTATATATATATATATATATATATATATATATATATTCACTGGGGGTAATAAAATATGCTTTAAATGTGTGCATGTTCCATCATAGAAGGTCATAACATATCAACAGTTATAAGGAGGCACCTTGCTTCATGCAATGGTAAAACTAACGAACTATTGTTAATGAGTATAATTCTCCCAGAGTACCCGGTACTTTTAGTCTTATGCTACTCCAAACTATGTTTCATAAATAAAAATAGCTATGATATTATAAACATAAAAAGATTTCTATTTCTTTTGTTATACTGAAATATGAGAGGGTTTTTTTTCGTTTTGTTTTTTGGAGGGGGTTGTTTTTTTTTTTGAGTAATTATAATTCATGGATTCATCTAGTTGAACACTGATAAAATTGCTCTCAAACCAATAGATGTCATTGAACCGAATGTAGTAGTCCTTGATTTCTTTTTCTTTGTTGATTTTTTTTTTTTTTGTTCCTACATGTTTTTGTTCCCACATGATGTGGTTACGATCACGTGATGTTTGGATGTAGATCGCATTGATAGACGTTAAAAAAGAGGGTTATGCAAACTGCAAGCTTCACGACACTATCTTTAATATTTAAAGGTTTAAAGTTGAGGATAAATTAGCAATAGTTCAGATTAATTTGAAGTGAAATGCATACTTGAAAAAATATGAATAGAGAGAGAAAAAATGAAAATGAGAAATATAGTGAAGTGAAATATCTTAAAACACCCAACAATTTGTGACTTTTCTCGCCTTATGGTCCTTCAAAGTTTCGCTAGTTGCATGGCGGGATGAGTTGTGGCTTCGGGAGGAAGAGATCAAGGAGCCAAAGGAGCAAGCGAAAGAGAAAAGCAAAAGCAAGAGGAGCAAGAGTAAGAACAGCGGCGAGCGCCCCGGGGCCTGTTCTGGACTTCGGTCCGGAGCGTGGCCCTGGAAAAGGAACAATGGCAGACTTGGGGCCTTTAATTAGGCACCTAGTTTCGACTAGGCTACCTTCGGGTGGGCGAGCTGCATTTTTGTCTCTTTTGTCCCCCTTGTACGGCACTAGACCATGCGTCTAGTTTAAGCCGCAAACTGGCATACGTGCCCGGACCCACATTTGGGTTCGTGAAACTGCTTGCCTCATCAGGCTCACATTGCACTAAGTGAGCCGATGAGCAGCACAGACAAGCAGGGTTCGAGTCTCGGCTCGTTCCCGACCTTCCCCTCCCCTTTATCCCCACTTTAATCGGCCTTCGGGCTTTTGACCTTGTGTCAAGTCGTGTCTGGTGGGAGGCAGCGACAAATACTGAGATGCCAGTATGAAGAGCAAGCGGGGCTGGAAGAAGACGAAGAGAACCATGGAACAGGAGTAAGAGGAGCAGGAAGAAGACAGAAGCAGGAGGAACAAGTGGAGCAATGAAGAAGAGAATGTGCAGTATGGGACAGGAGCACGAGGAGCAAGAGCACTAATTGGTTTTGTTTCATCCGGTAAAAAGGAGTAAACACGTGTAATAAACTAATGTCTGATTAATTATGTATGATTAATTGATTAATTCAGTACAAAATCCAACAATTCTGGATATAAAAATGCTTTAAAAACGTTCAAGTAATCAACTTAATTAGGAAAGCTATGAAAAATTGGAGAGAAGTAACAAACTCTGTAGCAGGAACTTAAACAAAGTAATTTACTATGAGAGGCCACGCACAAATCGAGATTTATGTGTGGCAATTACAGAAAAATGCTTGATCCCCTCGAGATTCTTATTTTGAGACGAACATGGAACGCAGAACGAGAAAAATGTTATGGAATGTCGTCCCAGTACCAGCAGTACGGAAACAGAAGTGTAGAAGCGTTTCATTGACAGATGAGAGGTTAGAGGTCAGTACAATTGAAGCAGGGCTGAGAAAGTTTGTGCTTTGAGTTTCACCAAATGGATTTCAGCACAACGGAGTAGACTTGATTTAGATATTCTTAACACTTTAGAAGCCCTCTTTTAGGAGCTTCTATATAAATTTTAGAGGATGCAAAGACCTTCCTCTTTTCTATGAGAGATGGTTTCGTGTCAACTCACAACGTTATACAAAACATAACATCCGTGAAATGATGTAGATAAGTTACATGAAAAAGGAGGAAGATATATGGTCATGGAAAACAACAAAAGAGCAAAGAGAAATTAATTACAGCAACCATTAACAGCGACAAAAACATAAAATGAAAGAAAAGAGAAAAACAGGAATTATCAAACCGAGAAAACAAAAATAGGAAGGAAAACAACTATATGGACACTTCAGAAGAGAATGGAAACTGTGCGCAAGATAACCTGGACATGAATACGCAGAGGGAACCTAAAGAGAGAAATAAACAGCAGCCAAAATAATGTCATTGGAAATAATTATGGAAGTGTTAGAATAAATAAAGAATAGTACGTGTATGTTATAGAGAGAGAGATGAAAAAATAAACCATATAATTAGCGAATGCAGAATACTAATGCAGAAAGAGTACAAGAGCAGGCACGGCTGGGTAAGAAAGGTCATCTGCTGGGAATTTCAAGTGACTAAACTGAGAAATTGTGTACGTACAAACCATTATATGTGCTGGAAAATGAGACACTAAATTCTCTTGGATTTTGAGATAAAAACGGATGACCCAAATTGACTATGGGAACTGGAGATTTAAAGGAATAATCGAGACCACGGCACAGCTAAAATCAGTCAAAATACTGAGAAAAGTTCTGGAGATCTGAAGAAATTTGCTAGTCATTCAGACTCAAATGAAAAACATCGGTTAAAGCTGGTGTTAAAAACAATGAATTTTTTAATGTGACTAAATTATCGAAATGCATTGCATGTATTTGTATTTTCTGTATGACTTGTGTATAATATTTGTGTCTGATTACATAGAAATCATGTAGAAATTAAAACTAGAGGGCTAAAAAGAGGCAAAACCAATAATGACTAGAGGGTCTTGTGGTAAAGAAAGTGAAGAAATTGGAAGAAGAAATAGGGAAAGTGAAGAAATAGGAAGTAGACGGAATCGTCCTGGTTGTCAAGTAACTATGTTTTTCACTCAAAATCACTTAAGTATTCCAGGGTGAACCAAATTATATCAAATTCCTAAAAGCAGAGGGAAAATCACAATAACTGTATGATACCTAATAGCTTAGGACAAAATATTATCATACGGTAAAGTTAAAAACTCCGCTGTAGACTTTAACTAAGTTAAAAGTTGATATATTTACGAGGAAAAGTTTCTTATGACTCGCTTAAGAGTTCTCTTACTTAAAGGGTACTTGGTCTGTGACAGGTACGCAGATAATGAATAACCCCTGGATCTGATATAACTACAATATACTACTCATGATTAAAAGACAAATCGAAACATAGCTCAAAGTGGGACCCAGACAACATGTTTGCGTGTCATGATCGGCAGGTGCTCTCTTGCCAGCCAACAAGAAGGATCCGCTCGGCATCCATCGAATGTTGGCTGTTCTTTTTTAGGGTACACAAAGTACGAACTAAGCAATCACACAAATCAGAGACGCCAACTCAGAAAATGGACTAAGAAAGACAACAAATTTCCACTTCACAATTACTTAAAGAACAACGCTACGCAAAGAAGGTATAGAAAAAAATTGATAGAAATCTGGGAAGGATGTGCTAGATTTCTGACAACAAACCAAAAACTCGCAGACCAAGTTTGGACGATAATAGAGAAACATTTTGGTCGGATAGTGGCATTACTGGGTTATAAATTATCAAAGGGTCGCCTCTTTTAAAATAAGAAGAATTTAGTCTCGATTCAAGGACAAGTGTTTATTTTTTAATTTTTTAAATCTCGCAGGTCGCACAGAATAGTGCCGCGAGTTTCATGCGACCCGCATGTCACAGTTAACCCACCCCTGGCATATGATATGATCCCGCAAAGCTGGATAATAGACTATCTCAAAATACACAAGACATCCGACAAAGTCATAAAGTTCATCGAGGAAACCATGAAAAACAGGAAAGTGGAATTGACAGCAGGAGGAAGAGTTTAGCTGGGGTGAAAATTTCGAGAGGTATTTTCCGGGGAGAAGTGCTATGACCATTACTATTTGGAATAGCGAAGATGTCACTTAATCAAATACTCAGTAAATGCAAAAATCGATACAAACTTCATCGATTGCAAGAAAAAATTAACCACCTAATATATATGGACAATATCAAACTGTTAGCCAAAAATGAAAAAGAATTGGAAACCCAAATACAGGTAGTGGGTATATACAATCAGGATTTAGGGATGGAATTTGGCATGGAAAAATGTGCCATGCTTATAATGAAAAGCGGAAACGACAAATGATGGAAAGAATAGAACTATCAAATCAAAACAAAATCAGAATGCTCTGAGAATAGAAAACCTACAAGTACTTGGGAATACTGGAAGCGGGAACGATTAAACATGCGGAGATGAAATAAAATATTAAAAAAGAATGCCTCAAGAGAACGAGAAAACTACTTAAAACCAAACTAAATAGCAGAAATCTCATCATAGGGTTAAACACCTGGGCTAACTTGCGTGTAAGATACTCGGGACCATTCTTAATGTGGACGAGGGAAGAACTTCCACAAATAGAGTAGATAAGAAAACTAAAGATGCATAAGGTTTTACATCCCAGAGATGACATAAAAAGGCTGTATGTGTCAAGAAAAGAAGACGGAAGAGAACTCGCCAGCATTGAAGATAGCGTCGATACACTGATACGATAAATCGAAGACTTCTTTAAAAAGAGCAAAGAAAAACTGATTAGAGCGACCAGAAAAAAACATAAACACGAAGAGCAACAGAACAACAATGACTAGAAAAAAAATGGTAAAAAAAGCAATCGTATAGACATTTCAAGCAACAAACAAGAAAAATCTCACTAGAGAATACTTGGGCATGATTAGGAAAGGGACTCCTTAAGAGAGAAACTGAATCTATTCTGATAGCAGCACAATACGACGCTATAAAGACAAACTATGTTAAAGCAAAAATAGATAAGACGCAACAAAATAGTAAATGTAAATTATATGGTTATAGATACGAAACGATCTATCATATAATGAGTGAATGCAGCAAATTAGCGCATAAAGTATATAAGACTAGACATGACTAGGTAAGGAATATGATCCACTAGGAATTGTGCAAGAAGTTTAAATTCGACCACACGAACGAGTGGTATATGGATAGCCTTGAATGAGACTCACAAAATTCTCTGGGATTTTGAGATACAAACAGATCATCTAATCTCGGCGAAACGGCTAGACCTAGGGATAATCAACAAAAAAGAAAACTTGTTGAATAGTGGAATTTGCCGTCCTGGCAGACCACAGAGTAAAATTAAAAGAAAGCAAAAATAGGATAGATATCTAGAGAACTTTAAAAAAAATATGGAACATGAAGGTGATACCAATTGTAATTGGTGCACTTGGAACAATTCCGAAAGGATTGGTAAAGGGACTGGAAGACTTAGAAATAAGAGGACGAGTGGAAACTATCCAGACTAGATTGTAATTAAGATCGGCCAGATACTGATAGTTGTCCTGAGGACTAAAGGAGACTTACTGTCATTCAAACTCCAGTGAGAAACCATCAGCTAACACTGGTATTAAAAACTATCGGGAGAAAAACTATAGTAATAGTAACAATGCAAAAGAACAAGAGGAACATATGAACTACTATACATGGATCATCTCATCCTCAAGGTGGTGAAAATAAGACGGAGAAAAGTTACCATGTCCTGGATTAGTTACAGAAAGTCCGATGGTCACACAAACTTGGATAATAGAATGTCTGAAATTGTACCAAATATCTATCCAAGTTATGAACTCCCCCAGGGAAGTCAATAAAAACTGGAAAGTGAAATTAGCAGCAAAAAGACAAACCCTTGCAGGCATATTCCAGGAAATATCCCTCTTGCCACTGCTTTTTGTTATAGAAATGATGCCACTCAATTATATACTTAGGAAATGAACAAGGGACCACATTTTTACAAAATCACAAGAAACTGTAAATCATCTTATGTACATTGATGATATCAGGGTATTTGCCTAAAATAAAAAAGAAATGAAGACTGATACAAACAATAACAATATACACCCAGTATATAAGAATGGAATTCGGCAATGAAAAATGTGCCATGCTAACAATGAAAAGTGGTAAAAGAGAAACAACGGAAGAAATAAAACTGCCAAATCAAGAAAACATAAAGAACGCCAGGAAAGAAGGAAAATTCCAAGTACTTCGTGTTATTGAACGCGGACACCATCAAACAAACTGAAATAAAGGAAAAAATAAGAAAACAGTACCTCAAAGAAGAATAAAACTTCCCGAAACCAACTCTGCTGCAGAAATTTCATCAAATACCTGTGCAGCCCCTCATGTAAGATTCTCAGGACTATTCTTAAAACTGACAAGGGAGTAACTGAAGACAAACGGACCAACAGCAAGAAACTTGATGACTATACATGAGGTCTTACATCCGAGCGATGACATTGATAAACTCTATGTATATAAGCAAAGGAAGAAGACGGCTCGCCTGCATGGAGGATTGTATAGATGCTTCAGTACAAGGACTCGAGGAATATATTAAAAAGAGCCAAGAAAAGCTAATTACAGTTACCAGTAACAGCAATTTTAACATAGGAACAAACGGAAAAACAAAAAAGCTAGAATACACAAAATAGAAATACAAATGTATGGATACTTCAAGCGACAAACAGTCGAGATTGCGCACGGGAAGTCCTGGACATGATTAAGAAAGGAAAATCTCCAGAGAGAAAGTGAAACTCTTTAAATAACAGCACAAAATTACGCCATGAGTACCAATTATATAAAAGCGAAAACTGATGTACAAAGCAGAATAGCAAGTGTAGGTTATGTAAAGACAAAAATGAAATAATTATCATAATAAGCGAATGCACAAACTTATACAAAAGGAGTTAAAGACCTGGCACCAAAGAATAGGAAAACTGAACCACTGGGAATTGGGCAAAGTTGACTCTACTACTAAATGCTAAATGCACCAACTTGAAAAACGAAGGAAAACGAAAAAAATAGACAAATACTTGGACGTTGCTAGAGAGCTGAAAAAGAATACGGCATGTTTAAGATCGGCTTGAATACTGAGAAGAAGAGTCCTTGAAACCTGAGAAAACTTGCTGTCACTCAGACTTCAGCGAAATACCACTAGTTACAACTGGTGTAGAAAAACTCGTTAGGAATGAAATAAGGTAGTTTATGAAAGCTAAATCAAATAATCATTGAGTAAGTGGAAAAATATTCATGTTCCTAGCATTTGACTTTCATTAGAATTGTTTTCCTTTTCATTTATTTTTCTTTATTAAATATACCGCAGGTAAAAACAAACGTCCAATCGAGTAACAGTAAATAAAACAGGAACAGAATTTGGAAAATTTACCGGAAAACTGAGATCTACATATTGAGGAAAGCGTTACAATTCCACTTAGTTTTATTCTTCGAAAATAATCCGAGTTTTTTTTTCTTTTCTTTTCTTTTCTTTTCTTTCTATCTACTTTCTTTTTCTTTTGGTTTCTTTCGATTTTTTTTTTTTGTTTTTACCCTTTTCATGCTTTGACTAAATCAGGGTTTTTCCTTTAATACAGCATAAATCTGTTGAAATGAGAACTTGGGAGAAAAATGAATGAGCCAGTCCATGGGGTATTATCCAGAAGTCAAAACAAACGGGATTCTCTCTCTCTCTCTCTCTCTCTCTCTCTCTCTCTCTCTCTCTCTCTCTCTTGCAACGAGTTCTGAATTTTCTTCTTTCGCTTTTTATGCGTGCACAGAATGAACAGGTAAAAAATATTAATGACAAAAGAAATACTTTTTCTTTCGATTCTCATTTATCTAATCTTTGTTTTTTTTTATAAATAAACCCTTTCTTCTTTCAAAGTTTTTTTTTTTTAATTTTTTCCTTTATTTTTAATTTTTTGTTCTTTGTTTTATTCTTATTCATTTTTTTTTTTGTGAAACCGTTTTCATCATTTTTCTTTTCTCTCTCTCTCTCTCTCTCTCTCTCTCTCTCTCTCTCTCTCTCTCTCTCTCTCTTTATATATATATATATATGTGTGTGTGTATGTGTGTGCCTTATTAGACCTTCCGTTTTATTCTTGAGTATTCAATTTTTTTTTACCTTGAGGGCCTCACGTGGTGTAATGGTTAACGAGTAAGCCTTACAAGCATTCATCAGTAGGTTCGATGGGCACCCTATAGTACTTTCCTTACTAAGATAAACTTAGTAATTTACCACTGCGGCATCTCGTATGATGTTATAGCAAATCATCATACCTGCAAGTCTTCTCAGTAATAGTCGATCTCAACAGTGTTGTGGTCTGGACAGCCCGATTCTCACTGGGTGACACATATTTCAGGCCTTGTACCATGCTAAGCTAAGCTTGATAAATGAATACAGTTTTTCTAACTTTATATCGTCCCAACTTTTTATTTCTTGTTCCTTTTTTTCTCTAGATTTACAAAACTAAAACCGTGTTCTTTTAAAATTTTATTTTTCTTCATTTTATTTTTTTTTTGTCATTATCTTTCTTTTTCTTCCGACATAACAATTTTCTCTCGTCCTCAATATCTATCTATCTATCTATCTATCTATCTATTATTTTTATGTTGTGCTATCACTCTGACATTCTAATTTATTCCTTACTAATGCTATTCTCCATCTTTCTTTTATTTATGAAAAGTGAAAGCCTACTGCTTACTTGCAAAAAAGCTGCCCAATAACGGTCGCCTTGCCAATACAAACACCAAGCAGAAGACGGCCATCTTTCCCGGGAATGTCTGTCGAACTGGCAAATAACAAGATTGGTAGGGGATTAGTAGAAAACATGGTGGCTGTCGTTGGGTTAGCTGGTGGCCTGCATGGATGGTGGACTGGTTGATAAGGTGGACTGGAAAGAGATATTGAAAAAAAGGAAGCACGAATGAGGGAAATAGTTGGAAATGCGACTTTAAAAAAAAGAAATAGGAAATAAAATATGAATAGGCTGCAAGAAAGAAAAGCAGAAAGAAAGCGTCAAAGAAATAAAGGAAAAAGATGAATGTATGAAAGTGGGAGGAATAATAGAGTGGAGAGATACAAATGATGTTGTGGAAGGTTGAATTGAAGAAAGTTGGAGAAAAAATGGCCGAAGATAATGAAAAAAAAAGATAAATAGAAAGAAAGAAAGAAAGAAAGAAAGAAAGAAAGAATAATTAAAAAGGAAAAATACCAAGGAGGCAAATAGATATAGATAAAGAGAACTTATGCTGTCCAGGGGTTTAGGTGAAGAGTATAGAGGGAGAAAAGGAAAATGAAGAGAGAGAGAGAGAGAGAGAGAGAGAGGACAAAATAAAACTATCAATGTGTACAACTGCTACCTCTGTCGATGGGGAAATGGGTATAATAATAATGATGATGGCAGGGGGTATCGGTGTCGATAAGTGGGGGTGGAGGCAATGGAGACGAAGACTGTGGTGGTGGACACAGTGTGGTGCGGCGCGCACGGCAGTGTGCCGACGTGACGCTTTCAGAAAGTCATCGCCAGGGGAAATCATGCTCAAGAACAACTCTGAATAGTGAAGTAGTATTGAAGGGGGAAAAAAGAAGAGACAACAAAGATGGCGAGGTAGAAAAGTGAGCGTGGGGATGAAGGAAATAAGAAGAAAAAAGAATTGTCGGACGGAGTGCAAAAAAAAACGGATTGCAGAAGAAGATGAATAAAAAGATATGATAAATAAAATGTCAGGAAAATGCTGTAGCGGCACAAGCAGGGAAAAAAGAGTGAAGTAAAGATAAGTTAGGGGCGTTGAATCTGATGAAAAGGGTAAAAGAGAAGCAAAAAGACCAATAAAGCAAAAGAAGATTAGAAGATTAAAAAAGACAAGACAGAAAGAAAGAAAGAAACTAAGAGGGTAATAGGAGTACGAGAAAAATTGCCCGGATAATTTTCTCCTCCCAACCTCCTCCTTATATATACCTATATATATTTAGCTGTATATATAGAGAGGAAGAAGAAGTTAATGAGAGAAATGATCAGATGAAAGAGAGGAGGTCAAAAAATGATGCTGAAAGAAACTAAATAAAAAAAGAATGAAGTAATCCGGATATAAAGAAGAAACAAAAGAAAATGATTAAAATAATAAAAGAAAAGGAAAGGTAATAAAGACCAAAAGATTGGAAAGTTTGGGGGATTTTTTTTTCTTTCTTATCAGAACAAGAGATAAGAGGGTATGATGATGCAGACAAGAGAAGAAAGAAATGGAAGATTTACAGGAAGAAGAGTGTGAGAAAAGAAATAACAGAACTGAAACGAGTTGATAAAGCAGAGTAAGAAAATAATTTTTTTAAAAGTGATTCGAAGATCGAAAGAAGAATGGAAAAGAAGAGTGTACAAATAAAAGAAGAAAAAGGGAGAAAAATACGTTTCGATATAGTATAGATGAGTGCTGGTATTGACGAGGAAAGAGAAATGTTAGAATGGAGGATGAACAGAAAACTAAAAGCATATAGAAGTAAATAGCAAGAAAGATAAACAAATAATCTGCGAAAAAAAAAAGAAGATAAGGTTTCCAAAGAAAGGTAATGACAAAAGCAAAAAAATCAACCTGTATTCATAATATAAAAGTAAGAAATTATAGCAAAAAAATGGAGGGGATAATGAAAAGAAACGATGAAAAGAGAATAGAAAGAAAAGAAAGAATATGTCAGCCATCAAAGATGAAGAAAATAAGAGAGAAAAAAGAATACTTGTTTGAGAGAAGTTTGAAAAAACTGATTGCATTATACAACGAAAGGGAGACAAAAGTAGAAAGAGAAAATGACGTAAAATAAGTGTTGTCGAAGAAACGGAGGAAATATGCTAAAAAAGCGAGGGAAAGCCAAAAAATAAATGAAATCCACATGGGAGTTTTAGCTGGCCCGGTGCAATGGATACCAAAGCAACCTTTTTCATCGGCGAACTAGAGTTGAATTGTTTTGATGTGTTTGTGCGTGTGTTAGAATGTGTGCTCAGAAGACTTACCCATAGGTTATGAGTTTGAGCACATATCAGTAGGTGTGCGCACATAATGCGTGACCATATATATATATATATATATATATATATGAACGAGGCGTAATGATAGAGTTTTCAGGTCAACAAAGGGAATGGCTTCTTTTTTTAATGAATTATTTTGGAAGCTATGAAAAATTTCAGAAACCATAGAGCAGTTTTATTGAAATGTAGGCTGAATATGTAGAATAGCAGGTATGTTTCATGGCTCTCTTGGTCATAATATTCTTGTTCAAGTCAAGAATATTAGATACTCCATATATATATATATATATATATATCCATATATATATATATATATATATGTGTGTGTGTGTGTGTGTGTGTGTGTGTGTGTGTGTGTGTGTGTGTGTGTGTGTGTGTTAGAATAGCGTTGACACAGAGTCAACTACGTTAGGGGATTGCCAGTTTCTCGCGTGTACGATCATCGGACCTAATAATTTTGTCTGATGATCACATAGACCATATACCTTGATGTGAGGATTGCATAGGCGAGAAACAGCCACCAAACACTGTTGATTCTGTGTCTACGCTATTTCAACACACACACACACACACACATATATATATATATATATATATATATATATATATATATATATATATACGATGTTACAATGTTATCGGGAATGAGAAAATCGCGCAAATCCGCAGGGAAAAGATAATAATCCATTTCTGCTTCTGCTTCTATGGATAAACAGTAGGGAAGACTTGGCTCTCTTGCCTTAGTAGTGCAACAAGCAGCAAGAGGAAAAAATCCCTGTACATGGGCTAACATGTCAGGGTTAGACCCATTACTCACCATGTCTTACGGACTGTCAGGAAGGCGTGAGTTTTTCTGCGAATTGAGAAAACATGATAGAATAGGATTGGATTGTGTATGTCGGTGAGAGTATGCGTTATATATATATATATAAATATATATATTGAATAGCTTGAAAACGAATATTTTTTTAATTATCCTTATTTGATGAATGTCCCTCATGTATATATATATGTGTGTGTGTGTGTGCGTGTGTGTGTGTTGTGCTTAATAATATATATATATATATATATATATATATAAATTAGTGTGTGTGTGTGTGTGTGTGTGTGTGTGTGTGTGTGTGTGTGTGTGTGTGTGTGTGTGTATGTGTGTGTGTGTGTGTGTGCTTTATAAATCCGATTACTATACTAAATTGCAGGACATTCTTGATGACAAAAGCAAATTGACAAAATTGAATAAGAATCCAACCAAAATCCAAGTCAAAAATTAACAAGTCAAAAATTAACACTTATTAACGCTAATAACGCCGATCGTCACAATATAAAATTACCTAAAATAATAGGAGAATACAAACCAGAATATATTTATGGAACTGTTAGGATTCATAAAACCAAATACTAATTTTAAAAAACTCTAATTGAAAACACTACTATAACAGTCCATGAAATTTATAAACCACGACTACAAATCCTAGAAAACCTACATATAAAAACAAAAAACCTATAATTAATAGAATTAATTGTGAAAATAGTGATAATATTTTGGAATGCCTTTAGTCCTTTTTTTGCATAAGTTATTAGCGAAATGAAAAAGAAAGTTTTTAAAACATTCTATTTCTCTTGATAGAATATTCTCTTTCCCTTGCGTTTTATTTTTAAAATTCTTTAAAGTCAGAATCTTAGTCTAATCCAACAAGACATTTATTTAATGTTGTTTTTTTTCAATTAAAAAAAAAACTTTAAAAACAAAAACAAAAAAGACTCTTTCCATTTGAAAAACACCTGATAATGGTCTATGAAGGGTCCCCAAGCGCTAGGGACAATTTTTGTAAATTCTTCTACCAACTTCAACCTAAAACCAAAGTACTAGTTAAGAAATTTGAAAGAATCCAAATAAAATTATATAGTTAACTTACGTCTATATCATTTAATCAAACCTGCATATATATATATATATATATATATATATATATATATATATATATACGAAAAACATTCTATTAATAAGAGAAATCTTTTGGGAAAGACTTACTTTCGAAGCTATTCAAAACGGCTGCAAATCAACCAAAGTTCTCAAGGTTTTAACATTAAATTTTTAGGGACTAAGTAGTGCAAAAAAAAGTCTAAAAATACTTGCAAATTGGCGAAATTCACTATAGAATGTCGAAATAGTATTCAAGATAAAGATAGACCAGAAGGACTACAATGGAGAGCACACAGGAAATGATGGATTCAGTCAGTGATTTCATTTAGTTTGATAGAAGAGTTACAATAGAAGACAATTTTGAACTATTGAGAATTTATGTGAGAGCAGCATACAAAATAGTACATGATGACATTACCTTTTCGAAGGCCAATTGTCATTGAATTTCATCAGAATAATACAAGGCCTCAAACTACCATAAAAACAAGAAAAAATAAATCTGGACCTCTTACAGACCATTCAAGAATAGTTATTTTTATCTGACACAAATTATTTCAATGTTTTACTCAACCCCTCCACCACGTACAGGATGTGACAAAAAGTCAATTTTTAAGAGAAATACAGATTTTAGTTTTCCTTCTCTCAGATTGGTTGCTTAACCAAGGCTAAAGAAATCAGCCTGCCCTACTATTTCTCAAGAGCCTTAATACGATGAAAAATGCAGTTGCGATTTGTCGTACGTCCCATTAATCGCACGAGTACGGTTCAAGGCCTTTTTTAAGGTTGGTCTGGGTGTACCCCATATACGCGCGGTATTTCCAAAAATGCCTTGAGCCCCTTCAGCATTCCCCTTGCATAAAGCGTGCCTCCTAAATGCTGCTGGTATCTTGTTACAAAATGAAGTCATTTTCTATCTCCTCTTTTAAGATACGGCGTATAACTTGAGCCGGTCTTATACTCTTTCAGCTATACAAGACGCGTGTTTCCGTTGAGAAAAACCATACCATCAACTTTAGATATTCCTCTTCCGCCCTTTCCTTTCTTCATTTGTTTTTGTATGTTTGTTTGTTTTGGGATTTTTCATTTTGTTTTTTTTGTTTTTGTTTTTTTATATTGAAAACAATGCCCCACACACGTCTCAACTCCCAACGCCACCCATCGTGACCATCAAATTTGAAACGTTTCTCCTCGGTAAATAAAACTTTTAAAAAGTCGACCTGTAATTTTTTTTTTTTTTAGCTTTTAACATTTCTAAATTCTATTTCATGCAGCCTTCTTTGCACAATTCGAACATTGACGCCCAGTTCACTCGTTCACTTTCTTTACAGCTACTTTTCTTCCTGATGTCACAAGTCTCAAAATAATTTTCTTCATCTTTCAGCCTTCTCTTTGCGACTGATCTTTTCGATTCTCTCTATTGATACATATTTTGTCGAATAAAGGCCGTAGTTTCTTTTTTTTAAAGGCATATCAATCTTCGCTAAGCCATCCTTGTAGAAGAACTGTAGTGATATTATATTTTAATCCACAGCTGGGGTTTAATTGGGTTCGTGCCTTTCCCTAGGGTAATAGTCCGAAAGTGAACGTAATAGCGCGAATGAGGTTCAAACTCGCTTACTAAGTTGTCACATTCTAGCTGATTGGCCAGTAAGCCACTAGGACGGTCCTTTGTTGCACAAAAATTAACATGAATAATCAGGTATCATTTATTACCAAACTCTATATCATTGGAATTCCTCCGCCAATAAAAATGAAATTGCAAAACTCTTAAGACCATAACTATAAATATATAATGAGTGTACTTATTTTCAGACAGCTACTATCGGTGGGGCTTAAAATACTCTGGCTGTATTCCCCGAAGAGAAGTAAGAACTCCCCCACCAAAACGTGGGGAGTTTTGGGTTGTACACTAAAACATCTGATAATGAGGCCCCAGTTCTGGAGCTCTGTGGAATGTGGAGAACTCCCTTTCATTGCTATTCTCCCGAGTCCGCTTTGATCCAAAAGGGCAGTAACTCATTGGGTCCCATCTATTGGTCAAACAGATTTGTTTGAGAATCATTGGTATTAGATAGTAATTCTTGAAATTATATAGATATAAATCATTTGTAATAATAATATTTACTTGAAGTTAAAATTGTTTATTAAGAACTATTATTATTATTATTATTATTATTAATCACTTGAAACCATGTAACTGTATCCAAACGAATGATCATTATTAAATAGAAATAGTTACTTTAAACCATATTGTGTATAGATTAGTATTAGATAGGAATTCGTGAAACCATACAACTGTTATAAAAATTTATTTCAAAGAATAAGACTGACCACGAGGTGGCAAATAAACGGCAATATTAGCGCTTTCATAGTAGAGAAGTGGACCTAGACAAAGAGGCACAAAGTTCTTCCTCCACCATTTGTTCAAGAGCCACTCCCAAACTTTAGCGAATGCTCGGTGCCGGCCTGTGAAGCAGTAAAAAGTTAGCTAGCAGAAAGGTGTTTATCAATTGCTCCTTTAACTGTTAAAAAGTGACTAAATTGACAATGAGCGATCCGAGAAATTTCACAAAAGTCTACGAAATATAAAATTCACTTAAATTCAAAAGAACAAAAAACTCAAAGAATTCGACTAAAAGTCAACAGAAAACTCGACTAAAATTAAATGAAACCTGAAAAATCAACCAAAAATTCAACGAAACCACAAAAATTACAAAAAATTCAAAGAACTTAGTTTACCGGACACTCTCTCTTAGATAAGTTCATGCAAATCACAATAAATTTGTAACTCTCTATCTTTTCTTTTCTTTTTTTTTCTCTTATATAGAATTTCTAAAACTTTGTCGTCAGTATTGTCTTTTTGAATTAGTTGGCATGCTTTTAAAATCAATCAATAAAGCAATCATATTCATGTTTTGGTCACAGAGTGCTTTAGAATTTGGTAATAAAAATACCTGATAATATCTGTTTGAGCATGTTCTACTAGAAATAATAGAATACTGATATTTCTTATTTGGAGGAAAATTATCTTTTTACAAAAAGAATAGTAAGGAATGTCCTTATTTTTGAATGATAATGTATGGGTTTATGAGTGTGTGTGCTCTCGTGCATATTTTTGTGTGATTCATGTACATTTATGTATCAAATGAAAACAGTCTAGTTTTCTTTCACTCGGAAAGTTTTAGCTTTTAGGGTTTCAGACTTTCAACGCTGTAGAGTTTGTTAATGAATAATACCTAATGATATCCGTTTTCATTTTATAATGTAACACTAGAAATAATAAAATCCTATTATCCTTGGTGTAGAAGAAAATTAATTTTTTTATTAAAAAATTTCAAGAGTGTACTTATTTATGTTTAATAGTGCAAATACAAGTGATTGCGTAAACGAAATATTTTAGTATACGTTTATATCTCTTGTAAATTAATACATATCTGTGTTTACAAAGAATTGGTTAGATTTTTTAGTTAATTAATATAACAAATTTTACAAGTACATAAATAGAGCGACTGAAATAAATATAAAGTTAAGAAATATTCTTTTTTTTTTATTTTTGCTTTGTTTTTGTTTTTCGGGGTGGGGATATGTTCGGTTTTTTTTTGTTTTATTTTGTTTTGTTTTTGTTTTTTTGCTTTTTGTTTTTTGCTTTGTTTTTTTATGTTTTGTTTTTTATTTTAGTTTTTGTTTTTGGTTTTGCTTCTTTTTTTTTTTTTTTTTTTTCAAAAATTTGCATCAACCGACTTTTTACGACTTCTACGAAGAATTGACTTTTTTAATAAGACTGATAGAAATATTTAATGGGTGTCGGTACTTAAATAATTCATTCCTGCATTGTAGAAAACTCAGCATGGTACATTTTCTAAAGTCTGTCTAAGACAAAGCTCGGTAGCTAAAGCCAGCGTGCATGCCTGGAATTTTAGCATTAATACAGTGGGAGAGAGTAGATGTGATGTTGATACACATATCTGTTGTGCATGGCACGATCTTATTCTGATCTTTATATCAAAACTCAGACATTACAAGTCTTCTAAAAGAGGCCTTATAAGAGTATAATATTCTTATTCCAGATAGATAGATAGATAGATAGATTCTCCCGTCGATCTCGACATATTAGGGTCCAACAGTTCGGTTAAAAATTTTGACAGCCTACACAGGCGATTTATCTATAATGGTGAAACCATTTGTAGGACCAGGTACACTTTTTGGTTGAGCTGATAACAAAAGATTTAGTACACCAGTCTATTACAGATTCTCCAAAAACCACTCCTCGAGTTATGAACTCAGAGTCTTTTCTTTTCCTAAATCGGTTACCTGAGTTAAAAAGCTCAGTCTAACCTACTACTTACCCATAACTGATGCGGAAGAAGAGAAAAATTCATATCCTTCCCAAGGGTATTAGTGCAAATTGAAATGCAAAGAAACTATGTATGTATGTACGTATGTATGTATGTGTGTGTGTTTGCATGTACCTGTTCTTTCACTGAATTCTAGGTTATAAAAATTAAAGCTTTACAATTTGTGACAATAAAGTGAGTATCTGAAAAGTGACATGGAGTTTGGTAGGGGATCAACCAACAGATGTGGGACAGGCCATATATGCTACAATTTTCAAAAACACAAACAAGGATCAATTTTCATACGTATTCTTTTATCATACATATTTTTCTTTTGCTAATGAATGAATCGGACGTACACTACGAGTAAAAGCCTTGTTTGATCTTCTGGTCATTCATTAATGCTAATTTGTTTTAATAACATTTGAACTAATGCGATATGCTAAAGATCATCTGCTCTGTCGCATTGTAAATCATGAAGTAATATAAAAATGAACATTATGAGTAAAATGCTGAACAAGTCAAAATATAATACATAATATAACAAGACGCTGGAAAACAACTAGGTCAGGTGCACCACTCACTTGTAAAGAATTAGAAGAGAAGTCTTACGGTCTTGTTTTTTTTTCCGAATTTCATTAAAAATATTTCCTGTTTTGTTTTGGTTTGCTTTATTCGTATAACAGCATATCAGCTCCTTTTGATGGTTTGGTTTGGTTTGTTGGGTTTTATGGCATATCAACCTTTGTAGGTTATTTAATGCCAAATCCATTTTTATGTAAATAATCTGTTCTATTTAAAACAATTCAGTTTAGCATAAGTACACAGTTTAATTGTCAAAAACATTTCCATTTCAAGCTATTCAAGCAGTTATATGTAACAATTCAGTTAAGTGTAAATACAGTTTTGATATCGAAAAACAGTTCTATTTCAAATAATTCAATTAAGCATAAGCACGCAGTTTAAATGTAAGTACGGTTTAATTGTAAAAAAACACTTCTATTTCAAGCTATTGAGTTTACTCAAACAATTCAGTTTAGCATAAGTATGCTGTTAGTTCTATTTAACCCATAGATAGAGCCCTATCAGGTGCTACCACTCCGGGCCAAGTGGACCTGGGAGCAATGGCAATAAAGGGGTACTCTGCATTCCCCAAAGCTCCAGCACTGCTGGAACCTCACCATCAGATTGTTTAGTGTCATATCAGGACACTCGTTAGGGGGGGGGTCTTACCCCTCTGCAGAGAAGCAGTCGGTGTATTCTACAGCCCCAGACGACTGGGCAAAGCTCCTTTTGAGTTATCTCATGTCAATATTTTATTGATTTCTAAATACCTGATTGTAATCATAACTATATTTCCATTTTCCATTGTATCTTTTAAGAAACTGTTCATCTTTATTTATTTGTCGATAATCAGTTATAAGGTTTCAAGCATTCACATCAAATGCTAATAATTTTCAAACAGATCTACTTGACCCATAGCTGGGTTTGGTTTGGTTTATTTGTTTATCGACGTATCAACACTTGATGCGTTATTTAATGTCGAAATTTGATTCACTCGATTGCACTTGTTTGTCATTTGTTTGTACATAGTTATATGACATCAAGTATTCCTATCAAATACAAAAAATCTACACTCAGTGGTATGGTTCCTATCAAATACTAATCTATAAAATTATATGGTTTCAAGTAACTATTTCTAACCGGGCCATTGGCTTTATGGGTAGAGTGTTCGCCAATGGTCCGGGAGACCGGGGTTCAATCCCAGGTCGAGTCATACCAAAGACTCAAAAATTGTACTTGATGCCGCCTTGCTTAACACTTAGCATTATAAGGTAAGGATCAAGGGTAAAGTGGAGCAATCCAGGGAATGGAGTAGCACCTTCCCCTACACCTCGGTGTAGTAGCTATTGAAAAGGGAGCCTCCAGGTCACCATCGACTTAGGTCGCCAACTTTACTTTTTTATTTCTTGTTGATTAGAATCATTGGGGTGGGGCACAATAATATAGTTTCAAGTAACGAATAAAAATCTGGTGTAAATAATTTTAGCTTCAAGTAACTATTCTTAATACAATCATTTTTTGATACAGTTATATAGTATTAAGTATTCTTATCTAATACGAATAATTTTAAGTTGGATCTATTAGACCCATTGATGGGACACTTGTAGGTACTACCACTCCGGATCAGGATGGACCTGCAAGTAATGACAATGAAGAGGTACTCCACACTCCCCCAGAGATCCTTAATTGGAGCCCCACTAACGGATACAGTTTAGTGTCGTACCCAAGAGACAATATTCTATTTCGAAACAAACAAAAAAATGTATTTTAACTGACGGAAAAACTTTTTTCAATACAGGTTCTTTGTAAGCAACTGGTACTAAATTGTTCTCTGTTCATTCTTTTTAAATTAATGTACTTTAAGTATCCAAACGTTGAAGATGATTTTATTGAATTTAGTGATATTAATAGAATGCTACAAGAAAGAACTAAGAAATAGGTTGGGGAGAACTCTGAAGCTCGCTCCAAAAGTAACTCCACTTATTTATTTCCACGAAAACTACAACAGATGGATGAAGCGCAAAAACATCGTTCGATAGAGTAAATTTTCAGCTACAAAATATTATTTTTTTCACCACCATTGGCTATGTATTTTCATCAGCGATGAGTAAGAGACTTCTTAAAATTTATTACTTAAATATTACTAAAATTCTCAGTATATTATATACAGTTGTATGAGTCTTCTTTGGTGTCCTGTATATCTAACTAGCTAGCTAAACACACACACATACACACACATATATATATATGTGTGCGTGTGTGTGTGTGTGTGTGTGTGTGTGTGTGTGTGTGTGTGTGTGTGTGTGTGTGTGTGTGTTTCTAAAGTATTCAATGTGTGTAATCATAACTCAACAAAAATGATTCATTATAGCGAATAATACAATTAAAATTTTCTATATTAAAAAACTAAAGGAATTTTGTGATCGGTCTTTACAATAACCAACTTTA
This sequence comes from Sepioteuthis lessoniana, assembly GCA_963585895.1. Taxonomy (NCBI): domain Eukaryota; kingdom Metazoa; phylum Mollusca; class Cephalopoda; order Myopsida; family Loliginidae; genus Sepioteuthis; species Sepioteuthis lessoniana. Next base: position 71,562,085 of record OY757906.1, on the reverse strand, counting down.
CAACCAGCTTCATAGTATTTCTTATTTTTTCGATTCGAGGTTAAATTCATTGCTCTACAAATACGAAGGTATGCTAAAAATATTCTCGGTTCGACAAAGAAGGGAATGAATCAGAGTCAAGAAATGTATGTACATTTCTTTGTTCATTGTGATGTTCAACACACTTGCCACATTGTTTCACAAGCTTCCAAGAGAATTCAAAATTTTTTAAACGTCATTCTCTCTTTGGTCGAGAACTTTTCGCCAACCTCTAGGAAGTACTTATTAAAGATTTTTTTCCGGGTATGTTGTTTTAAAAACAGAATTTCATTGAAGAAGTAACAAATTTATCGTATTGTATGAATTTACCAAACCCCTCCACATGAACAGGATGTGACACAAAGTCAATTTTTTTAAGCGGAGTTTAACTGGTTTGAATTAACAGTTTTCCTTCTCCTAGACTAGTTGCCTAAACAAGACTAAAGAACCTAGCCTGACCAACCATTCACCCATAGCGGGAGGGCGAATAATTGGATTCATATCTTTCCCAAGAGTATTAATGCTATGTGAAATGCAATCAACCTCGTCTATGATTTGATCTGATGTCGACATGTCCATTTTCTACGACGGTAACCATTACGCCAAGGGCAAATGTACACATTTATCTTTTTAAGCAACTGGTTTATTGTAATGTAATTGTATCTGACAAACGAAATTTTAAGATATATTCTACAGTGAATAATATTGAAATCACTAATTCCCACAAGTTAAGTAACAGTGATCCTGTTTCCGAAACCGTTTAGGAATAGCAGGTACTATTAGCAAACTAAGACCCATTGCCCAACCAAGCAAAGCAGAGCAAAAATTCAAGGATCCGGTCGTGATATAATGACTGGTAAACTAGTTATATATATATATTAATTGCTACTTTTTAGTCAGTTCGACCCTCACTATGTGCACTATATTTACACCCATGTGCTAAATGTAAACTGCAAAGCCGCTCGTATAAAGTAATTCAGAGCGACCAATTTTAGTTGGCTCGATTTTCACTGTGCACTTTGTATTTCTCGCTTTCTGTCAACTAAATTATGTTTAGTATAAAAGCTGCTTTGCATGGTGTGATGCTTAGTGGAGGGGCATAGAAGTCTCCACCAAAAAAAGGGATTTCTGCGTATGACACTAAATTCAAACTGGTAGCGGAGATCCAGTTCTGGAGCTCTTGTGAGCATGGAGTTACCCTTTCATTGCCATTACTCCCAGGTATACTTTAACCCGGAATGATAGTATTTGTCAGGGTCTCATCTTTAAATCAATTAGATCTGTTTGAAAATTATTAGCATAAGATAGAAATACTTGAAACTATATAATTACGTGAGAATAAATCATCATTAAATAGGAATAGTCAGTTGAAAATTATTATATATAATTGTAACAAAAAAGTAACTCACCTCGATATAAAATAACCCAGCAAGGGCTGACATTCCGGAAAATATTCAACCAACCTATGAAATATATTTATTTTCGCTGTGACATACGTCAATCGACGACCTTAGAATACTTCTCTCTCATTTCAATAAACTCTCTGCAGCTGTTCTGATTATATCATAACCCCAGTTAAGTATAATTACTGGAATCAACTAACTACAGGTAATATATCTTTATACGATTTTCATTATATTTGTGAGGAAATTTTTCCATTTAATTAAAAAAATAGATTAACATAAAGAATTAATATTGAAATTTATATTTGTTTGAATATGTTTCATTTTAAAGCTTTAAAAGTCTTATTTCATTACAAATATGCACAAAAATTCGCTGTGGTCTTCAAGTTAAAGTATCTGCAAAAACCAACGTTGTTACCATTCTTGTAATCTTGTTCTGAAAGGAAAGAGGCGCAGTCAAGTGTTGAACGGTACAAAAATAGGACGGAGATAAAGTTTAACTGCAAACAGGTCTCCTCAATTTTGCTTTTTAAGAGTACGTCAACCCGTTTCAAGTTATCTTATGACAAGAGTTTATTGTAAATTCATTGTAAATTCACATTTTAGAGTAAATTTTTTCATAAGAGTTGGTTTTTTTACGTACAATATATCAAGTATTTCTATCTAATATACATAAACTACACACAGTAGTAGGATTTCAAATATTACTATCTAATACTACAAATTATATGGTTTTAAGTTATTTATTTTATATAATAATAATTTCTTTGCAAACAGATAAGTGCTTTCAATTAAATAATTATAATCTTTTGTAAGAATTATAGCTTCAAGTAAGTATTCTTAATACAAATAATTCACAGCTATATAGTTTCAAGTATTCCTATTAAATACGAATAATTTCTAAATAGATCAATTTGATCTACAGAGAGGACCCTAACAGCTATTACCATTCGGAGCAAACTTGGGAGTGACTGAACTCTTACCATCAAATAAAATGTTGGGTCATACCCTGTGCACCTCTTTTTGGTGGATACTTACTCCCCTGCAGGAGATGCAGTCAGCGTATTCTAAACCCAGCCGACGGGGGCGGGGGTAAATTTGGAATAAGTGCGTAAAAGTGAATCGTCTTTTCGGAATCTTTCCGTTGGAACCACAGAGCTCACTGCATTTTGGGGCGTAGTTTTCACCAGAACTAAAAGAAGGAAAAAAAAAAATTCCAGAGAAAAAAGTTACAACGACGATCCAAATGTGTCTTCGAAAGCGAATGTAAGAGGCGAGCTGAAAGATTTTCAGCCTGACCAAATTGGGAATGACCGAGACCAATAAAATATATATACTATCCCACATATTTATCTAAAAATTCAACCCACTTCACTAATCCTTTCACAAGTTAATTTAATACTACATTTTTTTTTATCTTTAAGTCTCTTTTTTTGATTGAGTTAAAAACTTTCCAGCAGCCTTTATAACACAGAAATTATAATTATTAAACCTAAAGATCCAAAATAAAATAATTTTAAAATAACTTACAGTCATTTTAGAGAACTGGTATAATGAATATATTACAATTAACCTACACACTCAAATTGCACATGGGTTATAGAAAATTAATGTATGGTAGTAAGTTAAAAATTTCTATAGCCAATTTTCATATTTAACATTTAACATTTTATAAATGATTCTTAAATGAACATTAGTGATTGAATCATAGGTTGGTTGGTTGGTTGGTTATGTTTGATAGCATATGAACAGCTGCGGGTTATTTATGGCCAGATCTGGTTTACATACACACACACACACACACACATATATATATACATATATATATATATATATATATATATATATATGGTTAAGTTGGTTGGTTTTTATGGTATATCAACCCTTGTTGATTATTCAATGCCAAATCCTGTTATATATATATATATATATATATATATATATATATATATATATATATATATATATATATATATATATATATATATATATAATGAGCGGAATCAGACATAATGAACGTAGAAAAGGTAAAACTGAAGAAAAATGCAGTGAATTAAAAAAAAAAAGAAAAATGTGTTTGATGATTTGTTTAGTTGCCAACGCATTTCGACTTCAATATTTTTTTTAATACAAAAGGGTTTTATCGAATGCAAATATGAAAAAACGGATTAATACTGGTTGATATGTTCAAATTACTTTATATCATGGGATGGAATTTTTTTTAAATGTAAATAGCGTTTTGTGGTTTGAGAAACGGATTTGTGACATTTTATTGCTTTGAATGTTTAGAGAAAGAGGAGCTTATCTTTAGTGTGAATTTTGAATTCTTTTAATATTATTTTTCCTATAGATGGTGAAATTTTGAAAAAAAAAACCTTGTTGTTGTGGTATTGTGTTGTGGTGTGCTATGGAACATGCTTCAATTATTCTTTTATTTTTGCTATGAATTTTGGCAAATATGACAGAATTTTGAAAATTAAAAGCGTAGTTAATTAAAATGTTATGAGAAACTAAAGAGTTTGTTGTGTTCCCAATTTTAAAGTCTTTATATGCTCATAGATTCTTTTGTTTAAATTTCTACTTGTTTCTTCTATGTAAAATTTATGCAATTTTGGCAGCGGATAGGAAATCTGTGTCTTTGGTGTTGTTATTTACTATTTATTTTATTGTTTTTGTCGTGCATATAATAGTTTTTTATGCCTAAGTGATCTAAGTTTTTTCGATTAAGGTGGTAGTTGGATTTGGGGGTAAAATTATGCGTCTCTTTATAGGGTTGGTAATTGAGTAAGGCTTATTTTTATTTTTATTGTGGGATGTATGTTTGGGAATCTTTATGACTGGAAAAACCAATGAGAATGACACTTTTTGTTTTATCGCTGCTGTTTGAATGAAAATATATGTAGTATTTTTTGTTATCTTGTGGTAAACTTGGAATTCTAATTTATTGTTGTTGTTTATAAGGAAAGGCAATAAACTATTTTTCGCAAGTTCGTATGGGAAATTAATTCTTGGTCCAACTTGGATGAATTTTTGTACGATTTAAGGAATATTATGTTCTTTGGGATAAATGATTAAAATATCGTCGATATATCTAAAGTATTGGATATCATTAGGTAGGATGAGTTTGAAAAGTTGGGATTCCAAAAATTCTAGGTAATGGCAAGCTAGAACGCCACTTAAAGGGGATTCAATGGGGGGAGGGCAAATTTTTGTTGGTAGCAAGTATTATTATATTTGAAGAAGCTTTAGTTGATGCATAATTCAATTATCTTAATGAGTTTAGAGACAGATAATGAGGGAAGATTTTTTATTTTTTTCTGATGGATTTTCAGTTGGAGGATACATTTTAACGGGTATGTTTGTATATAAAGATTGAATGTCAAGACTAGCAATGAGTTTATTTTCTATGTTTGTGCTTCTTATTTTGTTGAGGAGGTCGCCAGAATTTTTTAAATGTGAAAGGTTAATTGTACCTAATAAAGGTGTTAATATTTTGGTTATGTGTTTTACAATGTTAGGAGGTGCGGTGTTTATACCAGAGATTATTGGGCGTAGAGGGATGTTGTTTTTGTGTGTTTTAGAAAGTCCGTAGATTGTAGGGATAGTTGTGTGGCATTTTATTAATGTGAACCATAGTTTGCGTTCATTCGAGATTATTTTTATAGGATTTGTATGTTTTTATTGATCTTTTTACGAGAGGTAGGGGTGTAAGTGTTTTGGTCGTTAAGCAGATTCATTAATGTTCCATAGCATACTACAACACAATACCACAACAACAAGGTTTTTTCAAAATTTCACCATCTATTGGAAAAAAATCAAAAGAATTCAAAATTTACACTAAAGATTAGCTCCCCTTTCTCAAAACATTCAAAGCAATAAATGTCACAAATCCGTTTCTCAAATCACAAAACACCATTTACATTTCAGAAAAGTTCCGTCACATGACATAAAGCAATTTGAACATATCAACCAGTAAGTTGGCGAAGGCTTCCTTTTCAATAGCTACTACACCGAGGTGTAGGGGGGCGCTACTCAATTCCCTGGATTGATCCACTTTACCCTTGATAATTACCTAATAGTGTACCATTTTTTTGAGTCTTTGCCGTTTTTCACATTGCCATATCTACAAGCCCTGATGAAGACTTCTAATTAAATCAAAATTTATCTATCATAATTATTTCTTATACAAAAATAATTCGATAAAACACTTTTGCATTAAAAAAAAAGATTGAAGTCGAAACGCTTTGGCAAATAAACAAAACATCAAACATTTTTCTTCCATTTTACCTTTTCTGCATATATATATATATATATATATATATATATATATATATATATATATATATATATATATATATATATAGTTTGTAAACGAATAGTTTGTAGGTGACAATTCTTACACAAACCATTTGTTTGTACACAGTTACATGGCTTCAAGCACTGCCATCTAACACAAATAATTCCATTCACCATTAATCATTTGTTTGTGCACAATTAAATGGTTACAAGTATTGGTTGGTTGGTTGGTTGGTTGGGTTTTATGGCAAATCAACCTTCATTACGTCAAATCCATTTTTATGTAAATAATCAGTCCTATTTCAAACAATTCAGTTTAGCACGAGTACACAGTTTAATTGTCAAAAACACTTCTATTTCAAACTATTCAGTTTAGTCAAGCAGTTATATATAACAATTCAGTTTAGTGTAATTACAGTTTCGATGTCAAAAACAGTTCGATTTCAAATAATTCAGTTTAGTATAAGCACGCAGTTTAAATGTAAGTACAGTTTGATTGTGAAAAACATTTCTATTTCGAGCTATTCAGTTTAGTCAAGCAGTTCTAATTCAGCTAATTCAGTTTAGTATAAGTACAGATTTTCTTTACACACAGTTAAATGTCAAAACAGTTTTATGTTAAACAATTCAGTTTAGTGTAAATACAGTTCATTGTCAAAAACAGTTCTATTTCAAATAATTCAGTTAAGCATAAGCACGCAGTTTAAATGTAAGTACGGTTTAATCGTCAAAAACATTTCTATTTCAAGCTATTCAATTTAGTCAAACAATTCAGTTTAGCATAAGTATGCCGTTAGTTCTATTTACCCCAAAGATAGGGCCCTATCAGGTGCAACCACTCTGGGCCAGAGTGGACCAGGGAGCGATGGCAATAAAGGGGCACTCTGCACTCCCCAAAGCTCCAGCATTACAGGGACGTCACCATGAGATTGTTTAGTGTCATATCAGGACACTCGTTCGGGGCGTCCTCCCCCTCTGCAGAGGTGCAGTCAGTGTATTCTACAGCCCCAGCCGACTTAGCAATACGCAGAGTTAATGTCAAAACAGTTTTATTTCAAATAATTCAGTTTAGCATGCGTTTAGATGTCAAAACAGTTCCATTTCGAGCAATTCAGTTTAACATAAGTACGCAGTTTTAATGTCAAAACAGTTCCATTTTAAACAATTCAGTTCAGCATAAATACATCGTTTAAATGTATAAAAACAGTAAACTCCTACCACCGTTTTGTTTTGTTTAACCCATTGGTAGGACCCTTATCAGGAGCTACATCCCCGGGCCAGACTCGACCTGGGAGAGATGGCAGTGAAGGGGTACTCTGCATTCCCCAAAGCTCGAGCATTTCTGGAACCTCACCATCCGATTGTTTAGTGTCATAAACAGGACACTCGTTTGGAGGTCTTACCCCTCTGGAGAGGTGCAGTCGGTGTATTCTACTGCTCCTGCCGACTGGGCAATTTACAAGTATTGCTCTGTAACACTAACAATCTGATTTAACATGAGTCACTTGTTTTCACATGTTTGAATGTTATATATATATATATATATATATATATATATATATATATATATATATATATATATATATGTGTGTGTGTGTGTGTGTGTGTGTGTGTGTGTGTGTGTGTGTGTGTGTGTGCGCGCACTCGCGCGTGTGTGTGTGTGTGTGTGTGTGTGTGATTTGTAAGTGAATAGTTTGTTGTTATTTTATTTTTTAAGGAATTAGAGCTATTTTTTTGCACACAATCAAGTATTGCTATTGTTTGAACACATTTAAATGGCCTCATGTATTGCTGAGTAATACCAATAATTCACTTTTTATACGTACTTAAATTGGTTGAAGTATTCCTCTCTAACAAGTATGATTCTATTTCCCATTACTCATAAATTTTCTTACAGTTAAATGATTTTAAGAATAACTATGCAACGCTAGCACTTCAGTTTAACAGCAATCATTTGTTTGCACACAGTTAAATGATTAATTGATGTGACTGTAATAGGTACTAACATTCCAGGTCAGTGTTAAATATAAATGATGTGAAAACGAGTATTTTGTAGATAACATCTTTAAAAGAGCTACAGTTCATTTGGTTGCACATAGTTAAATGGCTTCAAGAATAGTTAATGATTAAATAGTTTTATAGACAGATGGAACCCTAACAGGTATTACCACTGCAAGTCAAATGGACCTGGGATTAATAGCAATAAAGGGGTACATTTCATAAACTTCCAGGACTGGAGCCTCTCCATCACTTGGTTTAATGTCATATCCAGGACACTCTTAGAAAGTCCTACCCCTCAATAGAGGTGCAGCTGGTGTATTCAACTGTCCTGACTGACTGAACTGTGATTGAAATGAAGCAGAACAAGTTTGCTATTAATGTATACAAAGCTGTGTATGAAGAGTAGCTTGAGTAGCCTTGTAGTAGTGCCATCTTTAATTTACACAATAGTCATTTTTACATAATCTTGATGGGATTATTCTCTATGACACATAAGGTAGGGGTGGGACAGAAAGGTTCTTAGCCTAACCAAGAAAGAAATGAGGCATGAAATTAATGAAAAATGATAATTTTCTTATCATAAAATTTTCAGCAGAGTTCGTACGTTTTGACCGTTTATCGATTGTCTGCAATGTCCTAACCTTTAAACGAAATATTTTTTGTACTCGATCACTGCCATCATCTTCGTAGATCCGAAAGAGAGTTATCTGATGACCTTCAAAGATGGCTCAATATGAATCTTAAGTATTTCTGAGTCTAAAACTGCTGTAAGCCTAAAATGAAGAGCAAGTTCTTTTCAAAGTTTTCTCTGACTGGGTCATCCTGTATGCATTTACCCAACCCCTCCACTGTGAACAAGACCTGACACAAGTTCAATTCTTAAGTAGAGTACAGCTCGTTTAAATTTAGAGTTTTCCTTCTAGAGTAGTTACCTTACTGAAACTAAAAAAAAACAATCTGCCGTACGATTTATTCATGGCTGGGAGAGAAATATGGATTCATACCTTCTCTACGGTATTAGTACATCCTCAAAATGCAGACATCCTCGTCTAGGATTTGATCTCATTTCCCTAATTCCATTTACTACGACGATAACCGTTACGCTGAACGCATTTCCATAATTTTAATGTGACTGGATCATATTGTAGATATTGGAAGTTTCATTTGATGGTACTGATTATGTCAAGAATTCATCCAACGATACAAGGTTTTAAAGATGAGCAAAGCAGATTTTCCAGATTATGCTCGCTCTGTTGATGTCATTTTGGTAAATATGTCTGATGAAGCGAGATGTCAGTGTTATTTTCATTTTTTGCGTAATTTAGACGATAATTTACCTGTCACATCATATACATTATTCCATCACTGCACAAGCATGTAGATTGTACTATAATCGTATAAACTAGTACATTGTAAAATCATCGTACAAACAAGCACAGTGAAAATTCACTGTGATATAGTGGCTAAAGTAATAAGCTGCAACATCGTTGTAAACGAGTTCGAACTCCGGTCCCGCTATTACATTTACTTTCGGACAAATAACTTTGAGAAAGATATGAACCCCTAAATCCAACTCCTCAGCTATGGGTTAAATAATACCACTTCTGTTCTTCAACAAAAATGGCCTTTCCATTTGATAACCCGTGAAGGTTAATATGCAATTAAAACAAAGAAATTAAACCAAACCATGATATAATCATAGTACAAACACGACCTTCGTGCAAATCATTTGACCAACATGTACATTCTGCAATAACCCTATAAATAAGTACATTTTACAATAACTGTACTTGAATAAATTGATTCATTATACAAACAAGTACGATTAAAATCAAGTACATTGTTTAAACAAATACTTAGTAAAATACTTGAACAAACAAGTACAATTATAAACCTGTGAGAACAAGTATGCATTTTGCGTGTTTTTCGATTCCAGAATTCCAACACAACCTGTTGCAATGAAGTATAAATTCTAATGCAATTTATTGATTTTTCATTTTTGACTCTGGGGAAATTTGTATCAACGAATAATGTGTTTTTGACTATTTGAAATGAGAATTCAAAAAAATTCCTGACACAAACTATTAAGCTGTCTTTACCTGTGAATTTAATCTTCCCGCCCTTTTCACTACTAACAAGATGTTATGAACAGTAGCACAATAAACTAGTTTATATTGCTTTTAGTTCCTCTATATATGTGTGTGTGTGTGTGTGTGTGTGTGTGTGTGTGTGTGTGTGTGTGTGTGTGTGTGTGCTCGCGCGTACGCATAAAAAGAAAGAGAAATGATTGTATGTGTATGTAAAAAGACAGATAGGTGCATATCTTCATACACGCCTTTTTGCGTATATAGGCCATATTTGCTT
>OY757906.1:71232003-71549503 GCA_963585895.1 Sepioteuthis lessoniana | reverse complement strand
TAATGATAATATATTGACTTGACTTGGTGAAAGTCACCAAGTAAAAATGCATTGGAATAATGAAAGTAATTAGTTTATTGTCAGGCTTATCGTTTACTAGAAATAACTGTATCAGAACTAAAGCAAGCTGGAGATTAGCATGACGTTCAAATTAAACAAAATCAGGGAAAATATGTTCAACTCCAGTGCTTAAATTAGAATCAATGTCATCAAAGTCACTTAATGAAATAATTACAGAATAACCACATCATGTAAAAAATTTTAAGAGGCATTCTTTTTAATTTGCAGTACCATAGGTTGATAATGACATCAAGATTTGCAAGAGTAAAATTTAAGAACAGACGATTCATATAAAGAGATTGTTCCAATTTAATGCCGTACGCAAAATCACCGAATTAAAGCTGTGATAAGTCTATTCGGTACTTAAATCGGAGACCAATCTGAGGTCTGTGTACCAGAGTAAGCAAGTTTAGTAAATAACAACAATCTTTCCATTTCATCAAAATCAATGTGTACTAATGTTACACTCATACTTATACATATATATCAATGTGCCCTAATGTTATATATATATATATACATCAGTTATATGCACTTAGCTTCCAGAGACTATGGGTTTAGAATATTCTTATATAGAATATTTGAGAGATTTCATATAATTCTGCGAGAGTGCTCGATGTATGGCTATTGATATATATGTTTTTCTGGATGTATATAAAAAAAAATTGCACTCAGAACGAATATATCTGTAATGTAAATGGAAGAAAATATTTATATAATTATTACAATCGTAATTTAATAAACTGCTGCGAAAACCGGTAAAACACAATTTTCTATGCACAAGAAAGATATATTTCATTATAAACGAATCATTGTCACTGGTGCTTGATGGAATAACATTGCATTATAAGTTTTCTGGATTTTAGCTATCTGCTGAAACAGGATTAGTAGCTAAATGTTACCAAGAAAGTAAAGATTTACGTGGTAATTTGGCGCCATATTGACAAGTAATAGTCTCGTGACATGAATATTGCATTGAGAAGAGATTTAAGTTGAAGACATAAAAATTCAGACGGGTTGATAAAAGCCCACCTGAAGATCGGGCACATAAAACTCAGAGTCGTGAGTTTTTACCCTGTTTTATTTTATAGTTGAAATTTCGTACTTCATTCACACACACACACACACACACACACACACACACACACACACACACACACACACACACACACACATATATATATATATATATGCGTGAGTGTGTGTTATCATTTTACAGTTTACAAAAATACTTTGTCCAACAATTCTACAATAGCGTTTAAACATTTTTCAGTAAACTCACAAAATAAAGTAGCATTTGAGCAAGCAAACCTGGATTATAAAGCGCTACTAAAAGATTGTGGATATAAAACGTAGTTCTTGTTTTAACGACAGAAAAAAAGATTTTAAATCTCAAAAAAGTATATATATATATATATAATGTATGCATAATCTATAATATTTACATTGCTCACACAGCCTTCGGGTCGCTCTCGACAAAGGTCGGTAACTTTACTTATTTTATATATATACACACACATATATATATATATATATATATATATATATATATATATATAGTGCATGTATGCGTATGTGTGATTTATTCTATAATAATAATATTTATATAATTTGTTAAGACCATCGAAGTTCTCAATATATCGTCCAGCCTTGTTAATCTATAGGATATTGATCCTCATCAAATAACTGAAGATTATTACTTTATAACCATAACTTTTGATGAGATGGTTATAAAGGTTATAATTTTTGGCAATAGACTTGACGTGCAGAGTTCAGATCAGGACGAGGTTGATTGCATTTCACTTTGTGCTAATTCCCTTTGAAAAGTATGAATCCATCTCTTAGTAGGATAGAATGGGGTCTTTAGCCTTTGTAAGAAACAGAGCGAAAACTCGGAATTTTCAGAAAATTACCTTGAGTCACACTCTGCCTGTGCTGTAGGATTTAGGTGAATGTATACTATTTATTGTTGTTTTTATCACAAAGTATTTTGCATCGACATGCGTGCACTTACATATCACTACATGCAAAGTGTAACCCAAAAGCTCAACAGCCCTGGTGGCAGGATTCAGACTATACCAACTACACCCTCTACAAAGAAATAAGAACCTCCACACAAACAAAAGGGGCGTCCTGACTATTACACTATTTTGCATCCGGTGTTGAGACTTCAGTTTAGAAGTTCAAGGAAGTGTGGAGTATTCCTTCATCAACATTACTCCCGGGTCCATTCTGACCCGGAGTGTTAACACCTGTTTGGGTCCAATAAATGGAACAAAATATCTATTTTAAAAGTAATCCTTTATACTATATAACCGTGTGCAAATTATTTCTTCGAAAAAAGGTTATTTGAAGCTATAATTGTTTACAAAGGATTATTATTACTTATTTGCGGCCATACAATTGCTTGCAAATCATTTCTGTTAAATAGGAATACTTGGAAGTAACTAACCGCAAACACATAATTATTATTAAGCTGGTATAGTTACTTGAAATAACATAAGAGTGTGTAAATTATTAGTATTAGATACGAATATTTGAAACCATACAACTATATGCAAATCATATGTATAAGATAGGAATACTTGATATCATACAATTTGTGTAAACGATTATAGACAAATAAAAAGTGCAATTTAAAAAATGAAATGTACTATTAAAATAATCAAACATTTACAAAGGGATCAAATTTCAACATTCAGCATTCAGTTTGGTTAATTTCCTTCCCGAAGAATTTTGACAGCCATAAACCTGACCTGTTATCCAGAGTTTTCTTGTGCCTCGCTAGACATTGTCATTGCAAAAATCACTCTATTATGAAACAAAGAAACTCATTTTTATCAATGTTTTTATTTTCTCTGAGAGGGCCATTTTTCACATTCTGCATTTAATTTTACAATTTCTTCAATTGAACCAGATCTGGAATCAACTCTTTCCCGAAGATACTAAATCTTATCAATTTTTCCAATGGACTTACTCGACATTACAGTCTAAAGGATTACGGACTAAAAACATACGATTGAGAAAGCACAAAGAATATATAAACCCAAACGTTATAATAAAATAAGATAAACATACTAGTCCAAATAGTTCATTGAACAAGACAATGTTTAGTCTCACAATTTCAGACAATGCGTATTTTGGAAGAAACTTTTTAATTTAAATAAATCTCTTCGTGGTAATCTTTAAAACTCTGGTAATTCTATTAACAAATATTTCTCTACAGCGATTTATCTGCACTTACACTTCACTGAAAACAATTTGCGTACAAATACAAATACAATTCAACAATAATCTATGTACAGATTTACCCACAAAATTATTTTCGGTCTCAGTTTACTAGTTTCAATATGGCATAATATCAATCAAGGACGTAAGATTTCATATATCAACCCGACTCCCAACCTAAACTTATCATATTCATCAAATTACCTTTATATACCCTTTTAGATACATTATATCTGTATAAATTGCTGTAGATGAATTGTAATAGACAATTTTCTTATGAAAATTGATTTTGTTCTCAATCAAATTTTACAGAGTTTGTTGAACAATAATATACATTTAAATGAGAGACAATTAAGTGATTTATAGGTAAATTTATTTTGTTTTTGGTACAGAATGATAACTAACCAATAATTCTACGTAATAAATTTATATCTCCAGTTTGAAGGACAACCAATAATCTTGATCTATTATGCAAATAATTACTTTAGTACGAAAAACATTTATTTTTCTTTTGAGATTTGAAAATGTAAATGCTGTAAAATTAGATATGTCTTGCAGCAACATGTCTTCTCGTCACTTATTGTTTGACTAACCATCTATAAAGAACAGAAAACGAAACATTTTTAGAATTATGTTGACTCTATTCAGCATCAAAGATCTGTAAGCAAAAATATGAATATATACATAGTAATCAAACCTCTCCGCCACAAGCAGCATGTGACACAAAGGTCACTATTTAAGTGGGTACAACTGATTTGAATTCAGAGTTTTCAGAGCCCAATCTGCAATATTAGTACCTAACTATATCTGAAAAGAGAATAGTTGGATTCATATCTTTACCAAGTGTATTAGCACGATGTGAAATGCAAACAGCCTCGTCCGGGATTTGAACTCGGGTCACCGAGTTCATTTCTATAGCCATAACCGTTACGCCACAAGCGCAGCGTAATTCAAATCTTGATATGTAGTAATTCAAGAATACGTACACCCCTTACATATATTTACGTAATTTATTTTGGAGTGGGTATACAACGGCGCTGAAATTTCATATTTGGTTGTTGAATTTTAATGCTGAAGAGTTATGGTTAACAATATTAATTTTGATTGCATTATGCTTCCATAGAAATAATAAAATCCAAGTATTTTTGGTTGAGAATAAACTTAACATCTTATTTCTTTAACTGTTTATGGGCGATACTGTAAGTCATTCTGTACATAAAGCTTTCATTACTTGTTTAGTCGCAATGAATAAAGCAGTGAGACAAGAAACACAATACAAATTTTGGATTAAAATTATTTAGGATACAACTACAAAAATCTTTTACATAACTACGGAATTTCTTATAACTATGTAGGTAAGACCAAGTTAACTGACCTTTATCTCTCTCTCTCTCTCTCTCTCTCTCTCTCTCTCTCTCTGTATATATATATATATATGTGTGTGTGTGTGTGTGTGTGTGTGTGTGTGTGTGTGTGTGTGTGTGTGTTTTAACTATAAGATAAAAACCCGTCACTCTGAGTTTCACGTTGTTGATCCTCACATGAGCTAGTATACGTCTGATGTCTCTTGGATTTAACTGAATTTTTAAAAGATTCAATTTGCTCACGATTTAACCTAAAATTATAATGTACCTGAATTACAGTTAATGATCATATATACAGATCAATACATTCACAGGTTTCAAAATAAGGAGTATATCAGCAATACGCAGACCCCATATCATTACCCTGTATATCCACTTTGAGTATTAGCAAAGGCTTTGAAAATTATATCAGTATGTTACCTATCAGTATGTATATTCTGTACCAAGTAAAAAAATTGGCTTCATCCTTTAGATCTAGAACATTTTTTTACTTTAGTATATATATATATATATATATATATATATATATATATATATATATATATATATATATATATACGAGGCTCGTTCAATAAATACGGGGATTTTTTAAAAAGTAAAATACATTTATTTTTGGAATTTTTTTTTCATATATGTAAACACTGCATTGTTTGCAATTGGTTTATAGGGGAAATTATTTTGATCTTGCAGAAATATTGGTTTTAAGGGTATTCAGAATGGCGGCAAATCAAAAAGTGTGCTCGTGGCTTGAACAGAGGTTTGTCATCAAATTTTTGGTGGCTTAGAAGTACAAACCATATGAAATTTACAGAAGAATATTTGATTTGTAGTTTTAATCCGAAAATGTTCACAAATGGACAAAACATGTATTTGCCACTACGAGCCGGAGTAAAAACAAACAATTGATGAAGTGAAAACAAACTGATTCTCAGGCAGATGAAATGTTCCGGGCAGATAACTTTCAAGCACCGTCACTATTGATTTCCTTGAAAACCGTGCAACTGTAACAATTTTTCCAATTGCCAACTCCTTAGACAAATTTCACCTTATTTATTGAATGGCCCTAGCATATTTGTGTGTGTGTGTGTGTGTGTGTGTGTGTGTGTGTGTGTGTTATTATTTGAACAGTATTTGTCCATATCAAAATTATAGGATCGGTAGCAACCAACACCATTAAGAGTAATGGTGTAGGGGTGGTCTCCATGGCATAGTAGCTAAAATGCTTAACTGCGACATCGTGGTGAGTTCAAACTCCAGTCAGGCTATTACGTTCACTTTTGGGGAAAATATAAGTTCCCTTATCCTCCCGGATGTGGGTTAAATAGTATCTCTGCTTTTCTTCTACAAGGATGGCTTTGATATTGAACCTGCAAAGGTTGATATGCCATTAAAAACAAAGAAACCGAAACAAAATCTATAGAAAAATTATTATTGTATTTTATTGTTTTGTCAAACAATAGTTTTTGTTGTGACTGTCATTATTATCAACTTTTAAATAATTGTCGTTTTACGCATGCCAAAATCATCAGTAATATTATAATTGTTTATTATCAGTAGGAATGGTACTCGTATGTGTACAGTTTATTATAGATGACAGTATTGATAAAAGCAGTATAAGTAGTTATAATAGTGAAACAGGAGTCAGTGAGGATTTAGAGCTTTATCAGCATGATAGATTATTTAACTTAGAAGAAACAGTAATGAGCCTCTTACAATTATCAGAATTATTCTAGTATTTACAGGGAAAACCACGGTCTTAGTTTTACTAAAGTTATTATCAATACTCGTAGTATTGTAAAGGACATCGTAGTTGTAGTATCAGTGCTTTTATCACTTGTTCTATTATCTTTATTCTAATTGTTATCAAGCATTATCATCATCGTCAGTTTAACTGATTATTAAATCATCATCATTATTATCGGCCGTATTCAGGTGCTGAAGTCTCCACCCCGCAGTCGAAGAAAAATGTCCTCTACCAGTTGTAGGAAGCGCAGAAGGCAGTTGGCAGTTTTTACCTTGGCTCACTCACGATCCACCGGAGACAAACCCCTATCCCACCAGTCACACAATGGCTGCACTGCCCGTGCTAACACTAGGTGGCGCAGCGGAGGGGTGCCTTGCCGTCGTCACGACTTCGTGCTTATTCACCATTCGCGCGCCGAATCGCTTTAAACTTTGAACAGTTGGCGTCTGCAATTGTTTTCTACACAAGTCAATTTTTGGATAGCGGGTTGGAGAGAGAGAGAGGGGGGGAGGGAGAAAAAACGAGTTGCATGGAAAAATGAGAGAAGCACAATGGGAGAAAAAGTGATGATGGTGATCATGATCATTACTATTAAGAAAGAAAGAAAGAAAGAATATTAGGATGAGAAAAGTCGCAATAAAAAAGAAATAAAGGAACTCACAACAAGAAATAAAAGAAAAGGTTAAGTAAAGAAATTGTGTAGTTAAAGAGAAATGCAGAAAGTCTTCGAACAATGACTTTCGTCCAAATTTTTGTATTATTAAATACTTTTTATTTTCTTTTTTTTATCTTTATAAGTGACTTTTCTCAACAGATTTTATTCTCTTTTTTGATTTTATCTTTCTTCTTATTTATATGCATTTATTTCAGTTTTTTTTGGGGGGGTAGGGGTGGAGTAAATGATCTTATTTTCCATTTTATTTTACTGTTGATAAAACCTTTCTTTTTCACTTTTTTTTATATTTATCTCCTTCACTTCACTTCCTAAACACTATTGCCCTTTGAACCCCCCCAGCACAATAGGAAGATTTTCCCTTTTCTATCTCTTCCTCCATCAATAACCACTATACCTATATGCACCCATACAGCCTTTTCGCTGTCTGCTTGAGGAATGTGTCACCGTCACACATGCTGCTCCTCTAGTCCAATTTTTATCTCAAAATTCTGCATCTGTTAGATTTATGAGAGTTTCAATTTGACACACAACTGCAGCAGCACATATTTAGACATCCACTGCTACTAATGCATCGGCAATTCTAACACTTTTACATGATCGGTTTTTCACCCCGATTTACTGTTCGTTTACCATTACCTATTTACTACATATCGCTTGGTTGTGGTTGAAGGCCAAATGTAGAGAGCACTTAGTGAGAACCAAATTCACTTATAATTTTCTACTAATAATTACACTACACAAGGCACTAAGCTTAGTAGAGAGAACATTACCAAAAGTATGGTGGGGTATCCACAAGAGAACTCACTAACAATGATCTGTTAACCGAGCTCGTTAACCATTTCATCAAGCTAGGAACCTAGTTTGGTTGCAGCACAAACTATCAAGTATAGAATACAAACTCAGAATCAGTCTAACAATGCTAGTTCGCTAGTCATTACACTACACAGGGTGCCTACTGTTTTTACTAAGCTTAGTTTAATTGTGGTACAAATTCTGATGTATGGGGTACCCACTAGGAATCAAACTTTCATGTAATGGTCTGCTAACCTACCTCGTGAGGTTCCTATTTATTTTTTTTCCTTTATTTATTCTAAGATGAGCTAAGTTGTAGCACAAGGCCAGATGTATCGGACACTCAGTGACAATTGGACTCACTTGTAATGGTCGGCTAGTCTAGCTTACTTATTATCATATTACGTGTCTTCCTGTTCGTTAGTCTATATTCACTCCCACCTACAGGTAGGATGTGACACGAAGTCAGTTTTTAAGCGGCGTAAAGCTGGTTTAAGTTCAGAATTTTCCTTCTCCTAAACTTGTTGCCAAACCAAGATTAAAGAGCCCAACTGCCCAACTATTTGTCCATAGCTTTGGGGAGAATAGGTGAATTCAGTCAATTTTTTAGCGAGGCACTGATGGTTTGAATCTAAAGTTTTCCTTCTCCTAAACTGGTTGACTTACCAATGTTAAACATCTCAGTCTGCTCAACTATTTATCCATAAATGATGGTGGGAAAAACAGATTGATTCACGCCTCACCCAAGAAAATTAGTGCGAACTGAAATGCAGAAAACCACATGCTGAATTTGAACAAGAGTCGCCGATTCCATCTCCAACGACAATAACCGTTACGCTAAGTGCCACGACTAAAAAGTCATTATTCTCTCGTTCGCGTCAATATCAACCTCTAGTCACAGCTGACACTGTAGAAAGGTTAGTAAATACACTCAGTATTTGTGAATATTTAGCTTAACAATATAAGTTAAGTGAAACCTACCTCTCTCCCCTCCTATGCACACATGTATGAAATTTTGTTCAACTGGTTGTCAAAAGGTAAACTGAGTTAAGAAATTCATAGTACAATAGATCTTCTGTGTCGAATTCATCATAGCTATGTTAATTTGCATTTCAAAGGTCAACGGTGTGCCTAACTCTGAAAGCTACTTTGAATCTGTTTTGAACATTCCCATGATGTAATGATTAAGGTTCGCAGACCATTATTAGTGAGCTCAAGTTTCACAGGGGGACCTCATGCTTCTAGGCACAATCCGCAGTCATTAAAATGTAATGTTTGTATCTAACCAACCCCTCCATTACGGTCAGAATGCAACACAGGGTCAATTTTTAAGCAGTGTATAGATTGTTTGAATTCAGAGTTTTCCTTCTTCTATACTGGTTGTCGTATCAAGCTAATCTAAGCTAAGTTGCAGCACAAGGCTAAAAAACACAGTCCACCCTACTATTTACCAATGGCTTGGGTAAGGAAAGAAATGGTGGATCCATACCTTTTCCAAAGATAACACTATCAGCCTCGTACAGGGTTTGAACTCAGGTCGCCGATTCCATTTCCTACGATGATAACCGTAATACTAAGCGCGTTTCCAGAAACTAATGTACAATCCATTGTAAAATTGATGCGTTATACGTTGTTGTTAAGAGTCAACTTAATTGATAGACTGATAGATGTATCATTAAGCGATGAAAAATTACGATGTTACGTTGAATATAACTTTCAAATCCAAATGAATAGAATTCATGCATTAAAATCATTCGTAAACTATCAAGTTGTGACTGGAAGTATAAAAGTAGGGCCAACCTCTAAAAGTTAAATTTCAAAAGTAGTAATCTTTTAAGAGACTATAAAATCAAAAATGACTAATCATCTTTGAAGAGAAAGGAGGGAAATTACCACCCCCTGAGGAATGAGGTTAAAATAATAGAGAATGGTATAAGAAAATAACTCATCTGAAAAAAATCAGTACACTTTAATAACCTCCTTAGTAGGTCTTGCTTAGAAATAAACGCCACATGGGATCCTTTGATTAAAAAATAACAGACTTTACGCATAAGGCTCTAAAATTCCACCGTATACAGGATCAAAGTCAAGTGAATATAAGCGTTGGTTAAGTATAGGTAGGTCAGGCAGAAAAAATCATATTCTATGATTCAATGAAAAAAGCAAAAACGACATCACAACAAAGAAATAACTGATACACGAAAAAACTCAGACATAACAAGAAAAACTCGTAGCAGATTATTGTAAATAATGTACTTCCCTGAAATGAATAAACATATTCGATTGACGCTTAGAGGGGTTCTGAGAGTACAACCGAAGAAAAGTTGTAACAATCAATGCGAAGACAATTTTGATCGATTTCAACCATTTCAATTCGTTTAGGGTTATTTAATGTCATTGTACGTTTATACTTACAATTTTCGTGTAGTTTTTAAGGATTTTTATTTTTCACTGTCCTGCTGAATACGAATAATTTCCAAACTGATCTATTTGATCCATAGAACTCGGGTGACAGTACCTATTAAAGTACTATCACCTGAGTTCAGAATGGGCCTAGGAAGAATGGCAATGAAAGGTTACTCACATCTACGTGTCAAACAGATTTAAATTTAGGGTAGAAGATAAGTTTTGTTTTTCGATGTACGACCGCTATGTAGATATTTTCATCGCAACACTCATACAGCGAGATTAACAAACTTAAACCCTGGAAAAAAAAACTCCGTACTAAACTTTATCGCCGAAGTCAATAAAAATCCCTTCCCTTGTACTTACTACGAATAACAAATTTACTACATCTCGTATAAAAAGCCTACCAACGACAATTCCATCCAACTTAACTACCAAAGTGAATATCCACAAGAGTATAAAATAGTATAACAAGTATATAAAATATATATAACTTTGTCTGAAGTTATCTTTTATTGTAAAAATTGCCGATTATAACTGTTCAGGACAAAT
This sequence comes from Sepioteuthis lessoniana, assembly GCA_963585895.1. Taxonomy (NCBI): domain Eukaryota; kingdom Metazoa; phylum Mollusca; class Cephalopoda; order Myopsida; family Loliginidae; genus Sepioteuthis; species Sepioteuthis lessoniana. The sequence goes on along the minus strand of OY757906.1, from coordinate 71,538,681 downwards.
TCTTAATTGATGTAATTACGAACATAAAATTAAATGTTTTCTTTTTCAAGGGGAACGGTAACTCCGATTATCAGAAGTCCACTAAAAAAAAAATAAATAAATAAATAAATAAAAAAATAAATAAATAAATAAAATAAAATAAAATAAAAAAAAATAAAATAAAAAAAAAAATAAGGGATAAAGTTTGAATTTAATTTAAACGTTAAAAACTGAACGCATTATCTTACTAAAATCTTTCATATGTAATTAAACTCTACTAATTGTATTTAATCTCCAAGCTCAGGACAAACAATCTTGTCAACAAAAGCTTTACTCATATCCTTGCCCACTTAAAGGAAAGTCAATATTTCTAAAACTTTGTTAAAATTTTCCTAAGCCAAATTTCCCTTCATAAGATTATATAAAAATATAATGGATAAATTTCTGTATTGTTCCTTGGATTTATGTGTTGCACAAACAATTACCATTTGTAACCGTTCATAATTGATGTGGACCCAATTTGGGCCCACGAAAAGATAACTCGAAACACGGTATAAGTTTAAGAATATATTGAAGTAACAAGATACAGAGAAAAGTGGTGTCGTAAGCTAGGCTTACTTGTCAGTCGAATATCCAGTCAACGACCGGCTGGCCAATCACCCCAACGACGAGAGTACTTGGCTCGCGCTAAATGTAGGATTTGGGAGAGTCCATCAATGGGTAGGTAACGGTCCCATAACACCCCCCTTCCAAGAGGTTTTTTCTGCAGAGAAAATAAAAACCTGTTTAGAATTCTTTTCCACCCCGATTTGAAGATATGCGTCCGATAATGTATTTTTGAAATGATTCTGCAACCATTAGGTTTCTTGAATATCTCCTCAGGGCTATGGAGAGGATAGTGGTGGTCTTTTAGTGCTCTGTTCAACCCTGTTGAAAAATCGGCGCAAACCCTAATTTGATTAGGTTTTTTCCTCAGATAGACTGTTGGCGCAGCCCACTCGCTGAAATAGGTCTTAAACATATTTTTCCAACCTGTCCAGTTCTTCATCTATTTGCTATAGAGCCGCGAAAGGGACATTTCGCGTTTTTTTTTTTTTTTTAATACCTACTGGACATGGTCCTTTACCTGGAATTGTGCTTTCATTTTTGTACATGTCCCAAGGCCGCCTGAAAACACCTCAGGGAATTTTTGTTTGAGTTGCTGATTTAATTTTTCTGTGTTAGTAATTGGGCTTTTTAAAATACGGCAGAACACGCTCATAGGGCAGTCCCAAAGGTTGAATTTTTCAATCCAATCCGTAGATCGTCTGTGTTTTTTACCACATATGTTAGGAGTTTCTTTGTAATTCCATTCAAGGTTACGGCGAGAACTACTTCACCCAAAATGTTTATACTATCACCTGTTACAGAACAGGCTGTCTTTTTCGTTCTCAGTAAAGCTGGCTTGTTTAGACGTCGCCACGTATGCAAATTTATTATCGAGAAGTCGAAACCCGAGTCAAGCTGGAATTTTACGGTCTTGATAAAAATTTTAACCGTTACGTATTTGCGTAAATTCCCGTCTTTGTTATCGCCTGACTGCGTTTGTCTTATTCTATTTCTGGGTTTCCTCGATTTTTTGGCATACCAACAACGTTACTTCGTGTCCAACTTTACCACAGTTTTTACAAGTTAATTTCTTTTTCGTTGGACAAAACCTCATCCATCGTAGGTCACCAGATATAATATGGTCCTGCTGGTGGATTTTTTCGTCTATTCGTACTTTATCGTAAATATTCGGTCGCGCTATTTTACTTTTCTCTTTCCGTGGGGAATAGCGTGTCGGTTTGCGCTTGATTTTAATGTGCAACTCCCGATTCCTCAATAATTTTAGAGTCAGTGGCAATCCTCAGTGAATTTTTTTAAGAGTCAGAGCTAGTTTGTTCTCTAGTTTAGTTAATACACGGTGTCTAATTTCAGTGTCTTCTGTTGAGACCAGACCCTGCGCAAAAATAAGACATTTGAAGTCATCCGCAGTTAAATCAGCTAAATTGAAATTGTTGCAGTGTTTATTTACTGTCGCCACAAACGTCAAATCTTGTTGGTCATCCTTAAATATATCAAGGCATTTCCATCTCTTATGAAAAAGTGATGTGTTCGGCCCAAACAGTTCAGATGATAATTTAACTGTTTGAGAACTCCAGATCCATTGTTTTTTTGGGAGGATGAAAAGAAAAAAAAAAAAATCAACGAATCTACTGTGTTCAGTTGTACCCAATTTCCTGAGTAATAAACATATCTTTTTTCGTTTGACCATTCTTTGCAGTTCACGTTAAATACGTCTTCATATCGTCTGTAGAATGCAACAAAGGTTTTATCGTTTTCTGGTACATACTCAAAAGTTTCTATGGTACTGTACATAGTAATATCATTCTCAGGAGCTTTAGTGCAGTTTAACTATTTTAATAGTAACTCTTCCATTTGGTTCCATCGTTCCTCACTTTTCATTAATGCTTGTAGGAGTCTTTCCTCATTTATTTGTTGTCGTACCCGCTATTCTTCCATTCTCTTGCCTTTCACCACTCTTCTGTTGATGGTCCATCTGAACTTTTTTCATTTCTACGATTATTTTCTGGAAGTCTTCCATAATTGGATTACAGAAATTTTTGTAATATCCGAACAAAATTGACAACGAATTTTTGTGTGAAAGAAGAGAGCAGACACAAACAGTAATTACGGTTTGTTTTTTCAACACGTAACCAAAAGAGGAGGTACAATTTTTTAAATATCTAGTTAGATTTTTCCGGGGTTTTTTTCTTTTTAAAATACCGTCGTTCTGCAATATGCGGCCATTTAGTAATTTTTTCATCTGTTTAAAAAAAAAAAAAAATTTATATATATATATATATATATATATTTCCAGATGAGGTGTCGAAATTTGTTTGACGTTATTTCGACTAGAGCAGGTTTTTGTCTCTTTAATTGTGGTGCTATGAAATTTGTCGGCAGACTTTGAAGTGTGGGGAGAGTGGACTTAGTTCATAAGTGTTGACTTGTTTTTATGTTGGCAGAAACTGGTTTTAATTTCCGAGAATGTTGTTCGGTAATTTCGAGGAGGGGTAACTTATATGCACGAGATTCCTGGTTGCCTGTTGACTTGAGATCAACTAGGTTTTTGTAGATTTGAAATCCTCGTTTGTCTAATTCGTCAGTTGATGTATAAATCAACTAGAATTTTGCACGAGTACGTAAACTCGAATCCTTGTTTTTCCAGTTGATGTGTGAATCAACTGGGATTTGTGAGTACGTAGTCATGGAATCCTCGTTCGCCAGTTAAAGTATGAATCAACTGGGATTTTTTGCTTTTGCATGAGTATGTTATCATAAATCTTTGTCGCCAGTTGAAGTGTGAGTCAACTGGGTTTTTTTTTTTTGCTTTTGCGTGAGTACGTAGTCTCGAATCCTCGTCGCCAGTTAATATGGACCCAATTTGGGACCACGAAAAGATAACTCGGAACACGGTATAAGTTTAAGGATATATTGAAGCAACATAAGAGAAAAGTGGTTTCGTAAGCTAGGCTTACTTGTCAGTCGAATATCCAGTCTCTACGACCGGCTGACCAATCATCCCAACTACGAGAGTACTTGGCTTTCGATTAATATAGGATTTGGAAGGGTCCATCAATGGGTAGGTAACGGTCCCATAACAATAATGAATTTTTAATTGACCATAAAAATTGAAAAATAAACATTGTTTGTAAAATATGAGATTAACATTTTTTGACATTTGTTTGTTAGCCTCATGTCCGTTTGATTGAAAACATGCATGTGTTGTACGGTTTCTCTAAACAAATATTGCGAATTCTCATTTTTCGTTATTCCACCGAAGTGTAATATTCAGAAAGGTTTCGTTTTTTGGTTTTACTTTCCATTTCTTTCACTTTTGTATAAATGTTTATGTAAAGGTACAACGTCAAAATAATTCTAGAAACAAATGAGAAAAAAAAATCTCGTCCTCTTGCAACTTCGAACAATGTATCTTAGTCATTGACGATATTGAAAATTAGATAGAAAATACGTTTTTTGAAGACGTCATAATAATGTCTACAACTGTTGATTTTACCAAAAATCTAGGAAATTTTCAGAACTATAAATATCTAGCAACGAATGATTTTTATCATTCCACGCTATGATGGAAATAGAAATAGCACTGCTGCTGCTGATGATGATGATGCTCAAAAACACATTTCCCACTTGCTCACTGTTAGCAGTTGTAATTCAAAGTCAGCAATATCATTCTGCTGGACCATGGAGTTTTCAGCTTTAAAAAATGCTAAATTTTCTCCAGTTTATGCAAAAATGAAAGCTCACTCGTACGTCCAGTATATATACTACTTCTAGCAAAAAAAGATTATGCAATTATCAAACTTAGAGAATGTTCATCATGATTTTTTTAATCAGTAAATAAACCAAAAATTGATAAGAAACATTTTTTCTTTAATAGCTAAAAGTTCTAGCTTCATAAAATATACTCGAATCAAACTAGATTAAATCATCTGAATTTATGGGATTATTTTTCTTCAAAGTTATTCAGCGGAAAATATGATGGAACAACCCAGATTTGAAGAAAAAATGAGTAATTTGCATTTTTAAAACAAATATCGGCCGAAGCCTAGAGATGCATATCGACCTATAATTAAAAGACAGTTGTAACACCCTCAACAAGCAAATGGGCATAGCCCATTGAAAAACTTAACTGAACATCCTCTAAATGTTCTAATTCCGTAATTTTTGCCAAGTGGAGTAATTTACCCCAACCATTTGGCTTCCTTGGAGACAGGACCCTCATGACAGATCTTTCATAAATGTATGTATTGTATATTGATGCACATACAATCACTCGGCACATTTTATAAAACTTCAAATTATAAAAACGACAAAAATATTTTAGGAAATACATTCTTTGTTGTTGAGGACAATATTTATTTGTATTTCAGTGACATAATTCAAGTTATAAACTTTTAATGACTGAAGCTACAGCAATTAATTGTCATATCTTCTACTAACAATGATGTTTAAATTGCTTTGTTATGAAAATACTATACTTATTGAAAGAAATATCATATTTATACGAATGTTATTGCATTCCTACATTGGTTTGCTCCTTTTGCTTCCACTCTGTCAGTGGGGTTTTGAATATGCCAACTCTGTCTCCGTCAGAGAGGTAAGACCCCTCTCAAAAAGGGTGCTTCTTGGTATAATATTAATCTGTATCTGACGGTGATGCTGCAGTTTTGGAGATCTGGAGAGTGAGGACTATCCCTTCAGTGACATTGCACTCAAGTAAAATCTGACCTATACTTGATTTCATATAACTGTTAATTATTTGTATCAAAAATAATTTCTTGAAGCAATAAATATTCATTAAGGATTATTATTATCACTTAAAACCATATAACTATGCTAACAATGATTAGTACTAAACAGAAATAATTGAAATGATAAACATGGGAATAATTTTTTAGCATTTGATAGGAATGCTTAAAACCATATAATTTTCTATAAATCATTAGTATTAGATTGGAATACTTGAAACTATACGACTATATGCGAATTATTTGTATTAGATAGGAATATTTGATACCATATAACTGTGTATAAAAATAACAGCCCAAAAATGTAAATATAAACGTGCAGTAAATGAGATTTCCTTACCTCTTGAGATGATATAACCACAAAGGGATTGATATAAGGTTAAAATCAATCAATTAGTAATTTTTCTTTTGGTTTTACATTTTATTTCAAATATTGTTAATCGATGCTTAACTTGTTAATTTTTGTTATCTCATTGCCTTGTGTATTCTTAGATTTTACTCACACATTTATCTTGTTCCTTCGATCAATAAACAGAAGGAACTAAAAATTCTCAAACGAAAGAAATGAATAAATTAATTCCAGTGATTTTTTCTAAAGTCTCTCAGATCATAATACAGCACATCTCTACCATTTCTTTTCCGACAAACGCTGACCATTAAGGTTTATCTAATTTATATATTAGTCATTTTCAGTGCGTAATGATCAGGTTGAAATAATCAGATCCTTTACATCGACCACGTGACTTTAAGTAGCCATTGTTAATCTGACTATTTGAATCATGACAAATTAAGATGGGAAAAAATAAAACTTTTGCTCAAAGCCAAAACTTTATTTAAGCCATTAAATTAATTGTTCAAATACCTGACATCACCTGATCAATGAGTGAAATAGAACGAGTTGCATTACATGACTATGAACGCTGAAACAAAGTGTCCATGCCTTGAGGTATTTGGAAAATAAAAAGTCCTTTCACAGGTCCTGCAACCTGGTTTGGTTATGAGGGCACTACTTATGTAGAGTGTCTTGAGCAGGAATAGCCTGGCGCAGCCTATTCTTCTCCAGGTCTATAACTAGTTTGAATTTTCCTTTTCTTAAACCGGTTGCCATACCGTGCTTAAAGAGCACAGTCTGTCCTACGTTTTACCCAAAGCTGGAGGTAGAATAGGTGGATTCATATTTTCCCCAAGGGTATTAGTACTATATAATATGCAAACAGCAGCGATGAGAATTTGAATTCGAGTAGCCGAGTCCACTTCTTACGACGATAACCGTTGCGTCACCAAAATATAATTAACTGTTGTGGGAGCCTTACCCATCACACCATAATGGACTCTTCTCACCGTTAGTTGTACTGAGAGATTTCGCTGCCAAAGGGGGAGATCACTATCGGTCTGCACCTCTCCAGTTGCCGGGTAGCACTTCTGCCGGCCACGTTATCTGCGGCACGGGTCTGGCCGTGTGTGTCTCAGTACCTGGAGATTTCCTTCGGCCTCAGGGGGGCCTTCTTCCCAGGCTTTTACTCCCTTCGAGGGATTGAGTTTATTGCCCGGCGCCTGAGGCACCCCTAATAAGAGGAATGCCGACGGGACCGTAGGCATTTTTTGGAAATGCTGGGCGCGTGTGGGCTCCGGTCATGCGCTCGGACCCACCAAAAAAGGCCTTGTGCCACACATACCCGTTGGGTGGGGCGGACATCAAATATTGTTGATCAATATCGGTGTTATACGAACAGAACGAGACTTCTTACCTTTTCTATGTAACGCTATCTTTCTAGTGTAATATAATCTGTTATCTAATATCCGTGTTTGCGTTTTCATTAGGGACCCTTTCCGAGGCCACAACATACTGGCGACGAGGAACTCGAACGAAAAAAGGGACTCTCCAACAAGTAACAGAGCTTAATCGCACAACATACTGGCGAAGATACATCGCAACAACAAAGAGATACCCAACTACAAGTTGTTAAAGAATCTATAACAAAGTTCCAGCATACAACGAACCGAACAAGATTTTTGTCAAACAACTACAAGGTATCAAATTGTACAAACGACAGAGTGTGTCGGATAGCAGATATTTAAAAAAAAATCTGTAAGATTGTCACGTAATCAAAAAGTGATTTTTATATTTTTCTTTCTTTCCCCCACTTCAGAGAGAAAAATTTAATTCGGCACTTACAGTTTTGTGTTGTACAAAAACACACACACACACACACAGTCATTATTCTTGATTTCTGGGTATATTTACTGAAAAAAAAAACAACTTCCCATCCCACCTCCAGAGAAAAAAAAGATTTTTTTTAATAGAATTTTTTTAAGTCTTAAAAAAAATGGAAGACCTTAAAGAAATCTTTACACAAATGATGAAGTTCCAAATGGAGTCTCAACAAAAAAATGAGGAGAAACTCCTTCAACTTCAAAAAGAAAACGAAGAAATAATCTTTCAGTTGTTACAGGGAAATAAGGAAAAGGAACAAAAAAAAAAAAACGAGGAAAAACAACAACGGTTCTTCCTTGAATTGGAAAAACAACAAGAAGCACTTTTTAAAAATCTAAGTAATAACCAGCCTACTGATAGGACTACTATTTCCATTCAAAATGTAGTATGGAACGCACTCGAAACATTTTCTTACGCACCAGATGAGGATAAGACCTTTGAGGCATATTGCAGATGATATGAAGATATCTATATTACCGACTGTGCCGATTGGACTGATGCAAAAAAAGTCCGGCTACTTTTACGAAAGCTAGGAACTGTGGAACACAACAAGTTCGTAGATTATATCTTATCAAAAAGAACTTGTGAACTTGGCTTTTTAGAAACAGTTAAATTACTGTCAGAATTATTCAGCTCCAAAACGTCTCTATTCCACAAAGGATGGAAATGTCTCAACTTAACAAAAAGGGACAGTGATGATTATATAGGGTTTGCCTCGGTCATCAATAAAAACTGCGACGATTTTAAACAAGGCGAATTGTCAGCGGATAACTTCAAATGTCTGGTATTCGCACAAGGCCGAGTGTCGGCAAAAGACGCGGAAATCAGACGCAAAGTTTTGTCGAAATTAGAGAACGAACCCGATCTCACACTTCAAAAACTGGCTGGAGACTGTCAGAGGATAGTGAGTGTCAGAAAAGACTCAAAAATATCGAGGAGTCTGGTGTTGCTTACGTAAGGAAAGTCAAGCATAGATCCCAATCATAGTCTCCGGTAAAAGAGAGAAAAAAATATGATTACCCAAAATTTCAATACAGGCAGTCTAGTGACAACCCTAAAAAAAACCAGCGCTTGCTACCGCAATGGAAAAGTAGATTGGGCCAAGGACTGTCCCTATCGTACAAAAAGATGTCAAAACTGCGATAAATTCGGACATAAGGGCTCACAGTGTAGAAACAGAAAAATAATTAAAAACAGAGTTAGACATACAAAAAGCGAGGACGAGTCAGACAAAGTCGTTCAAAAATATATATAACAGTCAAAGTCGGTAAGATTTCAGTTAGACTGTGGCTCTGATTTATCAATAATAAACTTACAAACTTGGAGAAAATTAAATAGGCCAATAATAAAGATGACAAGCAAGGCGGCGCGAACGGTAACAGGAGACAAAATAAAATTTGAAGGCGAAATAATTATCCCAATATTACTAAATGGTAACACCAAAAAATCTTCGTACTGAAGAACACAGAAAATGTTTGGGTCGGATTGGTTTCAGAATTTTAATCTCTGGGATCAACCAATTAATACATTTTGCCAAAAAGTAGAATGCATTACGACCGAAGCTGAAAAAATTAAGATAGAACAAAAAGGTAGTTTTCCCGAAGTATGTTCAGCTGGTCTTAGCAAATGTACAAAAATTAAGGCAAAATTTGAACTGAAGGAAAATACACGCCCCATTTTTAGAAAGAAGCGAAACGTACCGTTCGCCGCGACCGAAAAAATAGATAAAGAGCTAGACCGATTAGTGAATATGGACATATTAAAAAAAAAAGAAAAAATATTAACAGCACTTTTACGAAGTAAAAGGCTTGGGGGAGGGGTGTAGTGGGAGCCTTACCCATCGCATCATAATGGACTCTTCTAACTGTTATAAGTACTGAGAGATTTCGCTGCCAGAACCGCGGATCAATCTCGATCTGAACCTCTCCAGTTGCCGGGTAGCGCTTCGGCCGGCCGTGTTATCTGCGGCACGGATCTGACCGAGTGTGTCTCGGTACCTGGAGATTTCCTTCGGCCTCAGGGGGCCTTCCCCCCAGGCTTTTACCTCCTTCGGGAGGGTTGGGTTAATCGCCCGGCGCCTGAGGCGCCCCAAATCAGGGGAATGCCAACGGGGCCGTAGGCATTTTGGGGAAATGCCGGGCGCGTGTGGGCTACGGCCCTGTGCCCGGACCCACCAAAAAAGGCCTTGAGCCACACTTGCCCGTTAGGTGGGGCGCGCAACAAATACTGCAGATCAATCTCGGTCTGACACCTCTCCAGGTGTCGGGTAGCACTTCGGCTGGCCGTGTTATCTGCGGCACGGATCTGGCCGAGTGTATCTCGGTACCTGGAGATTTCCTTCGGCCTCAGGGGGCCTTCCCCCCCAGGCTTTTACCTCCTTCGGGAGGGTTGGGTTAATCGCCCGGCGCCTGAGGCGCCCCTAATCAGGGGGATACTGCCGGGGCCGTAGGCATTTGGGGGAAATGCCGGGCGCGTGTTGGCTACGGTCGTGCGCCCGGACCCACCATAAAAAAGGCCTTGTGCCACACTTGCCCGTTGGGTGGGGCGGTCAACAAATGCCGCAGACCAATATCGGTGTTATCCGAACAGTACGAGACTTCTTACCTTTTCTATGTAACTCTATCTTTCTTGTGTAATATAATCTGTTATCTAATATCCGTGTTTGCATTTTCATTAGTGACCCTTTCCGGGGCCACAACATTAACGTCGTTAATAAAGTTGAGTAATTATTCCTATTTCGTTGAATGTCAAGAAAAACGTTCTCCTTCACACTAAAAGTTACAAGTGAATGATATCCAAATGGGAGATTTCACCTTAAAGTCAATCTATCTCTATCATTACAATTATATGAATGATAAAGTAAATTCACAGTCTGTTTTTGTTATTTTTTGTCATTTTCAGAAACGAAAATTAAAGATTAAAGCGAAAAAAAAAGTCACTGGATGAATAAGCTCAAATATGTTATTTATCCTGTGATCTTTTTTATCATATGACGTTTAGTGTTTCATTTCTATGTGTATAAGAATTCATTTTGATATATTCAAATAGTTTGATGATATTAGTAATTACAACAGTCTACTCTTAGTAACATCTTTCCAAAGATTTCTTGGGCATTAGATAACCCTTGAAGGTTGATATGTCTTACTATAATTATCACTGTGTTATATATATATATATATATATATATATATATATATATATATATATATATATATATACGTAATCTTAATGCAGAAAAAGAGGCTCATCGTAGCAAGATTTTTATCAGAGAAATACAATTAAAATGCTCTATGTAAAGAATAGAGGAATTTCCAGTTTAATTTGCAAATACATGATCATCGTTTGAAGTATATTTTCGCACTGAACTTCATATTGTGTGTATGGACACACGCTTATTACTCAAATACTCAAATTTTCACTATATATACTTCTTATATATATTTTCACTATATATATTCTTATATATTTTCACTATATATACTTCTTAAATCAAGAAAGTGCTTATACACTGGCCAGTAGAGCAGGATAAAACCTAAAATTAATTGTTATCTCACTTCTTCCCGTCGGCTTCATTATTAAAATTTCATGTATTTAGAAAAATACAATCGTCCTATATAAACCTCCTATATATTCATGCGTGTGTTCGTGCATTCATGTAACCTTAAACAAACACATCAAAGCAACTTTTTTACATTGGAAATTTCCTAATTTAGAGAATAAAACTGTTTTCAGTCCAATTTGCAACTGAATGATGATTTTGTTGGGTCTGAGATCGCGTCATTTTTAATTGTACGAATTCTTAATATAACAGAGATAACAATGAAAAGAAAATTAGAATTGTTTGCGTCTTCCAAAATAAAATTTGCTAATCTCAATGGGGGTGGGGGATGGCTGTTACAACAGGATCCCCATGTGTTCATTAATCGGCTTTAGACTTTATCTAAATTTTTTAAAACTGAATTTTTAATTTCAATAAGTTTTTAATTTTTCATACAATTAATCAAGTCACCTTAATTTCTATAGAATTACTAGCAGCACGCGTTTTTGCTCTCCTAAGTCAGCCAACTTACCTGATAAATATATCTGTTCACTTGAGTATTAAAAAGAAAATTAAAATTATTTTTTGTAGATCTTGCAAACTTCAAAGCTTTGTCTATTTTAGAAAATGTATTTTTCATTTTAATATTTTCAAAGCAATTTTTGTTTCCCTTTGTCGGTGGCACTTAGAATACACTGACTCAATCCCCTGCAATGGAGTAAGACCCTCCACTCCCCCCAAAAAGGGATATACTTGGTATAACACCGAACAGCATCAGTCAATCAACCAATCGATTCTGCACCATTTGGTCGATATAAAGTATAAATTCGCAAAATCAAGGTCAAACGGAAGTATTTTAAGTTAAATTGTGAGGATATACGAATGGACGGATTTGCATCTATATTCATATAGAAATATGTATTTGTTATGGGGTGATATCACAAAAATGAATTTTCGTCTTAAGTATATCTGAAATAAATTGTGCATATTGTTTGTGAGAAGAACAATTAGAAATGAGACTAGTGCACATGTATAAGAGACCACTGTTAACAATAAGCTTTTTAATGGTCCTGGTGCAAGAAAATTTATCTTCCCACCATAACAACAATATTAAAAATGAGAAAAACGTTTGCTGTTATAAAGGTAGCAGTAACTAGGTAGGCGTTTGCTACTATAAAAGTTATCGTTGTCCTCAGGGAAATCAGTAGTCCATTAAGGAACTGACTGTACACGAATCCCTAAACAGAAGATAAAAAAGAAAAAGTTCGTCTGTCTACGATCAACGTTAAAATATTATGTTGAATTCGAATAGATCTAAGATTCATCCATGAAAAACGCCTGATGAAATACCTTTTCAATATTGCCAAGAGGATAGAATCGGAGGAATGGCTCAGTGCAGTGAGTGTAAAGGATACGGGAAAAGTGATCAACTAGTATCGTCTGTTACCGTTATTAATTCTTAAAACTAAAATAAAGTACTCGAAACGATACTTTTATATTCAAAAAGAAACAATAAAAATTAGTAACATGGTGCAGTATTTTTTAAAACCGAGAACCATTGTAACATAAAATATTCCTAAAATGAATCAAATGATTCAAATTAACAGTATAATTTTGTTCCTTGCCATTTAGTGGAAGATATTGTGAACTATTCAAAAATGCGTAACAGAATGGAAATAAATTTATAATCCTATGTGACCGGTTTCGTTGTTTTTTCTTAAAGAAAGTATATATATATATATATATATATATTCTCTTAAAAAACAACAATCGGTCACATTAAAATAAATTTATTTCTATCCTGTTAAAAAGCATTGATATAAATCAATGCTCAAAAAATTAACAGGACTTCTTCAGATCAAACAAGAAATGGATCAAAATAAACTTCTTTCACATTCACAACCAGACTAAGACAAAAAAAGAACAAAAAAATTACTTCTCTTATCCATCAAAGCAAGCCCAAAACTTCAGACAACAATAAGTATCAAAATATTATGGCATGTAAAAAACTACATCCGGTTTCATAATACCCTAAATCTAACAGCGGCAAAAATTATAGTTGCAATAAATGTCAAAAATTCTTTAAAATTTTTTGGTCCTGATTGGAATTATTCCCGACTCCGGATTTACTGGATTGAATATATATATATATATATATATAAATTAAAATTAGATCAATTAGATTGATTTTAACGGCATATCAATGGTCACATTTCATGTCTGAGGATTTGGACATTGTATTCATAATGCATTCATTATGCGTTCATATTTACTTTTTTTTTTCTCGTGGAGGTTTTTTTTATTTTGTTTTTTTTGGGTTTTTTTTTCATTCAGTCTAATCAAATACGATTATTTTTTAAACATATCTGTTTGACCCATTGATAGGACCCAAACAGGTACGACCACTCCGGGTCAAAGTAGTAATGACAATGAACGGGTACTACACACTCCCCAAATCTACAGAACTGGGACCTCACCAGCAGATGCAGTTTAGAATGATACCCAGGACGCACCTTTTGGGGGAAAGGGTTTCATCCCTCTGCAGGTGGGGTACAGTCAACGTATTCTAATCCCCACCAACAGAAAGGACACAGCGTGAGACACTCTTCTTTACATTTAAATATCTTTGACGCTTCATCAAATATCAGGTTTAGTTTTGTGATAAGAAAGCTTGATCAGAAATAAGAGATACTTTGAAGGTTATCGACTTCATCAGGCAATTTAAATATGCTGACAATATTTATCTAAAAACAAATGAAAATAAAATAAAATATGCTTAAAATATGCTATAAACAAGAATTGCGTGTGAAAATGTTAAATAACAACCAACATGGCGCAGAAAAATCAAAATTAAGAGTAACAGGTAGTCTCATAGACGTTATTTGAACGATTATAATATCATTGCTCCCATAGCTAAGTGGTAAACTATCTAGTCCAGAACACTTGGGAAAAGAGGTCATGAATTTAAATATCACCGGATACTTAGTCTTTGCTCTTTCCACACTGTTCCTCATTGACATGCGATTAAAAAATAATCGAACTTTAAAATATTAAGAAAAATGATAGTTAATAATAATGATAATAATGATATCGAGAATATCATGAAAAGCTGGGGAGTGGAATTGACAGCAAGAAAAAAGGTTAGCTGAGATGAAAATCTAGAGAGGGATCTTCCAGAGAGATGTACTATCATCATAACTATTTGTAATAGTGATGATGCCACTCAGTCACATATTTCGGAAATGCACGGGCGGATACAAACTTCATAATCGCAAGAAAAAATTAACCACCTTGTGTACATGGACAACATTAAACTGTTTGCTAACATTTTTAAAAAATTGGAAACCCTAATCCAGGCAGTGACATTTTACAGTGACAATATAAGGATGGAATTTGGTATAGAAAAACTTTCCATGCAAATAATGAACAGTCGAAAATGACAAATGACTGAAGGAATAGAAATACCAAATAAAGACAAAATCAGAATACTCGGAGAAAAGGAAGCTTACAAATACTTGGTAATATTGGAAGCGAACACCTTCAAACATGCGGAGATGAATGGAAAAATTTAAAAAGAATACGTTAGGAGAACGAGAAAATTACTCGAAACCAAACTACATAGCAGAAACTTTATCAAGTAGATAAACACCTGGACTATCCTACACGTAAACTGCTTGGGACCATTCTGAAAGGAAACGAGGGAAGAACTTCAACAAATGGACCCGAGAACGAGAAAACTCATGACCATACATAAAGCCCTACATCCCTGAGAGGATGTAGACAGACTGTATGTGTCAAGGAAAGAAGAAAGAGGACTTACCAGCATTCAAGAGTGTCGATGCATCGATACAACGACTCGAAGACTACATAAAAAAAATGCGAAGGAAGACTGATTACAATCACTGGTAACATTCCAGACAACATAAGCATTAACAGAACAAAAATAACCAGAAAACAAAAATGGAGAAAAATCATTGTATGAACATTTCAAGCGACAAACAAGCGAAATCTCATACGAGAAAACTAGGATATGACTAAGAAAGGGAAAGCTTAAGAGAGAAACTGAAACTTTTCTAATAGCAGCACAAAACAAAGCTATAAGAACTATGTCAAATCAAGAATAGATTAGACATAACAAAATAATAATAATAATAATATCTCACACCAAAAAACCTGGACCTGGCTAAGAAAAGGAAACTTTAAGAGAGAAACTGAATCCCTCCTAATAGCAGCACAGGATAACGCCATAAGAACCAATCATATCAAAGCGAGAATAGATAAGACGCAACAAAACAGTAAATGTAAGCTATGCGGTGACAGAGACGAAACGATCAATCACATAATAAGCGAAAGCAGCAAATTAGCACAGAAGGAGTATAAGGCCAGACACGACTGGGTCGGCAATGTGGTCCACTGGGAAATGTGCAGGAAATTTCAATTCGACCATACAAACAAATGGTATATGCACAACCCGGCACCTGTCCTAGAAAATGACACACATAAACTCCTATGGGACTTTAACATACAAACGGATCACTTGATCGCGCCCAGAAGACCAGACCTCATAATAATCAACAAAAAAAAAGAAAATTTGTAAAATTGTCGACTTTGCTGTCCCGGCGGACCACAGAATAAATCTGAAGGAAAGTGAAAAGAAAGATAAGTTCCTCGACCTTGCTAGAGAGAGGATTGAAAAAGCTGTGGAAGATAAAAGTAACGATTGCGCCAATTGTGATTGGTGCGTTCGGCACAATAACTAAAGGATTATTAAAAGGCCTGAAAGACTTGGAAATTGGCGGACGGGTAGAGACTATCCAAACGACAGCATTGCTGAGAACGGCCAGAATCGTGAGACGAGTCCTGGAGACTTGAGGAGACTTGCTGTCACTCAAACTCCTGTGTAAAACCATCAGTTACCGCTGATGTGAAAAACTCTAAAAGAGTATATAATAATAATAATAATAGATGTAGGTTATATAGTGATAGAAACGAAACAATCAATTAAAAAATGCAGTAAATTAGTGAAAAAAGAGTATAAGACTAGAAACGACTAAGTAGGGAAGTTGATCCACTGGGAATAGTGCAAGTATTTTGAATTTGTCCATATGAACAAATGGTACATATACAACCCAGAGTCCGTCTTAGAGAATGAGACGCACAGAATTCTCTGGGATTTGAGATACAAACGGATCAGCTTATCTCTACCAGACGACCACACCTAGTGATAGTCAACAAAAAAAGAGACTTTGCCGTTCCAGCTGACCGCAGGGTAAAACTTAAAGAAAGCGAAAAGAACGATAAGTACCTTGACCTTGATAGAGAACTAGAAAAACTATGGAATATGAAAGTAACAGTGATACCAAATGTTCATGGCATGCTTGGTATAGTGACTAAAGGATTGGAGAACTTGGAAATAAGAGGAGTGGCGCATTATTGAGATCGGCCAGAATACTAAGAAGAATCCTGGAGACTTGAGAACACTTGCTGTCGCTCTGACTCCAGTAAAAAACCATCAGCTAACGCTGGTATGAAAATTCTCAAGAGTCAATGATAATAATGAAATAATGTATTGATAGAGATAAAAAAATTAATTACATAATAAGTAAATGCAGCAAACAAGCACTAAAGAAATGCGAGAATAGGTACGACTCGGTTGAGAAATTGATCTATTGGGAATCGTGACAAAAACTGAAATGTTGCCATTCCAGCAAATGATAGATTCATAAACCAGAAGCTGTCCTTAAAATGAAAAGCATAAGATTCTCTGGGACTTTGTGATATAAACGGATCACTTAATCTAGGCTGTATGATCAGATCAAGTTTTAATTTACTAGAAAAGAATTTGTCATCTAATGGATTTTGATAGGTCATCAGATCCCACATTGAAAGTGAAAGAAAACAAAAATCTGGACGAATACCTGGACCTTGACAGTGAGCTACAAATTTGCGAAACGTGAAAATAACAGTGATATAAATTATAATTGGACTCTTAGAACAGTCCCCAAGAACATGGAAAAGTAACTTGATGAACTGGAGATTAGAGGAAGAATTGAAACCACCCCAGACCACAGCACTAGTAAAATTAGTTAAGATAAGTGAAAGAGACTTGGGAAGACCTATTGTCACTCCAGGGAAAACCCATCGTATCCAAGTGATGTTGAAAACAATAATAATGTTTGGAACTAAAGTCACGTTTTCTTATTGTTTTTGGCTGTTTAGATACATAGAGGCATATACTATTAATTCACCAGAGAACTAGCATTAACTACGAGGCAAGGAAAAGCGCTGGTAAGCTGTATATTTAACCTAGGAAGGAAGAGAAGGAAAATATCTTTGTAGTCGGGTGACCAAATTTCAAAATAAGGAAAAACAGTAAAAAGCGTCTACCGTTCAAATCAGAAGTGAAGAGACTCAACAAAAGGGAGAAATAAAAGCAGAAAACAAAAAAACAAAAACAAAAACAAAAAATGCCACGCCGTACAAAATATTTCCAAAGAAACCCGACAGATTCTATGTATTGACTTCAAAATTTGGCTTTGCTTTTTACTATTTCGAATTAAAGTCATGTTTTATTTTTGTTTACCTGAATTTTTCGCGATTGTAAGGTTTGGCTGATTAGATAAATCAAGACGAATACTCTTAATTTTGTATGATACAATTTCCTGTTAAAGCCACAAGTCAGTGGCAGATATGGAAGATCTAAATGATATAACAAACGGGAAACACAGAACGTTTAACTGAAACTAACAGCATCTAATTGCTCTAGGTCTGAACAATCGTGAACAATACTGGACTTTAACTAATTTAAAACTTAACAAATCTAAAAAAAATTATTCGCTGAACACATATTACACTAGAAGCCATGGGAAGTAGCATGATGGATGTGAAGTAAAACGGATGAACTGGGTCAACAGAGGGCCTCACCAGATACTGGACGAAAGAACTTAAGAGTTTAACGGCCAAGGCCAAATTGTTCAGTCAAGAAACTACTGTTACTTATCTGTAGTGGCGTCTATTGACACGAAAAAAACAACCAACACTTCTTTGTGTGGTCTGCTTATGAATTCACTTTCTTAAAGAGTACTTGGTCACATCTGTGACAGGGGCACAAATTTTAAACAACCCCTGGGTCTGGTATAGTCACAATATACTACCCATAAACAAAATATCAAATCGAACATGCACAACGCGGTAGCAAAACGATAAGTCTGGGTGTCATGATTGGCAGGTGCTCCTCTGATTGCCAATACAGGGGATCAAGCCAACATCCTTCGAATGTACGCTATTCTTTTTTGGGTACTGCAATACAAAAAATAGACTAGAGGAGACATCAAACTTGCACTTTACTGTTATTTTAGATGCAAACCTACACAAAGAGGGTAAAGGAAAAGAATGATGGAAATCTATGAAGAATACGCTAGATTTTAGACAACAAGCCAAAGACTCACTAAGTTAAGATGATAATAAAGAAAAATAGGTTTTCTGTCCTGGAAATATTAGAAATACACCAACAAATAAACAGGGAATCAGGTCAACAATATACAAAATACAATAATCGACACACTACAAACTTAAAAAAAGAAACCTCGAACGGAAATGAACGGCAAAGTAATAACAATACAACACTCAAATACCACATAGGACAAACAGTAATACAAGAAGAAATGAATATAGAGATTATAAAGAGAATTATCTCTGAAAAAAAGACTGTATTGACATCGCAAAGAAACCGACATTGAAAAACTGTTAAAGCAGAAACTTAAAAAAATAAACCAAGTATTAACACATATCCAAACGAAAAACATCACGGAGTCAGTCGAAATAATCTATGCACTAGTGAAAATAGTCCGTGCTAAAATCAGTGTTCTTTTATAAAACATTATTAGAGACTCAAAACCTGGATAGGAAATTTGACTGGAAACGCAGATAAGAAATCTACGACAACAAACAAAAATGATAAGACAGGGGAAAAACGCTGGAACATGTTGGGACGAAAAGAAAAGAGCAATACAACAATTAAAATAAACCAATACAACTCGAGGAAATGAACCAGAAGGAAGAATGAAAAAAATATTAAGACAAGACTAAACAATACAGTCAAAACAGGACATTCCACAACAACGAAAAAAATTCTACTAGCAAGTAAGGGAGAATGCACCAACACATACCAACAAGTGGGTGACAAGGAAAAATAATTTTGGAGCAAAATATGCGAATGAAGAGAATATAATAGATAAACCGAATGGATAAGCAACATGGAAAAGAGTTAGAAGGCTTCGAAGAAAATCCTAAGGCGAAAATTCACATCAATTCACTTAGATCCATCTGCCTCAACCAGCTATGGATGAATAGTATGGAAGAATGGGTTCTTAAGCCTTTGTTACTCCACATAAAATTGACCATGTTTCAAATGCTGCTCGTAGCGGAGAGGTTCGATAAATACACTCAGGGAACTACAGACGCTTCATTATTTTGATCTTAGTTTTAGTGACTATTTTCTGTTCTCAAAAATCAAAACCTAACACCATTCAAAAGCCTGTAACAAACCAACTGAAGCCAATGTGAGTTGAAGACTTCCAGTACAGTTTCAATGAGTGGAAACAAAATCTTCAGCGTATGGTTTCCTAGTGGAACAGTTTTGAAGGAGATCAAGTTGATTTGTAATTAAGTTGACTACGAAATAGTTTTTGCACGGTCTAATTACTAAGAAATAAAGTCTAATTTTTTAATAGCTTTAATAGAAATAATTTTTTAATAGTTTTAATAGAAATAAAGAAATAATTTTTTAATAGTTTTAATAGAAATAATTTTTTAATAGTTTTAATAGAAATAAAGTCTAATTTTTTAATAGTTTTTGCACGGTCTAATTTCTAAGAAATAAAGTCAGTGTATTCGAAGCTTCGCCCACAGAACATACAGAAATGAACGCTAAGAAAATAAGATTACAATGTGACCAGGTACACCAATAAGTTTCTTCTAAAAAGAAGAAACTTATACCTACACCAATAAGTTTCTTCTAAAACGAAGAAACTTATTGGTGTACCTGGTCACATTGTAATCTTATTTTCTTAGCGTTCATTTCTGTATGTTCTGTGGGCGAAGCTTCGAATACACTGACTTTATTTCTTAGAAAGGAGTAAAACCAACACCCACCAAAAAGGGATATCATAGGTTTTATACTAAATGGTATCTGATGGTGAGGCTCCAGGGAGTGTGGTGTTCCTTTTCATTGCCATTACTCCCAAGTCCACTGTGACTCGGAGTGGTAGTACCTATTAGGGCTCCATGTATGGGTTAAATGGTTCTGATTTTAAAGTATATGTAATAGAACAGTGTATAAAAACCTCTTAAGAAACAACAGCAACGAATATGAATATGAAACATACAATGAAAATAATTCCCTAATCTCTTGGCATAAAATAACCCAAGACGGGTTGACACGCCGTTAAAATCAATCAATCATTTCTGTTCTCTCTTGTTGAAAGTATAACAAATGTAGGTTCTGCATAATAAGAAACCATGTGCATTCATATCAATAACATTGAGCTTAAATCGAACAAAGAAATATAACATTCGGGTGAAATTTCAGTGATTTTTCGGAGTTTTATCTCTTTGCTTTTGATGGCATGAGAGGAGGAGGATGGCTAGTTTATAAACCATGAGGGGATATATAATTCATCTTGTACTCTTTTAAACTCCTCGCAGATTCAAGGTATGATTCGTATCAACAGGAAAGATAAGAATTCCTTCTGTCATGCTGGATTTACCCATTTCTTTTCCCTTCAAATTTTCTATTATAAGCCGATGTAAACGATAGTACAAGCTTTGACCACAGGGTTATTGACAGTATTGCTTATTATTTCAATTAAAACACTACTGTGTCCTTTGTAAACGAGTTTAAACATATACTTGACATGTTTCACAGATAAACATTGCTTAAGTTTAATTTGAGTACGATACTTTTTTTTACTAGAAATGTGTTATACGGCACCACGTAGCGATTATGAATGAAATGACGTCCACTTTGTACTCTAATTCCGCTATCACGCCAGTATTCCGGATATTTGTGTAAATTTTGAAAGGTTTCTCCTCGGAATTTCTTTTTTACATGATTCATTTTTCCATTCAAGAAGAATTGTCAACACCACAAGATCCATGAATCATACATTTCTTCTCTATACTCATTTTCATCCGGAATGTCTGATAAAACTAACTTTTTACGCATATTTTTTCAAACAACATTCAATTTAATCTATCTAATCTATTTTTAAATAACATTCTATTAAATTCCTTTTTGGAGCAGAAAAGTCTTACGTTTCTGTAAGTGATACAGTCAACACATTTGAAGCTCAGTAGACAGTGCGACATCTTTTAGGTTTACAGTTTCAGGGCTGTTTCGATTGCAGCAGTAAGTTCGAGAATGTTATTCTACATCATCTTGAAACTGCTCGCAATCAATGAAGAATGAACTTTAATTAATACTTCTGGTTACAATTTTGATCTCCTCAAGCATCAACATGGTCCGTTAATCCATTATGCTGTTAAACATCCAGATGACACATGTAATTTCTTTCAAAGTATAATCCGTATTTTTTTACTTTGATATATTCATCAATTAATATAGTTGAAATTGTTTTCTTGATCTAAAGTCACCTCTGGATACGAAACGATCCCAACAGAACTCTTGCATTTTCCCTTTATTACCAACAAAGGTTTCTGAAGGAAATCAGTTTTCACCAATGAACACGATAATGATATCATTATTTACAAGAAACTATTTCTTCCTGATTTGTTGATCTCATCTGAGTTAGGGTATTTTCTTTGGGTGAACGTGACTGTTCTTCTAACTCTATGAAACACATATTATTAATTAGCTCGGCGTATTGATTGTGATGAATTATATTTTCTTACACTGTGACCATTCCCTTTGGTAGATCAGTTTTTGTAAAGCTTTATTTACATTAAAAATGAAAAGTTGATTATATGATAGGCGATTCTTTTCTTTAACACAGACTAAGGTAAACAAAAAACTGTATCAGCGTATTCTGATTCCACTAGAAGATAAGTGGCCATAAATATATTAGCCGCAGAAAGCTACTCACGGTTACCCCTATAATGTTGGTGATTCCGTGTTTTATTTAATTTCTATTGTCATCGTTATAATTGTTTTAATAGGACTCCCTCACTCCTTTAAGTTAAGGCGCCTTGGGTGGTCTAATGGTTAGCAAACTAAATCATTATTTGTGAGTTCGAGTCTCATCGGGTGCCACACACATCCGGGATTGGGTCACAACTAAGCAATGCTTATTAAATAACTACTTTTTCAAATGACGTTATGACCAAAGAAAAGAAATATCAATAGTAATTTTATCGTCTAGTATTTTTCTCATCTATAGTTTCTGAATTTTAACTGATAAGATTTTAATGTAATTATTACAAAAATTCTGATACTCATTATGTTTGTATCACTCATACATGTAACCGTAACCCAGCAAAACATTATACATCATAAGGAAATTTTTATCAGAGCAATACACTTATAATGTAAAGCAATACACTTAAAGTACTCTTAAAATATTGCCCAGTCGGTGGAGCTGTAGAATACACTGACTGCACCTCTGCAGAGGAGTGAGACCTCCCCAATGAGTGTCCTGGATATAACACTAAACAATCCGATGGTGAGGTTCCAGTAATGCGGGGGCTTTGGGGAATACGGAACACCTCTTCATTGCCATTACTCCCAGGTCCTCTCTGGCCCGACGTGGTAGCACCTGATAGGGCCCTATCTATGGGTTAAATAGAACTAACGGCATACTTATGCTAAACTGAATTGTTTGACTAAACTTCATAGCTTGAAATAGAAATTTTTTTTGACAATTAAACCGTACTTACATTTAAACTGCGTGCTTATGCTAAACTGAAACCGTACTTACATTTAAACTGCGTGCAAATACAAAACTGAATTATTTGAAATAGAACTGTTTTTTGACATTGAAACTGTATTTAAACTAAACTGAATTGTTTAACATAAAACTGCTTTGACATTTAACTGCGTGTAAACAAAATCGGTACTTATACTAAACTGAATTAACTGAATTAGAACTACTTGACTAAACTGAATAGCTCGAAATAGAAATGTTTTCAACAATTAAACTGTGTACTCATGCTAAACTGAATTGTTTGAAATAGAACTATTTACATAAAAATGGATTTGGCGTTAAATAACCTACAAATGTTGATATGCCATAAAACCCACCCAACCAAACCAACCAATCTTAAAAAATAAATCAATTTCTAATCCCATTTGCAACTGAATGATGATTTTGAGGTTTCTTCGATTGCGATGAGCGTCATTTTTAACCCCCCAAATTCGCAGCATAAAGAAGAGAACTATGAAATGCTAATTACAATCCTTCTCTTCTTACCAAAAAGAGAACATCAACATCACCATGGACCATTTTCTCTACGGAAACCCAATGGATTCAAGGGTTGCTAGTATTATTATTTAAATGATTTTTTTCTTTTTTCTTTCTTTTCTTCTCTTTGTTTATGCGTATGTGTGTTATTGTGGGTGTATATGTGCGTGTGTGCGTGACAGTGTATTTGAGTATTCAAAATGTGAAGAACTCAAAAGAAGCGAATTAAAGAGTCACTTAGCCTTTCAATTTTAATAATGAATATTTTAGTTCAAAAATATTTTCTAGCATCATATACTTTTATACTATTCTCTCTCTCTCTCTATATATATATATATATATAAAGATTATTAAAAATGTTGTCAGGCTCACACAGAATTCTTTTAGGGTGAGCCAGAAAACATTTTTAATAAATGAACATAGATGAACTTAGAGGAACATTTTTATTTCTGGATTTCTGTCTTAATTTCTATGCCGGTGAGACTCATACAAACGTGAGAGGTATGCAGCCAATCTAAAATTCGAATGAAGCGTAGAACTTATATATATATATATATATATATATATATATATATATATATATATATATATATATATTATATATATATATATATATATATATATATATATATATATATATATATATATATATATATATATATATATATATATATATATATATATATATATATATATATATATATATATATATATATATATATATATAAGGATCTGATAGCCTAGCTCGTAAACGTGTGACTAGTAGACCCTTTGTTACGGAGTTCAATTCTCGCTAAGCACCACATATTTCTTGCCTAATGTTAAGCTTAGTAAATGGCTATCATATATATATTTATATATATGTACGTGTGTGTACACGCGCGTATCTCTTGGTGTATGAGAACGTGAGAATGCGAAAATATGTATCGTCATATGTAAGTAGACAAATACACAGTAATGTGTGTGTGCATACTGGTATATCATGTGTTTCTTGTTGTACGTATTTTTGCACAAATATATATATATATATATATATGTGTGTGTGTGTGTGTGTGTGTGTGTGTGTGTTTGCGTGTGTATGTTTGAGTGTGAGTGCATATATGTATATTTCTATAATTCATATACCAACACACACGCACAAATGCACACACACAGACACACACACACACATATTGGATTCAAATGTATGCACCTCTGACGTGATAGCGTGTATGTGCGAAAATGTTCACGATTAAATGTGAGTGCCTAATTCTTGCGTATAGTAGGATAAAGATAACATGATGTCACGCCTCGCAGCTATCGTAGTAAACAGAAGGGGATTGCACATCAAAGAATGCCGACTTTCTTTGAAGCAGACGGCGGGGTGTCCAACAGGTAGATATCCGTTCGGAAGAGGACCTCAGCCGGTAAGGTCGACGAACAAAGACTGTATCAGCAGTGTTTCTTGTCAAGAAGGCCATGTCGCTTTTGGAGGAACAGCAAAGCTAGGGTTGATGTGAGCAAATCAGTGACACTAAAATCATTTCAGAGTTGAGCGATGAATAATATGAACATGCGCAGTGGTTCGATTTTAAGTACCGCCGATACATGGTAAAATTGTCAGCTGTATACGATTGAGCACCAAAATTACACTTGCATCAAAGCATACCAATATCTCGCACGCCAAAGAAAGCATATTTCGAGTTGCTTGTAAAGAAGCCAGTAATCTAGTTTTATGCAATGCCATGCATCGGCTATAAAATACAAAAATCTGTTTTTTGAAGGATTATTAAATCTGTATAATGTTAATATCAATAAATCTCATCGGCTATATTTTAAGGAAAGATGGTTGCTTAGTTTGTTTTATTTGTTTAACGGCATGTCAACTCCTTATAAGTTAGTTATTGCCTAAATCTGATTAATTTGTAAATGTTTGACAGCAATCCTATGTTTTCAATGTTACATTGGATTTTTTTAAATAGTACTTTTTTAATTCGTCTATAAGCTTTTGTTTTACACACTTACATGGTTTCAAGTAACTACTACTGCGACTAATGATAATTTGTAAATGCCACCTTTAAGCTCTATTATCACTAATCTATTTTGCATTTTTTTTTATTATTTAATGAATGTGTGTAAAGTTTGAATATTGTAATCTTCACTTGACTTTAGCATCCTATGGCCAAAAGTTGAAAATGGGTGGAATGTGGCAAAGAAACAGAAAAAAAGTAAATTAGTCCTCTCACCCCAAAATAACAAAAATGTTCGCTGCCCGAGTTTAAATGCATGGTGAAGTAATTATTCTAGTCTAACCATAAATATAAATCCAATGAATTACGCATAACTTTGCAGAAAGAATTGAAATTTGAGTCAAATTTTATGTGAAGAGCTCACAAGGAGTGAAATAATAATAATAATAATAATAATAATAATAATAATAATAATAATAATAATAGAGAATTATGAATTGTGAAAAGACTATTCTACCTTCATTAAGAAACATAGAATGGAAACACTTAAAATAGAAACGAATAAAATAAATCACATACTACCTTACATACCAACGAATAATATAACCGAGTTAAATGAATTAATATATGCAGGAGCGAAATTAGTTTGTGAGAATATTGGGATCCCCTCAAAAAGCACGAAGAAACAGCAAAAACCGGGATGGGAAATTAGACTGGAATCGCAAATAAAAAAACTACGAAAACAAGCCCGAATGATGAAGAAAGGCGCTGAAATAAGCGGGGGAAAGAAGGAACAGGCCACATGGGGAAAAATAACAGTACAACTTGAAGAAATAAACCAGAAAGTACTGGCCAAAGAAGGAAGATTAAAGAGATATCGACAAAGGGTAAAACAGTACAGACAAAATAGGACTTTCCAAAACAACGAAAGGAAATTCTATCAACAATTGGGAGGGAATGACACGAAAACATACCAACAACCGGATGCAAAAGAAACCGAGCGATTTTGGGCTAAAATATGGGAACCAAAGAAACATAACGAAAATGCTGAATGGATAAACAACATTACAAGAGAGCTAGACGGACTTGAAGAAGGCCCCAAAATCGAAATACACGTCGACTTACTCAAAACAACACTAAAAAGAATATCAAACTGGAAAGCGCCAGGCCATGATAGAATACATGGCTTCTGGTTCAAGAATTTCACCTCCATTCACGACAGACTAGCACTAGAGATGAACAGATGCTTACAAGACGCGCACGTACCTGAATGGATGACCAAAGGAAAGACTACATTAATCCAAAAGGACCCTAGTAAAGGAACTGCCCCAAACAATTACAGACCCATAACCTGCCTACCAATGATGTGGAAAATACTAACAGCACAAATAAGGGAAAAAATCTACTATTCGTTAACAAGCCGCGGATAGTTCCCGGACGAACAGAAAGGATGCCGCAAAGGATCCAGAGGCACAGCAGAATTACTCTTCATAGATCAACACATCCTAAATGAGAGCAAGACAAGACGGAAAAATCTAGCTATGGCCTGGATTGACAATAAGAAGGCATATGATATGGTCCCACAAAGCTGGGTACTACACTGTCTCAAAATGTACAAAATATCACATGAAGTCATAAACTTCATCGAACAGACCATGAAGTCCTGGAGAGTGGAACTGACAGCAGGAGGAAGAAGCATAGCTGAAACAAAGATCCAAAGAGGCATCTTCCAAGGAGATGCACTATCGCCCTTACTATTCATAATAGCCATGATGCCACTGAACCACATACTCAGAAAATGCACTGCCGGATACAAACTCAGCAGATCACAAGAGAAGATCAACCACCTAATGTACATGGATGACATTAAATTATTTGCAAAAAATGAAAGAGAACTGGAAACTCTCTTACACGCAGTTAGAATATACAGTCAGGACATAGGACATAGAATTAGGACGCTGGAAGAAAATGAAACCTACAAATACTTGGGCATCTTGGAGGCTGACACCATCAAACAAGTACAAATGAAAGACATGATCCGAAAAGAATATCTCAGGAGAACGCGAAAACTACTCGAGACAAAACTCTCCAGCAGAAACCTCATCAAAGGAATAAATACTTGGGCTGTGCCACTAGTCAGATACTCGGGACCCTTTCTCAAGTGGACCAGAGAGGAACTTAAACAAATGGACCAAAGGACAAGAAAACTAATGACCATGCATAAGGCACTACACCCCAGAGACGACGTTGACAGACTATATGTATCTAGAAAACAGGGAGGAAGAGGACTTGCCAGCAGCGAAGACACCGTTGACGCATCCATACAACGGCTCGAAGACTACATAGAAAAACACGAACGAGGACTAATTACAACCATCAGAGTCGATACGGACAACACGATAAACGAAAGAATGACAACAACTAGGAAACAAAAATGGGAAGGAAAACAACTCTATGGCCGCTTTAAGCGTCTAATAAACAACATCTCGCACCAGAAAACCTGGACCTGGCTAAGAAAAGGAAACTTTAAGAGAGAAACGGAATCCCTCCTAATAGCAGCACAGGACAACGCCATAAGAACCAATCATATCAAAGCGAGAATAGATAAGACGCAACAAAACAGTAAATGTAGGCTATGCGGTGACCGAGACGAAACGATCAATCACATTATAAGCGAATGCAGCAAATTAGCACAGAAGGAGTACAAGGCCAGACACGACTGGGTCGGCAAGGTAATCCACTGGGAAATGTGCAGGAAATTTCAATTCGACCATACAAACAAATGGTATATGCACAACCCGGCGCCTGTCCTAGAAAATGACTCGCATAAACTCCTATGGGACTTTAACATACAAACTGATCACTTGATCGCGCCCAGAAGACCAGACCTCATAATAATCAACAAAAAAAAAAGAGAATTTGTAAAATTGTCGACTTTGCTGTCCCGGCGGACCACAGAATAAATCTGAAGGAAAGCGAAAAGAAGGATAAGTACCTCGACCTTGCTAGAGAATTGAAAAAGCTGTGGAACGTGAAAGTAACGATTGTGCCAATTGTGATTGGTGCGTTAGGCACAGTAACTAAAGGATTATTAAAGGGCCTGGAGGACTTCGAAGTTAGCGGACGGGTGGAGACTATCCAAACGACAGCATTGCTTAGGACGGCCAGAATACTGAGACGAGTCCTGGAGACTTGAGGAGACTTGCTGTCACTCAAACTCCAGTGAAAAACCATCAGCTAATACTGATGTGAAAAACTCTAGAGGAGTAAATAATAATAATAATAATAATAATAATCTTTCAATGTTCCTGTTAAAGCCAATAATCAATTTGAAATGATATGGAAAGCTAAATGTTATGACTTGAAATGACTAATTACTCTTGGGCTGGAAGAAGAAAAAAATAAGGATTAGCTGGAATTTAACTAAATTAAAACTTAACAAATCAAAAAAGGTGGGGAAGAGAGAAAAGAAACAAAAGAAAAAGAATAAAAGGAAAAAAAAAGAAAAATATCACTGAATATATATCACTAAAAGTATAGAGGGTATAGGAAAAGAATGATAGAAATCTATGAAGAATACGCTAGATTTCAGATAATAAGCCAAAGACTCGCTAAGTTAAGACTATCATGAAGAAAAATAGGTTTTCTGCCCTGGAAATATTAGAAATATACAAACAAATAAATAGTCAAGAAAACCTTCATACAATAATCGACACACTAAAAACTGAAAAAAAGAACACTCTAACGGAAATGAACGGCAAAGTAATAACAATCGAAATACCACACACACAAATACTCCACAAAACAAACAGTAATACAAGAAGAAGAAATGAATATAGAGATTATAAAGAGAATTATCTCTGAAAAAAAGACTGTATTAACATCGCAAAGAAACCGACATTGAAAAACTGTTAAAGCAGAAACTTAAAAAAATAAACCAAGTATTAACACATATCCAAACGAAAAACATTACGGAGTCAGTCGAAATAATCTATGCACTAGTGAAAATAGTCCGTGCTAAAATCAGTGTTCTTTTATAAAACATTATTAGAGACTCAAAACCTGGATAGGAAATTTGACTGGAAACGCAGATAAGAAATCTACGACAACAAACAAAAATGATAAGACAGGGGAAAAACGCTGGAACATGTTGGGACGAAAAGAAAAGAGCAATACAACAATTAAAACAAGCCAATACAACTCGAGGAAATGAACCAGAAGGAAGACTGAAAAAAAAATTAAGACAAGACTAAACAATACAGTCAAAACAGGACATTCCAAAACAACGAAAAAATTCTATTAGCAAGTAAGGGAGAATGCACCAACACATATCAACAAGTGGGTGACAAGGAAACAAAACAATTTTGGTGCAAAATATGCAAATGAAGAGAATATAATAGAAAAATCGAATGGACAAGCAACATGGAAAAGAGAAAATACTCATCAATTCACTCAGATTAACACTTTAAAAGTAACAATTTGGAAAACACCTGGCCATGATGGCATACATAGATACTGGTGTAGAAAATTCACTTCCATCCATGACAGACTGGCTATCGAAATGAATAGATGATTTGAAGAAATAGATATACCAGAATGGATGTCAAAAGAAAAGACTACACTGATAAAAAAAAAAAAAACACCCAAAAAGGAACCACCCCAATTACAACAGTCCTACAACGTGCTCACTAATAATGTGGAAAATGCTAACGACACAAATTATGGAGGAGATATACGATTCGCTAATAAGCCGCGGACAATTCCTCAAGGAACAAAAAGGATGCCGTAAATGGACCAGATGTACAGAGCTACATTGGTCTGCTCATTGTCAAATACGGTTAGACCGAATAAAAAAAAAACTACCAATGGCGTGGATTGACTACAAAAAGGCATATAATATGGTCCCGTAAGTCTAGATCATAGACTGTCTCAAAATGTATAAGATATCCAGTGAGGTCATTAAATTTATTGAAAATACCATGAAAAACTGTTAAGTTGAATTGACAGTTAGAAAAAGCTTAACAGAAGTAAAAATCCAGAGAGGGATCTTCCAGGGAGATGTGCTATCACCATTACTATTTGTAATAGTAATAATGCCAACCAATCATATACTTAGGAAATATACAGGCGGATACAAACTTCATAAATCCCAAAGAAAAATCAACCACGTAATGTACATGGACGACATCAAACAGTTTGCCAAAAATGAAAAAGAATTGGAAACCCGAATATAGGCAGTGACATTTTACAGTAACGATATAGAGATGGAATTTGGGCTAGAAAAATGTGCCATATTTATAATGAAAAGCGGAAAATGACAAATGATGGAAGGAATAGAAATTACAAATCAAGACAAGATCAGAATACTCGGAGAAAAGGAAACTTACAAATACTTATTAATATTGGAAGCGATACCACCAGATAAGCGGCGAAAGAAAAAATTTAAAAAAAGAATACCTCAGGAGAACTAGAAAACTACACGAAACCAAACTACATAGCAGAAATCCTATCAAAGGGTTATTCCCCTCGTATGATACTTGGGACCATTCTTAAATTAGACCAGAGAAGAACTCTAACAAATAGATCAGAGAACAAGAAAACTAATGACCATGCATAAGGTCTTACATTCGAGAGATGACGTAGACAGATTATGTGTCAAGAAAAGAAGGAGGAAGAGGACTTTCTAGAATTCAAGATAGCGTCGTTACATCTCAAGATAGCGTCGATGCATCGATACCATGACTAAAAGACAAAAAAAGTGCAGAGGAAGACTGATTACAGCCACTAGAAACAATACAAATAACACAAGCATCAACAGAACAAAAATAACCAGAAAACAAAAATGGGAAGAAAAACAACTCTATGGAAATTTCAAGCGACAAACAAGTGAACTCTCACAAGAGAGTACGTAAGAGGGTAACAAAAGGTCTTCTAAGAGCAGCACAAAACAACCTCGTAAGGACTACCTATGTCAATGCAAGAATAGTTAAGTCGCAATAAAATAACAAATATAGGTTATGTGCTGATAGAGACGAAACAATCAATCATATAATAAGCGAATGTCGCAAACTATCGCAAAAAGTGTATAAGACTAGACACGACTAGGCGGGGAAGGTGATCCACAGGGAATTGTGCAAGTAGTTTAAATTTGACCATACGAACAAATCGTATATACACAACCCAGAGTCTATCTTGGAGTATGGGATGCACAGGATTCTCTGGGATTTTGAGATACAAACGGATCACCTAATCTCGGCCAGACAACCACAGCTTGTGATAGTCAACGAAAAAGAAACCTTGCCGTTCCAGCTGACTACAGAGTAAAACTGAAAGAAAGCGAAAAAGGAGATATGTACTTTGACCTAGCTAGAGAACTAAAAACTATGGAAAATGAAAGTAACGGTGATACCAGTTGTTAATGGTGTGCTGGGTACAGTCAAAAAAGTTTTAGTACAAGGACTGGAGGACTTAGAAATAAGAGTACAAGTGGAAACCAGCCAAACTACAACATTATTGAGATCGGCCAAAATACTAAGAAGAGTCCTAGAGACTTGAGGGGACTTGCTGTCACTCCAGTGAAAAGCTATCACCTTATGCTAGTGGAAAAAACTCTTAAGAGAGTGCCAATAATATGAATAATAATCCTAAGATAAGAATTATAACTTTCATTTATCATTCTTTATATAAATAATTTACAGTTATATAGCATCAAGTATTATTATCTAGAACGAATAGTTTTTAAACTGATTCATTTAACCCATAGATGGGACCCTAATAGATACTATCACTAACCATTAGTAATTAATTTATGCTTCAATAAACTATTCATAAAGAATACGAAGAGTCTCAGTTGTTTGAATAATTTCTAGTATATAAACTATCATCAATGGGGAAAATACGTCTAGATTTGGCTTAGGTAACCAAAATATCAATTCTTTAAGGGTTATTTAATACCGGCTTTTGATTCATTTCTAAATTATTACAATCATAATCAAATTTCAATCAATTTTTCAATTTGAAATCATTTTTTAAAATCACATTTTTTTTATTTGACTCTAATAATAATTTGTTTGGACAGTTATATGAGATCGAGTATTTCTATCAAACACAAGTAATTTATAAACAAGTATATGGTTTAAAGTAACTATCCCTATTCATTAATAATTTATTTGTACAGTTATATGGTTACAAGTAACGGATAATAATAATCTTTTGTAAACAATTGTTGTTGCAGTAACTATTCTTAATACAAATTATTTGCATATAGTTAAATGGTTTCAAATATTCCTAACATTAATAATTCTATTTAATGATACTTTTTTTGCACACAGTTATATGGTTCTAAGAATTCCTATCCGATACGAACAATTTTCAAAAGGATCTGTTTGACCCCTTGATGGAACCCTATCAAGTACTACCACTCCGGGTCAGAGTAGACCTGGAATTAATTGCTATGAAGAGGTATTACACACTCTCCACAGCTCCAGATCTGGGACCCTACCAACGGATGCAAGTTGATGTCATATCCAGCACACTTCCACTTAATGAGAGAAGGGGATGCCCTTGGTGTATTCTAGGCCCTACTTATTGTTTACCGTACCTACTGTTATTATCTTAACCCAGCAAAAACAACATTTTATTGCTAGGTTTGTATCAGGCTTAGTTTTACGTTTATTGGTTTAACGGCATATTGACATATTTACGGGTTATCTAATGACGAAATTTCATTATTTTCAAATGATGAGAAATTGTATTTGTATTCTAATCATCTTTACGAATAATTTATACAAGGTTTTTAAACAATGGAGTTTGTATTTTAATACATTTTAATTATCATTATTGTTATTAGATAGGAATACTTGAATCCATAGAACAGTGTGCAAATTATTTGTATTTTTTGAATATTTGATTTTCAATAACTGTGCGCAGAAGATGTTTAAGAAACCACTACAAAAAAAATGTAAAATGACAATGTATGCAATTCCCTAACCTCCCCGCATAAAATAACCTCAAACGGGTAGATATGTCATTAAGCTGAATTAATCAAATAAAACGATAAAAATGGTTTTTATATTTGTATTCTAATTGAATTAGGACATTATCTGCCACTTGTTAAATAAAGCCAACATCCCCAGAAGAAGGCTTAAATAAAAGGGAGGGGATTCAGTTAAAAGAAAAAAAGATGAATTAAAAAGCATCTAACAAAATAACGAAATGAAAATATTTATTATCTTTTTTCTTCCTTTACTCATCTTTTAATTCTTTTTTCTTCTATTTACCTGCTTGTTATTCTATCTTACCTTTCATCTGCTTTCTCTTTCCCTCTTTACTTTCCGGCCACTGAAACTTCCAATTCCTTTTCTTCTTTATCTGCTATCCGATTTCAATTTGTTTCGTCCCCGATTTAACCAGTGCCATTCTCTTTGCTGCAATGCTGCATCTTGCAGATACAGCACCACCAGAAGATCTCTTCCCACTCTGTATCGCCAGCCTCTTCTGCCCTCTGACATTTCCAAGAGCCTTTATGGAACTGCTGCCCAATTGTTGCATATGTGTTACGCTTGGAGACTAAACCTGGTCGCCATTACCCAGCCAATACTGGCACCAGTACACTCCATTTGATCTCAACTAATCAAATAAGATCCGATTTATAGCGTAAATAAACAAAGAAGACCCTTTCACTTTTGTAATTGGATTCTCCATCTTTTATTCTTTAATATTTAAGTCATCTGTTATTTATTAAAATTCTCTCTCTCTCTCTCTCTCTCTCTCTCTCTCTCTCTCTCTCTCTCTCAATAGATAGATAGATAGATTTCTGAAGTGATATAATGGAGACAAAATACAAGGTTTGTTAGAAAAGTAACGGGACAGAGCGTGCTATATGAGCTATGGGCGAAAGAGGGATAAACGGATTGTGATATTATCTAAATGATATCTTGAGAGTATATAACTTTAATACAACCATTACACTTTTTACATGCTTTTTTTACATCACCTCTTTTTCAGGTCGTTCATCTGTAAGCAGTGAGGAACGAATAAACCTGAAATCTTTGCTCCGGTTGGGGAAAACTCCGTCACAAGCACTCAAAATGCTTCAAAAATGTATAAAGATAACAGCATGTCACGCACACGAATCTTTGCATGGCGTGATATGTTCAAAGAGAGTCGCAAGGGGATGAAAGATGACTTCTAGAGCGGGAGGTCTTCAGTAAGCAGGTTTGAGGTTAACGTCAAAAGTTGTATGGAGATTATCAGTTCGAATAATCGAAATTTATCTGGGAAGGAAAAATAACAGCGTTTGAAAGATTATCAACGAAGATTTGGGCATGTCTGAAAAATAACGGGACAGAGTGTGCTGAGCATCCGGTTGTTCCTGACTGAGAGAAACATCGTCATAATGGAACAACCACCCTATTCACCTGATCTTGCTAGATCTGATTTTTTCTTTTCCCCAAACTTGAGGATCATCAAGAGGACTCGTTTTGAAGGCGTGGAAGCCATCAGAAAGGCGGTAACGAGAGAGCTTAGAGAAATCCCAAAAGAATCCCTCCAGCAGTGCATAAAGAGTAGTAGATAAGGACAGGAAAGTTCATTAAACTCAAGAAGGATTATTTTGAAGAGAAAACTATTTAGTATGATGTTTGGAATTGAAATAAATTGTTTGTAAAACCAATCCCGTTAATTTTCATACATACCTCCTATGATGCAAAAAAAAAAATTGGCGGAAAATCTATTTGTCTATTTGTCATAATGCTTTGCCTTCAATGAGCTTCATCAGATAATGATTTGGAAAAAATTGAAATTTTGGAAAGAATACTGAGGAGCAATAAACTGTATACGAGGTTGTCATGAGAACGCGTTTAAGAATGCCAGTTATATATATATATATATATATATATATATATATATATATATATATATATATATGTGTGTGTGTGTGTGTGTGTGTGTGTGTGTGTGTGATTCAAAATGTGGGAATGAAAACGCTTGAAACTCTCTGTATGGTCGTTTAATTAAATGATTTGAATAACAGTGCTTTGTTTGATAAAATATTGTTAAGTAAAATTATGTTAGTGATAAATTAAAACTAAATAGTACATTATAATTAGTGAATCTTGAAGATGAGCTTATTTTATTCTAGCTTCTGCTAAATTAAGTGGAATATTGTTTTGTTTTAATCTTAATTTTACCAGGAAAGGTGACATGTCAAAAAATGGGGGTTGTTATTTGATTATAAGATAGAGAGAGACCACAGGATTCCTTAACTTTTTGTTAAAATAGCATGTGTGCCTCCTTTGAATGAAAATTTACTAAGCTTAGCTTAGTTTATCACAAACCCAGGTGTAACAATGGCTTCCAGTATGAATCAAACTCATCGACTAATGTCAGTTAGGCGAGATTGCTAATCATTAGCAAGATGCTCGGTAGCATATATTTGCACAAATTCTATTCCTCTTTTTCTTTTCAACTCTCTCTCTCTCTCTCTCTCTCTCTCTCTCTCTCTCTCTCTCTCTCTCTCTCTCTTACGAAATGTCAACAATTTTTATTCACTTGTCTCTATCCTCCATTTCAAATATCACAAGATTGTCGTCTAACATGATGTAATGGTTTTGCGAGCTAGGCGAGCAAACCATTCTTAGTGAATTTAACTGTCACTGAACGTCTCATACGCCTGATCTTATATTAAACTAAGCTAAGCTTAGTAAATGTTTATCGACAATATCCAACATATACTCACTTCTCTAGTTTAATATCTATCTTCTCTCTCAAGTCATAGAAATTGATTCTTCAGGTCTCTTTCTTCTGGCTTTTTTGAGTGTCTCTATCTCTCTCTTTCAAAAATATTCCATTCTTTCATTTTTATATCCCACCGGACGACCCGTGAAACCATTGGGTTCCCGTTACAAAAGCTGAGCGTGAGGATATTGATGTTTCTATTAAGGACGGAGATTAGGATTTTAATTTGCATTTCATAGTAATTTTGGATATATACAAATTTGGATGATTAAAAAATGACTTCCCATGCGAAATCAAACTCCACAAAAATTAATATTGACTTGAAAATGATATTGTAAATTGCCTTATTATCTTAGAACATTTTGAGTGTATTGCTCTACTATAAATCCTGTTCCTATTTGCCGTTTTTGTTAGGTTACGGTTAAGTACAAACCTCATGAGAACTTTATATATATATATATATATATATATATATAAAGTATAGAATAAGATAATGATAAAACAGGATAAAAACTCACGGCTCAGATTTTCACTTTGTTAAGCCACAGGTGAGCTAGAATTCAACACACCTCTGCTAGTTCACTTGAGGATTGACAACGTGAAAATCTGAGTCGTGAGTTTTTATCCTGTTTTATCTTTATCCTTTTTTAAACTTAAAAATGATATATCTCTCTGTACTTTCGCGCATAAAGCACTGTAAAAATTCTACGGATTAAAAACACTTTTAGCGTTGAATTTTAATCATAATCAGAATTACATATATATATACAAACAGAGAGAGAGAGAGAGAGAGAGAGAGAGAGTGAGAGAGACGGATTAATTGGCAGACATGGAG
Source organism: Sepioteuthis lessoniana (assembly GCA_963585895.1). NCBI lineage: Eukaryota > Metazoa > Mollusca > Cephalopoda > Myopsida > Loliginidae > Sepioteuthis > Sepioteuthis lessoniana. The sequence goes on along the minus strand of OY757906.1, from coordinate 71,501,658 downwards.
AGAAAGAGAGACACCGAAAGACAGAGAAAGAGAGACATTCATTATTCTAAATATATTTTCTTTTCAGCACAAAACTCTAGAAATATTTTACATATTGACTAAGCTGACAGCATTGTGGTTCTGCCTCTGCTGCTCCGAAATCTCCAGTCAATTAGCTAGCTTTCCTTCTTTTATTTATTCTCCGTCTTTTCATCCCCCACCCCACTCATTTTCTTTCTCTTTATATCATCCATTACGTATGATTTTATATCTTTACCCTCAAATTCAAACTTAATTATCTCTCAACTTATGTTTGACGTAGCGGTATACTCCAGTCGCTTTTCTGGTCTCAGCTGCCATAGTCCTACGTACATACCTGTCAGCCCTTTAAAATGGTTTGTCGTTGTATGATACCCTTAGGCTCGGCTCGTAGCAGTTCCCCGGACGTAGGCGTCGTCGATTGTCGGTAAACCTCTTGACCTGTGATCGATGCTCTTTGCCTGACCCCGTTACTCCATTCTTTGGTCAAGTTTGGCCAGCTTAACTGATCCAGTGTCCGTTGGCCGAATTGTGAGAAGTCGATTCGAAACGTTTTACGTCTACGGTAGGTTAATCAAATAAAAAGCGTATCGCTTTTAATTAACTTTCAGCTCTTTGGTTACGCCATCTAAAATTCAGACTGACTAAATGCTAAGGTCTGAGGTTGGTATAGGTGATACCTGCTGTGGGGCCGACACACTTCCCATGATACTGTTTGCAAGGAACTTTTGTGGAATATACTGGGCGCCTGTCGACTAATATTGATAATACACATCATAGATGTGCTGAATTATATTATCCAAGACAGTCTCGGTCGTAATAAATAAAACGGTTTTGATATTCTTGTTACTTATAAACAATCGATGAAAGTTTTATAAAAGTAGCATTAAGTTTTGCCGATGTCATCAATTATTTGGCGGTATTTTCGTTTTTAATCAACCGAATGTATTTGATGCTTATGTAATGCGCTATAAATATTTTTGATGACCCCTAGCTTTAATGAAATTTTTCATCAGTATGTTTTTGAAGTTTATTTCATGCTCTACCAATAATATCTTTTGATGATCCCAACTCTGTTGACATTTTTCGTGTGCTGTTGGTCTGGTTCTCCTCTACCTTCCGTTTTAAAGTATTATAATCGACAACTGATTGTGGTCTACTTCTGAGCTTTATTTTATAAGTTACCACTGATAAAATGCTTAAACCAGTTTTAGGGAGTACGATCAGATATTCTTTCATTTCTTGCTTCTTCCCAAATTATGACAATAGCTTCAGCTGCTTTGAGACTCAGTTAAAAATACTGCATCAAAATTGCCAGAATCTCAATACCAATATCTTTTATTGGTTTTTATTGATTGTTATTGCTTTTAGAATTAAAGAACTTTCGAAACTATATTGAATTGTGAGGTGAATACGTTTAATGATTCCAGAGAACCTTTCAGTATCCGCAATGTATAATTAAAAAGTTAGTTCACTTTTAAAAAGGCATTTAAGTAAGGCTTATTATCGCCCTGTCGATTGGGCTTGAAATACGCTATATTCTCTGCAGAGGGGTACGACACTCACCAAAAAAAAAAAGCCCGTCGTTGGTTTGATACTAAACATCATATATGATGGATATGCTGTAATTCTGGAGATCTGGTGAGTGTGGAATACACTTTTACTACAATTACTCTCAAGTCTACTCTGATTTAGAAAGTTATTACTTACTAGGATCCTATCTATGGGTCAAATAGATCTGCTTAAAAATTATTTGAATTAGATAGGAATACTTGATGGCATATAACTGTAAATCCCCGGTGTTGAGAAAAGTTACTTGAAGCAATAATTATCTACTAAGTATTAAAGTTAGTTACTTAAAACCATGTAACTGGGTATAAATAAATGACTATTATTAAATAGAGGTTATTACTTGAAACCCTATAATTATTAGAATTTGTAATATAATCACGTGCAAAAAAAAACTCTCAAGAAACACAAAAAATGTAAATGTCAATGTACAATGAACGCAATTTCCTAACGTCTTGGTAAAAAATAGTCCTGTACCAATTGAAAGGCCGTTAAAATCAATCAAACAACCACACAATTATAAGGCTTATCACTATAAATTAAATTTTCGAAAAACGTAAAAATATGTATTTCTTTCCGGAGATTTACTGATATTTCATTGAAGAGGTCAGACTCAAAACATGGCCGACATCTTATGTATAAAATATAATTTTTTAGTTTGCTTACATATATAAAATTATTGAAACTATTCTATTAGATTGCATTTATTATAAATTTTTATTCAACTAAGTATTAAAAAAATGCATAAATTCACATCTACATTCGCTTGTATTTATACGTTTTCCTGTGTTTGAGAAAAATGTTTGCTTGATGATCTGTCTGAAATTGCTTATCAATACACAGAAACACTTAAATTTATGTGAAGAAACTAAGATAGAGCATACTGAGCAAACAAAAAGTGTAGTTACTGGGCTAAATTAAATCTTCTGGTTTCATTTTACTTTCACTACATCTATAACAAACCCAATAACAATAAAAAATGTCGAAATTCATAACACTTCTACCAACGTTCGGCAGGCGATTTGCTTCCCGACGAACCTCATCAAAATGAACCGAAGGGGGTCACTGAAAACACACAAACAAATATGTGGAGTGACAATTTTATTCCAATGAAAACTTTGCTTGCTCTCACCCACAAACACACATGCATACACACATATATATATATATCACTCATACCCAGCATTAATTTGAAAAAATCGCTTAGATATTATCTTGTTTTTATTCAATCTTTTAAAGATAAATAAAAATCACTTAAAATTATATACAATTTATTTTGAGAAGGAAGTATTCTTAATATTGCATACTTTGTGTTGTTTTTATTCTTATAATAATGATTATCATTATCATCATCATCATCCTTTCAATTCAGTATTACCTTTCTTATTATTATTATTATTATTATTTTTATTATACTTTCAGTTCACCATTACAATTATTCTATACTACTATTCTTGTTATTTGGCTCCTTACGAGTTTTTCTCATGTCTCTAAGACTCTTCTCTGTATTCTAGCCGATCTTAACTATGCCGTGACCTCGATGGTCTTGATTTTTCCTCTGATTTTCAATTCCTGCACTCTTTTTTCAAAACCTTTTGAATCCGTACCAAGTGCACCAACTACGATTGATATCACCGACACTTTCGTGTGCCATAGTTTTTCAGTTCTCTGGCCAGGCCCGAGAATTTTGTTTTCTTTTATTTTTACTCGGTGGTTAACCGGAACGGCTATATCCTCTAGATGACAATTCTTTTTTGTTGTCTTCTGGCCGGGATTCGGGGATCCGTGTGTACCTTAAAATTCCAGATAATTTTATTTTCGTCTTCTGGTCGGAATTAGGTGATGCGTGTGTATCTCAAAATTCCAGAGAATTTTATCTGTCTCAGTCTCCAGAGTTTATGCATATAACGTTTGGTAATTTGGTCAAATTTTAATCCCTTGCAAAATTCCCAAATTATTACCTTCCCTTCCCAGTCGTTCCAAGTCTTGTTATCCTCTTGTGCTAGTTTGTTACATTCGTTTATTATGTGATTAACCCTTTTATCTCTATCTCAACATAATCTTTACTTGCTATTCTATCGTATCTTATTAGTTTTAGCTTTGATATAAGTGATGTTTATGGCATTATTTTGTGCTACTATTAAAAGAGATTCAGTTTCTCTCTTCAAGTTTCCTCTTCTTTGCTATGTCCAGAGTATTATATAAGCAATCTCTCCAATTTATCGCAATAAGTCCATACAGTTGTTTTTCTTTCCATTTTTGCTTCCTGCTTTGGTTGTTTTACCGTTTGATATTGTTGTTACTGGCTGCTGTATTAATTAGTCTGTTTTTACCATGTTTGTGTATCCTTATGCCGTTGTTTTGTACAGCTATCAGAAGAGATTCAGTTTTTCTCTTAAGGTTTCCGTGTGAGATTTCGCTTGTTTATCGCTTGAAATGTCCATAGAGTTGTTTTTCTTCCAGTTTTTGTTTCCTGGTTATTTTTGTTCTCTTGATGCTTGTGTTATCAGTATTGTTTCTGATCGCTGTAATCAGTCCTCCTTTGTGCTTTTTTATATAATCTTTGAGTCAATGTATCGATGCATTAATGCTATCTTGAATGCTGGCTAGTCCTCCTCTTCCTTCTTTCTTGTCACATACAGTCTGTCTACGTCATCTCTGGGGTGTAAAGCCTTATGCATCGTCATTGGTTTTCTCGTTCACTGTTCCATTTGCTGAAGGGCGTCCCTCGTCCACTTCAAGAATGGTCCCAAGTATCTTACGAAGAGGACAGCTCAAGTGTTTATCCCTTTGATAAGATATCTTCTATATAGTTTGGTTTCCAGTAGTTTCCACGTTCAACTGAGATACTCGTTTTTAATTTTCCTTTCATCTCCACTTGTTTGATGGTGTTCATTTCTAATACTCCTAAGTACTTGCAAGTTTCCTTTTCTCCGAGCGTTCTTATTTTTTCTTGGTGTGGTAATGTTTCGTTTCTCGCTTCTCATTATTATCATGGAGCATTTTTCTTTGCCAAATTCCATTCCTATGTTCTGACTGCTTGTATAAGGATTTCCAATTCTTTTTCATTTTTGGCAAACAGTTTGGTGTCGTCCATTATTATTGTCATTATTTACTTATTAGAGTTTTTAACATCAGCGTTAGCTGGTGGTATTTTACAGGGGTTTGAGTGACAGCAAGTCTCCTCAAGTCTCCAGGACTCGTCTCAGTATTATTATTATTTGCATGTTTTTCACACCAGCTTTAACCAATGGTTTTTTCTCTGATGTATGAGTGACAGCCAGTCTCCTGGACTTTTCTAAGAACCTAAGCTGATTTTAGTAACGCTATAGTCTGGGTGGTTTCAATTCTTTCTCTAATCTCCAATTAATCGGGTCTCTTTTCTTGGTTCTTATGGAGTATTCTCAGGTTGACATCACTATCGCCTTCACGTATTACAGCTTTTTTTAGCTCTCAGGCGAAGTCCAGATGTTTTTTTCAGCTTTTTGCCTTTTTTCACTAACACTCTGAAGTATGCTGGTACAGCAAAATCCGCTAGAATTTATTTTCTAATCGTTAATTGAAGCTGTTTGTTTTTCTTGCCAGGATCGAGTGATTTGTTTGTATCTCACAGTCCAAGAGAATTTTATGCGTTCTATTGTCAAGAACAACTTCTGATTTGTGAATATATCATTTGTTAATATGGAGACATTTGAATGACGGTTTCATTTATGTATTAAATATACCTCTTCGGAAATTCATTTGGATTCGATATATATATATATATATATATATAAAGTCCCCAAATCAATTAAATGACTCTCGTGTATATAGATATAGATATAGATACATATATACATATATATAAGGGTCTTTCAATACATTAAGAGACTGTTTTTAAAAAAAAAAAGATTTTTTTCCAGATTTTTTTCTTCTAAATGTAAACTCGGCGTTGTGCGGAATCGGTTTATCGAAAAAAATTGTTTTCATACTTTTCAAAGTAGCAGCAAATGAAACAGAGTGCTTCGCGATTGAACGTAGGGAACATCACAGAAAATGCAAAAAGAGGCAAGTACTTAGACTTTGCCAGAGAGCTAAGAAAACTGTGAGATATGAGGGTGACAGTGATATCGATTGTGATAAGAGCGTTTGGAGCGATCCCCAAAAGTTTGAAAAGGAGCCTGAAAGAGTAGGAAACCGGTGGAAAAATTGAGACAATCCAAACAACAGTATTCTTAAGCTCGACTAAAATACATTTAAAAAGTCTCCTAATTTATTGAGTGACCCTTGAATATATATATAAGTAAAAGTAAAGTTGGCGACCATAGTCGAGGGTGACCCGAAGGCTCCCTTTTCGATAGCTTACTACACCAAGGTGTAGGGGAGGGCGCTACTCCTTTCCCTGGATTGCTCCACTTTACCATACCTTATAATGCTGAGTGTTAAGCAAGGAGGCATCAAGTACCATTTTTTTTAGTCTTTGGTATGACTCGACCTGGGATCGAACCCAGGTTTCCCGGGCCACTCTAACCGCTAGGCCAATGTCCGGTAATATATACATATATATATATATATATATACATGTGTGTGTGTGTGTGTGTGTGTGTGTGTGTGTGTGTGTGTGTGTGTGTGTGTGTGTGTGTGTGTGTGTGTGTGCTTTGTTAATTTTACTGTAATTGAGATTTGCGGGTATGTTTAAATATTTTCTCAATGAAATAATTTGCATATTCTTTGTAACATAGGTTGTAATCATATGTAAAGAACACTTTAAAAGTGACTAAGTATCGTATATTGATAAATATAAGAGTATCATGTATTATATCATATATTCATAGATGTAAAAGAAACGTAAATGAATGATGTGCAGTAAAGAAATATGTAAATATAAAAGTGCAGATAAGGTTTTACCATTATGTGACGGCAAATTAAAATAAAAAGGATCCCCGGATGAGCACCCATTTAAAAGCGTATGGGAACTGGTGCATTAAAATATTGTTATCATCAAACGCGAAGTTTATTTTTTTCGCACGTGTGAAGACACGTCTGGCACTTGATCCCTCGTAGAATAAGTCCTTGTTCAGAGTCCTTTCTCGGCCATATAGTAACTGGCATATTATGTGGGGGTTAATTTAGGGCTAGACTGACCACCGTTGGCAAGGAGTTTCCAAATTTCACACTACACACACGCCCACCAAAGCCACAAGCTCTTCCTCCCCTAGAACAATGGAAGATATGGGCCTCTAGGTTTAGATATAATAATATTTATTATAGCAGTCGACAACTCCGGTTTCCCGTATAATATTTTTAAAGGAATATATATGTCAATTTAAGCGAGAATAACTTAAGGCGAAAGAAGCTGAAAAAGAAACATGAAATAGCAACTTGGCAGTAGACGGCACAATGAGCAAACTTCAACACGTGGGGACATTAAAATATAACAATCTTTTTAATATACATGCAGACACACATCTTCAACGTGTCAGCTATATTATCAGCAGATAATACATAACTACCAATGTCTTTCTTCCTTTTCTTCTTTTCTTTCATCTTTCTTTAAATTGAGAGAGAGAGAGAGAGAGAGTATATAATTGGGTTTAGGGAGAAACAGTCTTAATTTTTACTTATCTTTTCGGCAGGTTCCTTTGGAGAGTATTTTCTCTTTTACGGGTTGACGGTTTTTTATGTATTCATAAGGCTCTGGCTTGAAGGCATAGGTTCTCCTCTTGTCCAAGATTCTTTCCGCTTTCTTTACCCGGAGTTTGGCGCGAGATTCTCCCCCATCTGGTCACGACGACCTCTGTTCCAAAACTGATTTTCCTTACCCCTATTTCCGCTGCCGAAAAAGGAGCTACTTCCGTTTTAGGATTCTCGCCAATCATTTAGCTTTTTTCTTCCTTTCCCTGGTCACTGAATGCAAACATCTGTTGGCTTTCACTCTGACCCACATTCTTTACTTTCTCTGACAGGCCGTGAGGAATTGACCTATATTACTATTTCTCTTTTTAGCGGTCAGTAGAAATACCTTATTTCTCTTCTCTCAGTAGGGGACCTTATGACAATTATAAGACTTTCTTATTCAAAATTCTTTTAAAATTCCACTCTGTAAAAGAAGGGAATCCGTTTTTAAGTAAGCTGTAGAACTTCATTCTAATAATGACCCCAAGCGTTAAAATATACTAATATCTCTCTCTCTCTCTCTCTCTCATTTAGACTTCAGGAGAATTTTTTTCCTTATATCTCCAAAATCGCCATCATTGTAACTGTTAAAACTCTTATGCCTGACGAAAAATTGCCTCAATATGTTTTATCAAACATAAAGTTTTATTTCCAATTCACTGATATTGTTGTACAATATGTCATATAATACTTATCTGAAAAGTCTGTATGCCTGTAATAAACAATGTAGTTATTTTTCGGGTATCTATGGTCCTAACGTACCTTTTACTTCATGTGGACCCACTTGTCCCAAATGATAGGGCGAATAGGACCAACTCTTTGAATTCGATGGTTGGTTTCTTTTATTTAATGACATATCAACCTTCAAGAGTTATTTAATACCACAGCCATCCTCGTAGAAGAATAGAATTGATGAATTTTTTGTATTTACTCAAACCCTCCGCACAATCAGGGTGCAACACAAAGTCAGTTTATTAAGTGGAATTTAGCAGGTTTGAATTCAGAGTTTTCCTTCTAGAATGATTGCCATGCCAAGGTTAAAAAGTCTAGTCCGCCCTACTATTTGCTTATAGCTGGAAAGAGAATAGTCGGAGCATTCCTTTTCCAAGAGTATCGATGTTATGGGAAATGTAGTTTTGTCCAAGTTTTTTACTCGAGTCGCAATGTTCATTTCTTATGACGATGATCAATGCACCACGAACTCCTCCAACGCATAGCTGGGGGTTAAGGAAGTTGATATCTTTCCCAACGGTATTAGTTTGAAAATGAACGAATTAGCGCGACTATAGTTTGAACTCGCTTATTTCGAGGCTGCAATCTCTTAATTGATTTCCCTTTTTCTTTTATTCTAGTAAAGAATTCATCAGTTAAATAACTAAGGACGCCTTTTGAATTTCTCTGACATACAATGCAAGGAGATTAATTGTGTAAAAATTGTTATTATCAACTCAATTACAAATCAACTTTATCTCCCACATAATAGTTCCTTTGGAAAGCCCCACGCCGATGAAGGCGTTTTTCCTACTGGAAACTGCTGGAAGTCTTCAATTCACACTACCTTCAATTGGTTCATCACGACTTGTTGCATTTTCTCAACAGTTCCCGAATGAAGATTACGATGCTGGGTTTTGACTTAAGAGAACGGGAAATAGTCGCAAGTACTCAAATCAGGGGGTTAGGGATGTAGTTCTACAGGAATATTCTTTTCAATCAAGAACTCGTTCACAGAATGTGCCTAGAAAGTGACAAAATTGATCTTTCTATTTTTCAGGTTGGTGACCCTGATTGATAATGATAAATGTTAATTCATCATCAATCATTCTCACCGTCAGATCTAATGTGAGTTTTAACTTTTTTTGAATTTTCCTGAATTTGTGGAGTAACCGGTCGACTAGAAATGCCACTCCAACTTTCTGATGAGTCACTTTCCAAAGAGTCATCTTGCTTTCCAGAGAGTCTTTTTCATCATACAACGTGTGTAAGCACGTGCGATACCCTGCCCTCATCTGCCGCCAACCAGGGTGATAACACAGTTTCGGTAGCTCAAGGCAGTACTGCCACTCCTCGCGCTACCAAGCAGCTTTTGCCACCGGACAGGGTATTTAAAAGACATGTATATATATATATATATATATATATATATATGTCTATTAAATTATCCTATTATCTTGGAACATTCTTATTCTTATTCCCCATTTAGAATATTCTCATTCTTCTCTTAGAACATTCTTTTTTTATTCTCGTTCTTCTCTTAGAGCATTCTTTTTGTCGTAGTAACAAAAGATATTAAAATAGTAGCATCCAACCAGACACAAGAAATAAAAATACACGTTATCCTCCTGGTCGCTGACCACTGCGATTCGGAGATAGCCCACTGATTAAAAATTGCTAAATTTTTCACGTTCAGTTTTTAAAATACACACCTAGTTCACGTCATCTGTAATTGGGTCTGGAGGTCTTTTACAATAAGGACCATGTCATACCACCTCATTTCTTTGTGCAAAAACTCAGTGTCAAAGCCACCGGCGACACCAAAAAGCCTGAAACGATGGTCAAATCTTAGATCAAGAAAGTGTTCCAGAAATGACCGTATGTATTCCTGCAGAACTTTGTTTCTCCTCACATGGCCAACGTTACACAGGAGTGCCTGGCAGAAAATGTTCACGATTACGTCATTTTCAAGATTTTCTGATGTGAACCCCTATGTCTAAAGCGTCAGCGAAAGGAAGACTCACCAAAAGGTCCATAATACTATGGCTGCCATCGTAGATATGATGACCATCATATATGAGAAACACTTAATTCGAAAAGGTTGTCATTTTCGAAACTGCCTCAAAGATAATCTAGAGACTGAGGTAGAATTTATTGAATCACACTTTTCTGGTTTATTTTAATTGTTTTTTTTTTGGGGGGGGGGGGTTCATATTTGAACATAGGTACAATTCTTTAAATAAACGGATTGTTTTTCAGTTCAGTATTTTTTCTTTATCATTTGTATACCCTGCACACCACAGTGCAAATATCTGGCACTGAAGTACACCAAACGATGATTTGCGGGGTGATTTTTAATCACCAGATATGTGAAAATAGAGTAAGGGTTATTGGGTTATGATAGAGCAGAGAAAATGCAACAATTTTAGTCCCTTGAGAAGAAGAAGAAGAAGAAGAAGAAGAAGAAGAAGAAGAAGAAGAAGAAGAAGAAGAAGAAGAAATTAATCAATGAAGAAGAAGATAGATAGATAGATAGATAGATAGATAGATAGATAGATAAGGAGAAATAACAAATGAGTTGCATATTTGTCACGTAGAAAACTAGAGACTTAAGGAAGTGAAATGCTCTGAAATAGTCCCAGGCACAGCACGTGCAGAATGAGTTTTAAAGTCAAAGGATTTCTTATTCTTATCTTATTTATTTATTTATTTCATTTTATTTTATCTATTTATTTATTTCGAATTGTAGCTCCGAGAGCTGGAAAAAGGGAGTTGATTGATGGCACCCTCGGGAACTGCATCACCAACAATTTTAGGCGGCAATTTCCGTGTTGGTTGAAGTCTTTTTTTCTATACTTGAGGCTAAGAGTTGGGTTTTTTGTTATTTGGGGGGGTACATTTTTTTTACTATCCATCCGTCCAAGAATATTTATCTATCTGTGCATGTTTATGCAAGCATTGCCTACATTTATTTTACATGCCCGATATTGGAATCACTTGAAGTTTCTCTGCTGAATATTATTCACTGTTTTTCTCATGTATTTTGACTATCAACACAATATTTATTTATCTGTTTCATTGATCATTGTATGTATTATTTGCTATGTATTCTCTTGCAAGGATTGTCTAAGTGTTCATCGTTTGTGATACATTTTTCAATTATCAATTTTCAGTCAGGTCCAAACTTTAATATTGTCCTGAATATGACACAAAACTACATCGGAAGGTGAGGCTCCAGTCCTGGAGCTTTGGAAAATCTGGAATATCCCTTCATTGCCATTACTCCAAGGTTCACTCTGACCCGCAGTGGTATTACCTATGAATCAAATAGATCTGTTTGAAAATTATTTGCATTAGATAGAAATACTTGAAACCATATGTAAATAAATGATGATTATTATCAAATGAGAGTGGTTTCCAGGAAACATATAATCGCTTGCAAAATATTAATATTCGAGTGGAATACTTGAAATCATATAACAATACAAATTATTTCTATTAAGAATTGCTACCTGATGTAAGTTTTTCGCATCAGTTTTAACTTGTGCTTTTACACTGTAAGTTAAGTGACAGCAAGTCTTCTCAAGTCTCTAGAGGCGAGTCCCCGTAACATAACGGCTAAAGTGCGGGATTGCAGCCTCAAAGTAAGCGAGTTCGAACATCAGTCACACTATTACTTTGGCTTTCTGAATAATGCCCTTCGGAAAAATATGAATCAACTTATCCCCGCCCTCTACTATTGGTTAAATAGTATCACTGCTGTTCTTCTACTAGAATGGATTTGGTTTTGAATAACCGACGAAAGTTGATATGCCATAAAACATAGAAACCAAGCCAAACTATCAAGTCTCCGGGAATCTCCAAAGTATTTTAGCTGATTTTAACAGTACTGTGGTCTGGTTACTCTCGATTCTTCTGACCTATTGTTTACTCTGTTCCAGGCCTTTGGAGACCATTCCAAAAAGGTCCAATTATTATAACTGTCACCTTCAGGTTTTACAGCTTTTTCAATTCTCAGGCAAGATCCAGATATTTATTTATCTTTTCGCTTTCTTTTATTTTCCCTCTGGAACGGCAACATCCACTATATGACAGTTCCTTTTTTTAATTAACACCTGGTCCAATCTTCTAGCCTGGATTGAGTGATCCGTGCCAGAGAATTTTATGTGTCAAGTTTCTATTTACCCATAGCTGATGTCGGGTAATGAGATGGATTCAGGCTTTTCTCAATGGCATTAGCACTACATAAAACGCGAACAGCTTCTTATAGGATTTGAACTCGAGCTACTAATTCCATTTCCAACAACCATAATCTTATTGCTTAGTGAAACCAATCCGAATTTCAACAAGGTGTAATTTCGTTACTTTAGAAATAAGGATTGGAGAGCAAACCCACGTATGAAAAATATGGAATCCTGTACGTTACACACGTTGCAGTGAATGGGTTGATCCTGTCAACAAGGCCTAAATTAGAGATGTGGAACATTAAGCCTAAAGGCCATATGCGACCTTGCAAGCTGTCAAGTCCTACCTTGCACAGCCTTGTCGAAAGACCGATTAAAATTTATTTTACAATCTGATAGGCCAATATTTTCCTTAAAAAAACTGTCTCAAAAAAGGTTAGTAACATATTTCATTTCTTTTTAAGTAGTTTATATTTATTATATTTTGGCTTGATTATAAACAAAAATTTTACAGTTTCTTATAAACATTTTCAATGATTACGAATGAGTCCGTTTTGTATCATCATATACAAAGTGAAATGCAATTTTAAAAAAACATTTTCTTTGATAACTGAAGATCTTCACCATGACTGCTTACAAATGAAAAGCCAAAATATCAAATGAATTTTTTCCTGAAAAGTTACTGAAACAGTTATGGAAGATGGGCAATTTGTTTCAAGGATTTATTCAGTGTGACTAAACAGTATCTTCAAAAATCAAACACTTCCAAATTTTAGAAACAAAAATAGTAATATTTTGTTGTGATGTTACAGTAAGGATTCATAATAAAAAATATTATGACATTCTTAGCATCCGTACCATAAAATAGGAAATTATATTATTAACTAGATGTAAAATGATGCACTCTGTCTGCAGTAGATGGAGAAAGATTTCGTCCTCTTAATCTTTGATATTTTGAATTGAAGGTTTGTTAAATTTATTTATGGGTAATTTAAAGACGAAATTTTATACATTTCTAAATGTTTGATTACACTCTTAGCTATATTTTTAATGTCCCATTGCATTTTTAATTACGTTTTATCAAATCTTTTTTATTTATCTATAATTATTTTTGCACTCAGTTATATCGCTGAAAGTAACTAATAATAATAATCCTTAGTAAACAATTATAGCTTCAAGTAACTATTCTTAATACAAATAATTTTCCTACAATTTTATGGTATCAAGTATTCCCAACACAAATGATTTTCAAATGTACCAATCTGGCCCATAAATGGGACCCTAAGAAGTACTACCACTTTGAGTCAAAGTGAACCTGGAATTAATGGCAATGAAGGGGTACTCCACACTCTCCAGAGCACCAAAACTAGAGCCTCACCATCAAGTGGCTTTTAGTGTCATACTCAGGAGAGGGCACCCCTTTTGAAGAGGGGGTCTTGCTCCCCAACTGAGAATGCAGCCTATTTATTATAGGCTCTGCTGACAGGGCTTTTAATAATTAAACTTTTCTGACTTTAATCGGAAATACTTTTTATGATATCAAAAACTAAGGAACATTTATCCAATTAAGTTCTCTCCTTTTTTTTATTTTTTCGAACCATGTTATTTGACGATTTTTTTCTTGAATACTGAATTCTAAAATATAAAGAGATATAAAGATATGGTGTATTTAATAAGTTTCCAGACTTTTGTGTACAGCCATTTTAAATTGTCATAGATTCTTGAAAATTCAGTATGTTATCGGGACAATTTTGGTAAATTCATCCACCAATTCCAACCTGAAACCAAGTCACTTATCAGGAAACTTGAAAGGATCTTAATATAATTATATAGATAAAATGCGTCTTTATTATTTAATCAAACATGTTTAAATTAAAGAGAGCTGCCTAACTACACATATTTTGAAAATGAAAATATAAATGTACAATGAATACGCTTCCATCATCTTTTGGCATAAAACAACCCTAGATGGTTTGATATGTCGTTAAAACCAATGAATCAATCAATCATTCATACATACATACACTTGTGCACACACACAAAAAAACAGCAATTCCAAAAAGTTTATATAAAAGAAACGATTATTTAAATACTTTTCCCTGTATAGTTCAGACATGATTTTATAATTATTATTATTATTTACTCAGAAGAGTTTTTTACATCAGCGTAAGCTGATGGTCTTTCCCTGGAGATTGAGTGACAGCAAGTCTCCCCAAGTCTCCAGAGCTCTTCTCAGTATTCTGGCCGTTTTCAACAATGCTGTTATTTGGATGGTCTCCACTCGGCCGCCAATTTCCAAATCCTCCTGGCCCTTTAATAATTCTTTAGTTACCGTGCCGAAAGCACCAATTACAATTGGTATTACTGTCACCTTCATGTTCCACAGTTTTTTCAATTCTCTAGCAAGGTCGAGGTACTGATCTCTCTTTTCACATTCTTTCAGTTTTATTCTGTGATCAGCCGGGACAGCGTAGTCGACAATTTTGCAGATTTTCTTTTTTTTTTTTTTTTTTTTGATTATGATAAGGTTTGGTCTTCTGGCCGGGATTAGGTCATCCGTTTGTATATCAAAGTCCCATAGGAGTTTGTGTGTGTCATTTTCAGGGACAGGCGCTAGATTGTGCATATACCATTAGTTGGTATGGTCAAAATTAAATTTCTTGCACATTTCCCAGTGGATCATCTTGCCCACCCAGTCGTGTCTAGCCTTCTACTCCTTCTGTGCCAGTTTGCTGCATTCGCTTATAATGTGATTGATGGTTTTATCTCTGTCACCACAAAGTCTACATTTGCTATTTTGTTGCGTCTTACCTATTCTCGCCTTGATATGATTGGTTCTTATGGCGCTGTTTTGTGCTGCCATTAGAAGAGATTCTGTTTCTCTCTTAAAATTTCCTTTTCTTAGCCATGTCCAGGTTCTGTCGTTGAGATGTTGTTTATTAGTCGTTTAAAATGCCCATGGAGTTATTTTTCTTCCCATTTTTGTTTTCTAGTTATTGTCATTCTGTTATCTATCGTGTTGTCAGTATTGTTTCTGATGGCCGTAATCAGTCCTCTTTCGTGTTTTTCTATGTAGTCTTCGAGTCGTTGTATGGATGTGTCAACGCTGTCTTCGACGCTGGCAAGTCCTCTTCCTCACTCTTTTCTTGGTACATATAGTCTGTCAACATCGTCTTTGGGATGTAATGCCTTGTGCATGGTCATTAGTTTTCTAGTTCTTTGGTCCATTTATCTAAGTTCCTCTCTGGTCCACTTGAGAAAGGGTCCCGGGTATCTAACGAGGGGCACAGCCTAATTATTTATTCCTTTGATAAGGTTTCTGCTGGAGAGCTTCATTTCGAGTAGTTCTCCTGAGATATTCTTTTTGAATTTTGTTTTTCATTTCGACTTGTTTGATGGTGTCAGCCACCAAGATTCCTAAGTATTTGTAGGTCTCGTTTTCTGCGAGCGTTCTGATCTTGTCTTGATTTGGTAGTTCTATTCCGTCTGTTAGATGTCGTTTGCCACTTTTCATGACGAGCAGAGCGCATTTTTCAATGCCAAAATCATTATTATCATTATTATTATTATTATTTTACTGTGTTCGAGCAAATTGTTGCAAGTAGTTTAAAATTCTATTTTCCAGTAACAATAACCACACTTTCAACTTACGGTCTCGTTACGCTGACGTCCCATTCCCACTTCGTCGAATTTAAGCAGCGATGTACATGTTAGTTCTGTTATAGATGGCCCTTTCGGACGAGCAAGTACTGTCTAACCAACCGGAAGCCTGTGTGCCAGACTAAGCAAAACTTAGTAAATAACAACAATAAACATCTCTTCCGGATAAGCAATGCCACGATTGTTTGGAAAGATCTATTTTAAGAATTCAATTAGACATATAATAATCAGTTCAATATAATTCACTTTTTGATATTCAATTTTCACTAAATACTAAGATCTGATGAGATTTTCATGCCTACGATGAGATATAACAAAACAACAGAGGATTAAAAAAGGAGATCCCAACGTAAAGATTGAAAAACTGGACAAGCAGAATGTCTGCATTCGTTTAAACTTGGCTATTTTACAAGAAAAAAAATGATAATTTTTTTCTAATTCAGAAAAGCAATGAGATTGGGTATTACTCGGTATTCATCTTATGCTTTCTTTTCCCACTTCTTTTCACTAACTTGTCTCACTTAAGTTTTCTATTACTTTAAAGAAAAAGCCAAATTCTTCTTCTTCTTCTTCTTCTTCTTCTTCTTCTTCTTCTTCTTCTTCTTCTTCTTCTTCTTCTTCTTCTTCTTCATAATAATAATAATAATAATAATAATAATAATAATCAGAAGGAATGACCTTTGATAAGCTCTTCACTGTCGCCAACTATAATTCCCAGGAATTTTACGTCTGCCTCTGGATCAGGATGGAACTTGGTCACAATCTCTATGGGCTGTGTCAGGTAGAGATAGAAAGGCAGAAAAAGGGCGAGTGAATTCCAGGATTTCAGAACGGGAAATCGGAGACGATTACGCATGTGTTCCGTCTGTGCGGGGCGAAAAATGAAAACGAATACTTACTCAGTTATGGTTACATGATATCATCTAAGCAACTATGATAATATACAATTTTACCTGAGGGAGACAATTATAATAGAGATCTATTGAGAGACGAGAAATTCAGAGATAGCTAAAATTAAATACCCAATCTTCTCTGTTTATCTCAGTAAATGCTCCCTCTCTCTCTCTCTCTCTCTCTCTCTCTCACACACACACACACTCGCACACACGCACATATATATATATATATATATATATATATATATATATATATATATATATACATTTGCGCGCGTGTGTGGGGGTGTGTGCAGTACTTGTCCTACGTATTTGATAATTCACAATTCTCATCGATTGGTTTTGAGAGTTAAAAACAGAAAAATTATACAAGAAGAACCAAGTTTTATTACAATAAATATAACAAGAAAAAAAATTGGTCATTTTTTGCGGCTCAGACTGTTGATTTCTTGGATTTTTTTAATAATGATTAAATTGTTTAAGTGGGGCAGACTATACTCGATTGTCCCTTTGATCTTCATTTACCCCAGTTTCTTTTCCAGGCCTTCATGGTGGGACTATTCCAAGGACTCCAGCTACAATTAATATTGCTGTCACTTTCATTTTCAACTACTTTTTCAGCTCTCTAGCAAGATCTAGGTATTTGTTTGTATTTTCGTTTTCTTTTATCTTCCCTCTGCGGTCTGCTAAATCAGCAAAATCTTCTAGATGACAAATTATTTTCTTCTTGTCCATTAAAAATATTTCTGGTCTTCTTGTTTGGATTAGGTGTTCCATTTGCATTGAGAATTTTATAGGACAGCGTCTAGTTTATGCATATATCATTTGTCATTTTCAATTTACTGTATTCATTGATATTATTAAGTGTTTCATCTCAATCACCACATAACTTAAACTTGGCATCCTAATGCGTATTATCAATTTTTGCTGTGAAATAATAAGTCCTTATGGCATTATTTTGTGTTACTCTCAGTAGAAATTATGTTTATCTTTTTAGGTTTCCTCTTCGTAGCAATGTTCAAATCATCTCCGCTTGAATTTCCTTAGTTTGTAAGGCAATTTTTCTCCCGATTTCTCTTTTCTGGTTTCTATGATTGTTGTTTTTCTCTTGGTTCTTGCGTTATTTCTATTGATATTTTTGTTACTAATGGCTGTAATTGTTCTCTCTTTCCACTGTTTTAAATATAATTGAATCCTTGAATTTCTGCATACACACAATCTTCACCTCTTTTTCTTTTTTTTTTTTTTTTGTCACGTTGAGTCTATCGACGTTATGTCCCAGGCCTAAAGCCTGGTGTATTGTTATCATTTTCATTATTCTACGACTATATTTTTTTAGCTTCTCTCTTGTACTGTTTAAGAAGGGTCCCGAGTATTTTACAGAGGATATTGTCCAGATATTTATTTTGATTAGATTTCTGCGGTAAAACTTTGTTCTAAGAAATTTTTTCTTTTTCTAATTTTTCTTTAATGTATATTTGCTCGATTGCATCCCCTTCTAAAATTCCTAGATATTTATAGTTTTTTTCAAGTATTTTTATGCTTTCCTGATTGGGCTATTTTATTCCTTCAGTTAATTCTTTTTTCTATTCCTTCATTATAAGTATTTTTAATTGCAAATTCCATTCTTATATTTCTTGTGTTAAAATTTTCATTGTGGTCATAATACTAGCTCTCTTTATTTTGCTGTTTTAAAGATTTTGTGTTCCAACTCCTTTGAACAGTTCTTATTGAACATTTTTCTAACTTGTCCAGAGATTTGTAGAATTTTAAGATCATAAAATCATCCTTTATTTAGAACCATTCTTACCTGGTCCATAAGATCTTATTTTGAATTAAACTCAAGCGTATTACCGACAAAAAAACACTTATACATACACAAGCAAAGGCAAACAACAATGATGAGCCAAAAAGATTCATATCTTTCCGCTTTAAAATTCAAGTTTTAATTTTCTCAGATTTAGTTCAGTTAAAGTCTACAACTATCATTTTATGGTCAGGTATTTGTGGTGGAACCCTATTTTTTCATTTCTCAAATTTTCAGCGATATTCTATATTATTTTGCAATATTTCTGTTAAATCTATATTTGGCAATAGACCACAGTAAAAATGAGTAAAAATATCTATTCATAATCGAAAATAAAGTCACTTGTTTGGGTTAGAAAAAAAAGAGAGAATTTAGATATCAAAATATCTCTACAATTTATCTCTTCCTCTTCGTTTTCCCATGCAGGTTTCATAATTGAAAAACAGGCAAACTAAAGTTTACTTTCTTGAATTTTCACCCTGGTTTCATTCAGATTTAATATGGCCTAGGAATTACTTTCTTCTCTAAGTTAAACAATTTTATCTGCATTGTTTTAATATTAATATTGCTGCATTAGGTTTTTTTCATTTTCATTTTTTTATGGCTGGGTAACGATTACGTACAAATATAATGAAAATTTAAGTTATATATTGATATAATAACGTGCCTTTTCTTGTGTAGTGGGATGCATTCTATTCCGAAATCCACTCCGATGACACTTCTATAGTTCTTAATTATTTTTATCGATGTTTCCATTTCTTCTTTGTTCTTAGGATGTAGTTTCAAATCCTCTATGTCCATAAGGTCCACAACCTTATTTACTTTTCGTTGGTGAATCGGTATCCTCCGCAATTTTTCAAAACTGGAATCAGCATTATTATGATTTTGAGAAAAAGAGGTAGTGACAGCGTCCACGGAATAAAATTGGTCCTACTTCGGCTAATGATTATCTTTCTACAGTTGGGTCTACTTTCTCGTTTCCCATTCATCTGAATACAGTAATGTAGATCTTGAACAACTCAAGACATCCATGAGTTCAGATGTAAGGCTCGTGTTACTCTTGTGTATGTATGTATGAGTGTGCGCGCGCGTTATCAATCCGTCCGATTGCAACGCTTGTTTCGTATTGATTTATCTTCCTTCAAAATCAACTGGTTGATTTTTAGAGTAGATTCGGCTTCTTCTACACCTTTTTTCCTTTCACTGTTAATCATGTGCATTCCATGGATTCCATTTGGATTTAGAATCTTACTAAAGGTGGGCATTGATTTAATTCGATATTTTATCCTACTTCAAATCAAACATCGTTTTTTTTTATTCACATGCCATCCCGGTATTCAGATGGTTTTGTTTTTTGCTTTTTGTTTTTGTTTGTTTTTTGGATTAAAGGTATATATTCGTAAATTTTGTTCCAAATCATTTTCTATTGTGTCTGGTTTTATCTGGTCCCTTGTCAATAAAGATTACTTAAATCCAGTTTTCATTATTTAACGAGTCATAAGATTCTTTTGTAGAAAAACTTGAAATTAAATGGTTTCTATGAGTTTCGTATCCTATAGTAATTAGATTTATTTTCCCAGAATGTAACACCAAATTGCTATATACTTCAAACATCAAATTTTTAAGGCTTATATTTTCCCAACCCCTCCGCTCGGGCAGGATATGACACAAGGTCAATTTTTAAAGCGGAGTTTAACAGGTTTGAATTCAGAGCTTTCCGTCTCCTAGACTAGTTGCCTCACCAAGGCTGAAGAACCTAGTCTGCCCTACTATTTACCCATAGCTGGAGGGAGAATAATTAGATTCATACCTTTCCCAGGGGTATTAGTGCTATGTGAAATGCAATCAGTCCCAGATTTGAACTCGTGTCGCCGTGTCCAATTCCTGCGACGATAACCATTACACCACGGGCACCTCAAATTTTTAAGGCTTATAAGGAGAAGATAATCAAACAATTGTAATGTGCTGTTACACGTGTATTTTGCCATCGGTTTTCATAGATTTTTAGTTTTGATTTTTTGGCAGAGATAAAGTTAGGGTTTCTTTGAACATTTCCTCCACAGCGCCAGGTATTCTTTTCTGTTTTACTATGTAAGCATATCATAACATTCTTGTTAGTTGTACTTTTTAGTAAACTTTCGTCTCTTTCTACTTTGGACATCTCACTTTCAAATGTAATTTCCGAAGTCAGTTTGTTATCATTATAAGCCGTGCTTGTCTCCAAGCAAACACATTTTTATATCACATTCTTATACCGGCATATATCAAGTTATTTAACACGGTTTTGCTGTTTGTTTCGATTTGTTGTAGAAGTTAATTTAACTTTCCAGTTGATGGTTTTACTTTTTTCCAGTCTTACCTTCAAAAAAAGTAAAGCAATTTACTTTTTCTTGCGTCTTTTTTATTTTATTTGGCGACATGTTTTAGTTTTGAATATAGATCTGACATGTCTTTTTCATTTATCACTTTTCTTAAACTCTAAAATAGCAACCACACTGTCGGTGGGGCTTAAAATGTGCTAACTGTATCTCCTGCGGAAGAATAAGACGACCGCAACACACATAACGGAGTGTTTTGGATATGACACTAAATTGTATATAATGGTGAAATTTCCGTTCAGATTAGAGTACTCTTTCATTAGGCCAAGATCCAGTCTAATCCAGAGTAGTAGTACACTTTCAGGTCTCACCTGAGGATCAAATAGATCGGTTTGAACAATTATTCATAATCGATGGAAATAGTTGACGCCATGTAACTGTGAATCATTTGTATTAGGAATAGTTACTTGAAGTTATAACTGCTTGCAAAAGATTACACTGGTTTACAAAAAAGATTTTTTGGTCTGAGGCAAGAATGGGGAAAGGTGTTTTTTGTTAATTTGGGTGTGCTGAATTCAAATTTATAAATAGTTTTGCTCTATCACCTCTACTTTTCTGGCTTTTAAATAGTCTCATTTTAGTATAAACAGAGAATATATGTGCATATTTCAAGAGTTGCAGCAGCTTATAAGAGATAAAACAGGATAGATAAAGAACGCTGATTGAATCAATATACTTGGATGACACAATTCATTGTACCACAGACAGTCAATAGTGTGTTTTCTTAGAAGATCTGGTGTATTTGGCCTCCGGGATATCACGCAAGAGCATCCAGCAGAAGTCTCCCATCATGCCGGGGCTCCATTTGCCTTGATAGTTGCTCTCCATCTTCGTAATGTCTTGGTGGAATCTTTCTCCATGCTCATCACTCACTACTCCAAGGTTTGGCGGGAAGAAGTTGAGGTGGGAATGGAGAAAATGAATCTTGAGTGACATTCGGCACCCCATATCCTCGTAAGACTAGCAACTTCTCAATACAGGCTTGGTAATCTGGTACGCGTGTGTTACCAAGGAAGCCACTACAGACTGACTTGAATGCTTCCCATGCTCTCAGTTCCTTTAAGTTAAGAAGCTCCTCCAAATTAGTATCCTTCAGCACTTCTCGGATCTGAGGTCCGACAAAGATGCCCTCTTTGAGCTTAGCAGGACTAAGACCTGGGAACACAGTAGACAAGTGGTAGAAGGCAGCACCATTTTTGTGCAACACCTTCACGAAATTCTTCATCAAACCAAGCTTGATGTGAAGAGGAGGAAGAAGTACCTTATTCATGTCTACCAGAGGATTCTCCTTGAGGCTGTGTTCACCAGGAACAAAAGTGCTTCTAGACCCCCAGTCTTTCTGCTTGTAATGCTGGGATACAGCTCGACTATCCCAGAGACAGAGAAAACAACAGTACTTTGTGAAGCCCGCTTGCATACCCATAAGAAGACCAATGACCTTATTTGTTCCGATTCCTGAAACTGGTGATCCTTACATCTTCCTGGACTAGGTTCCTCTGTTTAAGCCGAGAAGCCAAGAGCTCTGACTGCTGTTTTGACAGACACAAATCACGAGCAAGATCATTCAGGTCTTCTTGCGTGATCCAGTGTGGCTCATTGCCACTTGTTCCTAAATATCTAGATTCAGTATCTTCCAAAGTTATTGACTCGGCAGAATCCTCCATTGAAGGCATTTCTTCATCTGATGAGGAAAGAAGATCCTTATTTACTGGAGATGTGGGTACAGGAAGATCATTTGAATGGGTAACGGGTCTCATAGCAGATCGAAGGTTGGGATATTTGATCTTTTTCCTAGAAGATGCATTGAAACCAGTTATATTAGTTAAACAAAAATAACAATCATCTGCGTGGTTTCGCGGCTCTCTCCAAACCATCGGGACTGCAAAGTTGAAAGCCGCTTTCTTGCCATTAAACCATGCAGTTAGTCCATTGTAGCAGAGTTTCCAACAGATGTGTGGATCCCAAGACTTATCCTGATCACCAATTTTACAGTAAAAATATTGAAAGTAGGCGGTTCTGAGGAGGGAAGTGATGGTTCGATGCTGTGCAACTGTTGTGAAGTCCCCACACACGTAACAGAAAGAATTGGCCTTGTTGAGGCATCCTCGACATTTTGACGTGCTTGAAGCCATTGGAGAATCTGAAAATATAACAAAGTAAAACTGAATGTGCATTTGAAAATGTAATACTAATATTTAGTAACCCAAAAGATGTGTAACACGATAGTTGAGGGACACCAACCTCCTGCGCCGCCTGCGAGACAACCTCTTCCAATGACTGCCACAGTGTGGATTGAGACCTGCTGCCTTAACTGTCAAAATCTGTCTTGATATATATATATATATATATATATATATATATATATATATATATATATAATGCTATCTCTTACATTTAGTGCATAATAAATAAAAAATAAGCCATAAGTCTCACAATATTAGAATTAACCCTGAATTCATACACACCTTTATGTACCGTATATGCACAAAATGTACACTATGCATATCTAAAAAAACTAGAGGTGATGAGTAAAAACGGATTTCAAATTTGAATTCAGCACCCTCAAATTAGGTAAAAACGGGTATTTTTGTGCTTGCCTCAATTTCTTTGTAAACCAGTGTTATTAGTTACTTGAGACCATATAACAATGTGCAAACAAATGACTATAATCAAATACAAATAATTACTTGAAACCATAAAATTTTGTGCAAATTATTCATATTGTACTTTATGATATAACTGTGTGCAAAATCTCTTTAGAAAACCAACATAAAATTGGAAATCTCTTTAGAAAACCAACATAAAAATGGAAATATAAATGAGCAATGAATGCAGTTCTCGAACCTCTAGGCATAAAATTACCGGAAACGAAATGACATGTTGTTAATATCAATTAATCAATCTCTAAAGCAGAAAGTTTTTTAACTAAAAATATCAGTGTTATTGAAATCTATGAAGATGACTAAACGGACGGACTTTCTGACTGAAAAAAATCATAATAAAGAAATTCTTCCTTCTATAAGGCAAGAAAGAAATTATTTATTTTATAAGGCTATAAAGAGATGCTTCGTCTTATATGCCTATAAAGAAATACTTCCTTCAAGAAGGATATAAAGAAATTCTTCCTTCTATAAGGCCAGAAGGAAATTCTTCATCCTATAAAGCTATAAAGAGATGCTTCGTCTTATAAGCCAGAAGGATATAAATTTGCTCTGTCCTATAAGGTTATAAAGACACACTTCCTTCGATAAGGATATACAGAAATGATTTGTCCTATAAGGCTACAGAAAAATTCTTTTTCCGATAAGGCTATATAATTGCTTTTTTCTATAAGCATATAAAGAAATGCTTCATTCTATAAGATTATAACCTGGAAGCAACCAACAGTCACAAGATGACGAATTGATAACGATCAGTAAGATATTTTAGATGTTTACGATGATTCCGAAATTTATTTAAATGCAGCCATTAGCACCTCTCTCACTGCTTAAAAGCTACAAAACTTTTATTGATGTAGAATGAATTCTATTTATATGATGGGATCAAGAAATTTTGAAAACCAACGAGTCACTATTGTTTGAGTAAATATACAGAAATATTAGTTAATCTTAATAATACAAAAAACGCTGTGCAAGTAAATTTCCTATTTATTTTCTCAGAAACTCTAACAGATGCATCTATCGCAATAACACCGTTGAATAAGTTTTCAGCAACAAAACAATATTTTTCCTCATAGTCCTCGCCATTGGGTATGTATTTTTTTCAGTGATCAGTAAGAGACTTCTCGACATTTATTACTTAGATATTACTAAAATTTCCAAATAATATATGCGCTTGCATGAGTCTTCTTTGGTGTTCTGTATATCAATCTGTCTATCTATCTTGAATATGAAATATGAATATAAAGGATGCTCCGAAAGTAATGCCTCCTTTTTTTTCACGGAAATGAAAAAAATACAAAGAGCAAAATAACATCGTCGGATAGAGGAAGTTTTCTGCTACAAAACATCACTTTTCCACATAGTCATCACCACTGACTATGAATTTTTGCCAACGATGAACAACATCCGTAAGCCGCGCTCGTCAGAGGGCTGCTCCAAAAGTAATGCTTCCTGATTTATTTACGATCAACACAGCTATTACATCATGAACTGTACTGGGTTCCACACTAAACAGGCATATCATTTTCAGGTCTCCAGTTCTGGAGATCAGAGAAAACTCTTTTGTTGTCATTACTCCCAAATCTACTGATTCGAACTCATAGTAACTGTTTGAGTTTCATGGGTTTAATATATGAACAGTTTCAAATTCTAGTATTAAATAGGAATAATTGAAACCATAAAACTGTGTGAAAATGATTATTGTTAAATAGGAATAGTTACTTGAAACTATAGAATTGCTTGCTAGTTATTAGTATTTGGTAAGAATAGTTGAAACTATATAATTGTGTACAAATTACTAGTATTAGAAAGAAATATTTGAAGCTATATAACTATGTGCATATTATTTGTATTGAGAATATAACTGTTTACAAATTAACGACATTCTATTATCCTTACTGCATCGAAAATCTTAGTGATGTAGATTTTTATATGTGCCGCCTCCTTTGGTTTCTCACATTGTATCGATGGCCAAAGTGCAGGTCACTGGTGGTGACTAGGTTTTTATTAGCAGTGCTTTGTAGCTGAAAACTTGCTCTATCCAAAAAAGTTATTTTTCTCCTTGTATCTGTTGTGGTTTTGTGGAAATGAATTGAAGACATTACTTTTGGAGGGCACTATTCATATTTCATATTCAATTTGAGCAGTTCTCACTAAGCAATAGTACAAAATATTGCATTGTGTTCTATATCAGCTTTATAACTTATTATATCTCTAATTTAGTTTCTTGTCATCCTTATCATGTCTTGAGTATGATACTAAACTGCATCCTGTTCTGGAGATCTGACAAATGTGGAGTACCTTTTCATTGCTATTACTTCTAGGTCCATTTTCACCCGGAATGGTAGTACTATGTGCAAAAAAAGAAAACTTTAAAAAATAACAACATAAAAAATGTAAATATGAAGTACAATGAACGCGATTCTCTGGCCTCTAGGCATAAAATATCACTAGATAAGTTTACATGCCGTTAAAAGCAGGCAATCAATCAATCATTTCTAATATTTATCGTTTATTCGCTTTATCTTATTTTTCTGGTCAACATCAAAGTGTAGATTCTTTTTTATTATAATTATCTGATTTCTGAAAATGTGTTAACTTCTATCAACTCTTTGTTGCATAAGGCATATTGGGAAATGATGTATATGCACACGTATCACATACGTGTGCATATATGTGTATACATGTGCATCACCCGAGCCATGTGCTTGGACTCAGCAGGCGGATGTGCTTCCCCTTCGGAGTGTCAAGTTCATGATAAAAGGATCGGATACTGACTGGCCCAACAGGCAAGGCGTCCTCCTCAGAGAGAAAAGACATCAAAGCGACTCTTAGTGTCAGCATGAAACTATGTTGTACGTCACACCACTGCGCAGTGGTCGGCTGCTTTCTCTCATAGGACTTATGACAGCTGGGGGCCAAGATGAGAGAGACTCATTTGGTTAGCAAACGAACCATAGTATTCATCATTCGTCGACACAACCGAACATTTAGATTACTAAAGAGAAACGCTTACAAAGCCAGCCACAAGACAATAGTTTAGTTTTTCAGATTCAAAACTAAGTTTATTTCGACAATAAATCAACAATTTTTTTCAACGTGATGAAAAGAAAAAATGAGATTTGGTAAAAAGAAATATTTTTCTATTTTATATAATATTTTTAGTTTCAAAATCCTCAAATATTTTTTAATGAACAACAATGATCTACAATTGATACAATATTAATGCAAAGTAAAATTCTACTCAACAAAATTCCGACTGTATTCACTGCAATGGTGTAACATCCCCCACCCAAATAAATGTCATCGGGAAGATACTAAACTATATCCAGTGGTGAGGCTTCAGTTCTGGCGGTCTTGGGGGTGTGAAGTACCCTTTCATTGGCATTACTTCCTGATCTACACTGACCCAGCGTATCTGTGAGGGTCTTATCTATGCGTCAAATAGATCTCTTCGAAAATTATTCGAATTGGATCAGAATATTTGATACCATATTACTATGTGAAAATTATTTCGATAAAGAATTGTTACTTTAAGTCATATTGTTTATCGTGGATTGTTATTATTATTTACTTGAAACTACATAATTGCTTGAGGAACACTTAAAACTATAGAACTGTGTGAAAAAGAAAGTGTATTATTAAATAGTCATTGTTATTTTTAACCATACAATTGTGTATAGAAGATTTGTATTAGATTGGAATATTCTAAATCACATAACTGTGTGCAAATTATTTGCAGTAAATTGGAATACGTGATACCAAATAAACGTGCGCAAACAAATTGTTATAGACAAAAACGTACAATTTTTTACAAATAAAATATAATATTAAACATATACTCATGATATTAACCAAACATTTACTTATGAAAAAAACTTCGGTTTTGAATAATTCATGATGAGTTGATGTGTTCTTAAACAAATGAACGAAATCAAACCGAAAATTTTACTGTAAATTTCTTAGTTTTTTAATGCAATTTATATATATATATCACTAAAAAGCCATAATTCATTAAAAGTATTAATTAGAAATTAACTTTAAGCTTATGAGAATGTATTATGCAAAAGAAAGAACCAACGCCAAGACAATATTTTCAGAAAATAAGTGGACATTATGAGGGGAGCTCAAAAGTTCTCGGCCTTATTAAAATGAACCCTTACATGGATATGCTATTCCACATACTTATCTAGCAGTTTAACATAATTGTTACCTTGTTTAGCAAGTATCTTTTATCCTCCGCCCTTAAAAAAAAACAATAAATAATTTGTCAATAAAAAAAAGACAATTCTCTTTGTGGTTCCGCTGAAAACTTTTCAGCAACATTCATATTACGATTTTTTGCAATCATTTTGTTGTTCGTCTCAGTGTACTCGAACTGTTCTTATTGTCTTAATGTCTCAACTCATCTCAATGTATTAGTCACGTTCTACCAATCTCGATGTATTAGTCTTGCTCTACCCGTCGCAATATATAAGTCTTGTTCTATCCGTCTTAATGTATTAATGTTATTCTACTGGTCCCTATGTATTAGTCTTTTTCTAACCATGTCAATGTACTAGTCTTGTTCTACTGGCCTCAGTGTATGAGTCTTTTTGTACTGAACTCATTGTATTTGTCTTATTCTACCCGTCATAATGTATAAATCTTGTTCTACTGGTCTCAATGTATTTATCTTGTTCCAGCTGTCTCAAAGAATTAGTCTTGTTTTACTGGTTTCAACATATTAGTCTTGTTCTACCCGTCTCAAAGAATTGGTCTTGTTCTCTCCGTCCCAGTGTATGAATCTTATTCTACCGATCTCAGTGTATTAGTCTTATTCTACTAATCTGAATATTTCATTTTTCCTTCTATAAACCCAAATTATATTGTTAATATAGAATGGTATTACAATTCGAAATTGTTACCGCTTTCTTTCAATTTAAATTCTTTCCGTTATTACACGTCAACAGTTTCCCTATTTAATTTTCTGACCTGGGACCGTCCATCATCAACAGAAGTTCCGGAAACGTTCGCCTTACCAAAGAATCACTAAACATCAACTCGATGAGACTAGCCAGTAGGTCATAAAAATCTTCCAAATACAATGACTGCAATGGAAGAAATGTGTGACGATTATGCATAATGCATAAGGTACACGTCATGGGTTCGTGCGGCGCAGATCGACATCTCTTGCTCAGGGACACAATTCTCTACTCGGACAACTAAATAATGTACACTCCAGTGTAATACTAGAACTCTCTCATGTTGTTCTGTGCACGCTGAGCCGACTCATCATTAGAATCCCTCGCGCATCTAATCCATATCACATGTACACGATTCTATCCCGGTGGAGGGTCATGTCAACCGGTGGACTGAGCAGTTAACATCTATTAACTGTAATACAGATATTGGTGTTCATGATATCAGTTATATGCATGGTTTACACTGCCAAAATTCTTCATAAGTAGATGTGTGTGTACATAATCATTAGTGACACTAAAAAGTAGCGCTTTCATGATATATTTAATTTAATTGCTCCTGTTATTATTTGAATTACGTGGGAGGGGCTCACCATTTGCTGCAATCTTGACCTTGTACGATTTCTAGTGATATTAGCCCTGATAAACTTTATTTCAGTAGAAGTTACAAGGCATGAAGCGTAATCTTATAACTAGATAGCCTTCAACGATTATACCGGTCCAAACATTTATGAAATTTTATCAATATTGCCATGACAGTGTAAAAAATATTTTAAAAGAATTGTTTATTTGATAAACTTTGAATGCAGAACTTTTCACACAGTCGTCCAATTGTTTGCAAGCTTCGCTCTCTGGGTTATTCGGTAAAGTGTCTTATGTTTACATCTTCATTATCAGTTTCTTTTTCATATAGCATTTATGAAATAAGTAATTATTATTATTATTATTATTATTATTTATGGTTTATATAAGTGATATAGTGGAAGATCCTGAAACCCACTGTGAATGGATTACTCGATCTATAAAAGACGCGAGTAGGCGGTAACCTAGGGTAGAAGCGAGAGTACCCACTCTGGCATTCAAGATACAATCGAGTGTCCATATATTATTTGTACGTTGTACTTTCGAACGATAAACTTATTATACTTACTCTTCGTGTGGAGTCTTATTTATACTGATTATATTCCCCCAGGGATATATCAGATTTGGCGACGAGGGATTTCGAGAATGGACTCACACCCAAATCTATATCAGATTTGGCGAAGAGGGATTTCGGGTACGAACTCACACCTAAATTTATATCAGATTTGGCGACAAAGGATTCAAGAAGGACTCACACCCAAATCTATACCAGATTTGGTGACGAAGATTCGAGTACGAACTCACACCCAAGTCTACACCAGATTTGGCGACAAAGGATTCGTAAAAACAAACTCCCATCCAATCTATAAGATTTGACGCACGACGTAGACTTTTTTGTCACCGTATTAGGTGGACCAGTTGAAGAAAAAAAATTCAACACACCCGGAAAATATACAAGGACTTGAAGTACTTCAAACCAACAGTGGCGTTTAGAAGAAAAAAAAAGATAAGTAGTTTTTTGGTTCCCCGACTCCTCATTGAAAGAAAAAGTAAAACTACGTCTTTCTGGCCAAAACTATTTAATTGTTGGTCAACTGTTTGGTTGGATTTTGTTTTATATATTTGTTTTATGCTAAATATGGAACAATTAACGGAATTGACAAAAATGCAAGGCGCTGCAGTACAACAATTACAACAACAGTTTGTACAGCAACAAGAAAATTTCCAGAAACAACAGACAGATGTGCAAAAACAAATTGTAAAACAGCAAGACATTTTGCAAAAAATATAGTTAAAGCAATGCGAACGGGAGAAAGGTTCGAACATTTTTTTCTGCAGAGGGCATAGCAAACTCGCTGTCAGAATTTATTTATAAACCTGAGGAAGGAATAACTTTTCCTGCGTACTTCAAAAGGTACGACAGTTTTTTCAAAAAGGTGTCAATCATGGTCCGATGAAGAAAAAATTATGTTAGTACTAAAAAAGTTAGGCGCTCATGAAAACACAAAATATACGAATTACATATTGCCGAAAAAAACGGAAGAGATGTCGTTTGAAGAAACTAGAGAAACTCTATCCAAAATGTCTGGAGAACGGGATAGTTTCATACCAGGTAAAAATTTTTGAACATATTTAAAGAAGATGATGAAGATTTCGTAGCATACGCCGGAAAAGTAAATGCCCAATGTGAACGGTTCAAACTTAAAGACCTTAAGGGGGACATGTTTAAGTGTTTAATATTTTTACATGACTTGACATCAAATAAGGATAAAGTGATTCGGTCGAAGATATTGACAATGTTAGAACAAGATACGGAGATTACATTACAAAAAGTATCGGAAGAATGCCAGAAATTAATTAATATCAGACAGGATAACATATGTATTTTATTTCCTTATGTACAAATAAGGAGAGCATGGTTTTGTGAGGGAGTGGAAGGGAGCAGTCATGCTTTTCCTAAGTTTTCTAAGGGAGCTTAGTAAGCCACATTCCCCGACCCATTCAGCAGTATAATATATAACCAATCATTCATCACCATACGCGCTACAGTCACCAAAATACCATTTTGGCTCGATAAAAAGACCTACTTAAAAACCTCGAATGGAGTGAATTAATGATTTATTTACAATGAATATGAAATGATGGGAATGGGAGAAAAAAAAACGAAAATACAATGAAACGAAAAAATACGAAACCAAGGTTGCCCTCCAATTCCCCCGTCTACGAAATGGAGGCCGACTGTTTTCCAGTGTCCGAAAACACCGAAAACAAGCCGGACCAACCCTAGCTGGGAGAGGGATCCTAGCCTAATGGGGCACAAAATACAGGGTTGGGCGTGGTATGAGCAGTTAAAGACAGATATTATGAATTATATACAGGTGAAATTCCAAGATCTTCAATAAAAGTGGGTTGAGGTACAAAAATGGGGATGGGGAAGATCTTGGACACTGGCAACTAGATGACTGGGACGATGACTCACAACATACTGCTAACTAGGCTTAAAGGGGGAAGAAAGCTTTTCATACTTACCTGGGATGGGATCCCGAAGGACCCATACCGTAGACGCCATGGGCCGGCAGAGGAGGGGAGGATGATTCCAACATTGCCCCTTTCTTACGACCAGGCTCGCTGCATTCACCCACTTTCTGTTGAATGTTATGCGATCCAAGCATTTTCTATCGCATCTGATTTTGACCCTCAGCTGATGCCTAAAATACAAAATCAGATCACGATGAGAAAAGATTGCATAATCATACAATCCCTTCTTTCGCGTCGTCCAAATCACCGTTCGAGCTACAGCTAGGATCGCAAGAAAAACCACACGTTTCTCATCCTGAAACGGAAGAAGAACGTTGTCTACGACGTAACCAACGTCGAGCAGCACGAATTGCTTGGGTTTGATACGAGCCATCCACTCCCCGACGTGATCCCAGAACGGGCGAACTCGCTCACAGTAGTAGAAGGCGTGCTCAGCTGTTTCTTTTATACCACTGCTACAGCGAGCGCAATCGGGCATGTCTGCCAGGCCCGCTTTGTAGTTCAAGCCGAGAAGGGCTAACGCATTCCGAACAAGTCGCCAAGTGAGCGAGAACTCGGAGTTGTTAAAAAAACTCGATCCTGGCGCCAAATTCCAGTGGGAGCGGATCTCCCCCGCCGTCCAACCGCGCCGCTCGATAAGAGGGTCCGAGGTGGAACCCACCACTAGCTCCCGATTAGTTCTTTCTGAGGCTGTAAAAGGTCACTGGACCCAAGAAGGATACGAAAGGCCGTTCGGCACTCGCGGACAAACAGTGCTTCGCTCAAAGGCTTACGTCGACCTTCAGCCTTTGGGTCTGACTTTAGGCGAGGAAAAGTCCGACTCGCCTTTCGTCTCCACACTGCGTCCCCCGTCAAGGATCGGCCCCGTATGCAAGTCTTTCAGCAAGTCAGATCAGGCATACCCAGACCCCCGTTGCGAGTACATTGGATGCAGACCTATCTAGGGACCATCGGCTTTCCACATCCCCAGCCGACGTGCCTTAGCCAGAAAAAGTACAGCCAATCGGTAAAGGATCAAGGGGAAAACGTACACGGCGCATGCCTCAGCCCTGCCCTTTAAGGACAACCTCCTTGAAAGCCAGATTCCTACCTGAGCATTCACCTTAGCTTGTACTTCCGACGAATTTCGCTCCAGCTGGAGGTCGGGCCCGAACCATACCCCGAGGATGCAAACGGGTCCATCACTCGAGCGGCAGGGTCCTGGAAGAGCATCGCTACACCTCCAAGCACCGAGCCGCAAACCTTCGCTTTTGTCAAAATTGACCTTGGCTCCTGCAATCCGCTCGTACTCACCAACCGCCTTCTTCACAGCCTTTATATCGAGGCGTCGGGATACAAAGACTGTGATATCATCAGCGAACGCGGAAACCCTTGCCGTAAGAGAGCCAGCAAAAGGAATACCACGTAGGGCAGGATTTGTCCCCTCATCCCTAAGCCTACAGAGCAGGAGCTTCAAAGCGAGGACATAGAGAAGAGGAGACAGGGGACAGCCCTGCCGGACCGAACGCTCGATCGCGAACGCCCTCGAACGCCTTCCGTTCACCTGCACCACTGCCTGAGGGTTGTGGTACATCATGCTAATCCATCTGCAGAACTCTGGTTGGAATCCGGCAGTCTCCAAAACAGACGCAAAATACTGATGGTCAACCCTATCGAAGGCCTTGAACTGATATAAACTGATCAGCGCAGCTTCCGCGCCGTCTTTTATCTCCTAGAAGACCTCGCGAATCAAGTCCAGATTGTCTTCGATCGATCTTCCCTTCACAGCGTAGGTCTGCACGGGGCCGATAAGATTGCTGATGATAATCTGTAAACGATTCGCTAAAACCCGGCCCAAAATCTTTAACTCTGTGTTAAGCAGAATTATGGACCTGTAATCGTCTAAACCCTCCCAAACATGCTTGCCACCTTTCATCAGAAATGTGATCACGCCGTTGGTAACGCTACCAGGGATATCTCCCTGGGCGAACCAATGGTTGAACATATCCGTCATAATAGGTACAAACATGTGCGACAGCCTCAAGTACACTTCGTAGAGCAAACTATCTAGTCCTGGCGACTTGTTGAGGCCGACCTGCTTCAACGCATCACGGACTTCGCATTCAGTAATCACACCCTCGCAGCCACCCGCTTCAGCCGCCCCGAGGCGGGGAAAGTCGGTAAGATAGCTGCGAAACTCCTGAAGTGGGAGATCAGGACAGCGGGCAAAGCGATCACGAAAGTGCGCCCGAAAGGCATCATGTATCTCGCGATTCGATTGCAGCACGCGCCCATCCGGGGACTTGACGGAATCGATATACCGACCGGGAAACCTTCGCATTTCTTCTTCACGCGCACTTGCGTTCGATTTCACTGCTTCGTTGAGAACTCTTTTTAACCTAGATCTAACAACGAATCCCTTGTAGCGCTCACTAGTCTTTCGCTCGAGGTCCCCTCAAGCTAGCTCTATGTTTAGGGAGTCCCCTCCTCTGCCACCGCCCGGGAAAGCTGATCATCTATAGATTTCACCTCCTTGGTCCGATCTAGGTTGACCGTACTTGGTGGCGAAATCTCTAATGCTATGTTTAAGAGAAACCCACCACCTATTCCCGATAACTGCCCCCACTAACCCGGCCAAACTTGCCATTCCAAAATGATGCACCGGAAGGAAGTGACACATTCCGATGGCACTTATGAGGAAAAATTGCGTAGGTGGACCTGGCTAACAAAATGGGACAAGGAAAAAATCCCATGATACACTCATAGACTGATGCACCGGAGGAGAGTGACATGTGAACTGCATGACAGTTATTTCCGCTTGATGACGATCGAACATGCCATTCCAAGGATTGAGTGGGGGATTGAGTGGGCGTTGAACTATTATATAACTTAGTCAAGACAAGAAGTCAGACAGTTGGAGTAAGAAAAATTTTAAGGTTGTTTGAGTTTAAAGGCGACATTAGAATTTTTTTTTTTCCTGTTTCATATTATGAAATTTGACGAAAACCATTATCAGAGGATTTTATACTAGGTTTACTAATATTTGTAATTATATTGATTCTAAATTTTTTTTAGAATTTGGGGTTTTCGTGGAATAGGAAATATTTTTTAAGGTTTCTGTTTTGACGAATCGGTGGCTGACGCGAGATTAGGACAGATATTCATCCAAGTGGTATTACAGATTGTTGTTGGGTAGACGACAAAGAAAGCAATTCTATCGAAGAATTCGCCGGCCCATGAAGTTGTTGAAGGCCTATGGTGGCCACTATTTTTCACATTGGAGTTCCAAGAACGGGATAAAGGCGTGGCCTACTCCAATATTTTGTCGATGATGTCTGAGTCTTTCAGTCATGATGATGTTTTGGATTCGTGTGTGATTTGGCGAAACGAAACGAATATGGGAAAGGCGAGGTGCCTATATATTGGTAGCCACGAGGTTTCCTGATTAAATTGAAAAGAAACCCGGCGTGGGTTTGATCAGGTAAAGCATATTTCCTCAAGGGCTTACAAACCAATGGGCATGGAAACAGAGACTTAATAATGAAAAAGAGAAATGAGTAACACATTGCTAATTAGTATTTTGCGTGGACTATTTTAGGTGGTTTACATCATGCGTGCCAGATTGTAATACATTCGGATGTATTGTGATACTTTGTTTTGGGCCATGATTTTTGTATATTTTTGTGGAATGCTTTGGGCCTTGAAGATAATGTGTTATATTTTATGGAATTCTCCGGTTACTCCATGTAGGAACCTGTTGAGCGAAGAACTGGAGTGTGGTCATGAGGAATCCAGGCGAAATGTATTTCTGGAATGACCAGGGTCACGGGGTTTGTGACCAGGATCTGGGACCAGAGTATGGTCCTTTTAGGGTTTTGAAATTTCTTCAAGGAATTATAGAGGGCCTGTTGTCTTGGGAGAATAAAAGATGCATCCGTATGGTACCTTGATGCACGCATGTTAAGATGGCCAAACACGCAAAGATAGTAAAATAAATTTACATAATAATTAGTCGGGCAAGTGTTACATAGAGAGAAGGTCGCCTTCTAAGTGAAATTTTGTTTGCTGTAGTTCAAGTGATTCTTTTTGTGTTTTCAGCCATTATTGTCCTTGTAAATTACTCTGTAAAATATGTGTGAGGGTGATGGAGACGAACGTGAAGAAAATTCCACATGTGGAATTTTGAAAAATAATTAATGGATGATTGTTGTATTTTGACCTTCGACCCGGCCAAACTTGCCATTCCAAAGTGATGAACCGGAAGGAAGTGACACATTCCGATGGCACTTATGAGGAAAAATTGCGTAGGTGGACCTGGCTAACAAAATGGGACAAGGAAAAAATCCCATGATACACTCATAGACTGATGCACCAGAAGAGAGTGACCTGTGAACTGCATGACAGTTATTTCCGCTTGATGATGATCAAACATGCCATTCCAAGGATTGGGCGGGCGACTGAGTGGGCATTGAACTACTATATAACTCAGTCAAAACATGAAGTCAGACAGTTGGAGTAAGAGACGAGATGTGGTAGGGAAAGCCACACCAGGCCTAAGGGGCCCTCGGGGCCCCCGATTGAGTTGGAGTACGGACGGAGTTATCGACGAGATGTGGTAGGGAAAGCAATACCCGGTCGAAGGGGCCCTCAGGAACCCCGATGGAGTTTGGGGACCAGACCAGTTGGTGATAAGATGCAGTAAAGAAAGCCATCATCCAGCAGAGAGCTGGGACCCTGGGCCTCCGGTTGAGCAGCCCTGGAGAATGAGAAAGACACAACGTTGACGGCCATAAGAGTGGGGGGTCAATATATTGCAGTTCTGTTCGGTCTCTAGCTCCCTCTCACACGCAAACCTTAAGTAACCCTTTTCGAACCCTTACAATAAAGTGAGAGGTACATATTTTTCTAAAGAAGACTTCGCTCGGCCTTTATCATTGTGTCGTTGTGATTCTTTCTGCATGTGTATATGTAGATGTGAATCTGCATATGACCATATAACAGATGAAAGATGCATCCGAATTGTACTTTGATGCACACATGTCAAGATATCAAACCACGCAAAGATAGTAAAAAATACATTTAGATGATAATTAGCCTGGGCATGTGTTGCATAGGGAGAAGGTCGCCTTCTAATTAAGATTTTATTTTTTGCGGTTGTTCAAGTAATTTCTTTTTGCAGTTTCTTTGTTGTCCTGAAGCATTATTTGTAAAAATGTGTGTGTAAGAGTGATGGAGACGGACATGAAGAAAAATTTCACAAGTGAAATTTTGAAAAATAAGTATGGAATGATTGTAACATATTGACCCTCGACCCAGCCGTCAATCAAGAAACAGGTGCATCCGGTCGAAGATATCGGGGTACCACTATGACCTGGTGACGGGTTGAATTCGGTGCAATTGCGACGCCCACAGGAAGCAGGTGGATGTCAAACAATTATATAACCAGGTGCCACAGACGGCTTGAGCTGTTGGAGTTCGAGTTGCTCTCGAGGCAACTGGAGACAGTTAGTTGCAGTTCGAGTTGCAGTTCGAGGCATTGAGAACCAGCTCCAGACAGAGGGCGGCCCTCAGTGACCCCCGGTTGAGCAGCTCAGCAGAATGAGAAAGAAGTGCTGCTATAGTTAGAGGAACTTGGGGTCAACATGTTGCATTCTTTTTTGTCTCCAACTCACGTCTCACACATAACTAATATCAACCCTTTCGCGACCCTTTCGAGAATAAAGTGTGAGAGGTATATTTTTCTTAAGAACTGTGTTCGTTCGTTCATTATTGTTGATTATGTTTCCGCATGTATATGTATATGTATAGTAGTATTATGGCTATACAACACAAGCAAGCGCGCAACTTGCTTGAATCCTTCAGTCGTTTCACATTCAACGTGGCAAGGTTTAAAACCATCAGACCCACTTACCTTACTCACTGGCGACCACGGGCCGGAAATCCGCCGGGGTGAGGATGCCGACGGCCTGCCGCATGGAACCAGTTCCGAGTTCAGTGCTAACTCGGCCGTTCCTGGAAATTCATCCGACATCCACGGTGTACCGCAATTTTAGGGACCTATAAAAACCGGGGTTAACATAAATCAGGACCCTGCCCATACATTTGGTTGCCATGTCTTTGAAGGAGTCGTGCTCTATTTCCGCCAGCCTGATGTCCGCCAGACTGGCTTCCTCGAAAAAGCGCCAAAGCTCTTTAGTTCGGTTGCCAGCCGAACGAACAAAGGTGGTCACCATGGGTGTACCCTTAAATAAATATGGATTGGTTATGTCCTTTTGGTCGATTGTTTTTAATGAAGTAAGATGGTTTAAAGTCTTTTTCAAATGATGGTCTATTGATGGTGATTCTAAAATGTCCGCGCAGAAATAATAGCGGTTAATGGCTTGGCGCACCTCGTTTGAAGCTGACTGAGTTCTTTTTTTGGTCAATGTTGATGATGATGATGATGATGATGATGATGGCGTTGATTCTTTGGTCTCTGAGTGGGACCGGGAGAGTAGTTTCGGAGTTGTAACTGGGGAAAGAGAAGGTAATGTTGGGGAGAGGGGGGTTTGGTAGCTTGACTGGGTGTATTTGTTGATGATTTGGGGGGTGGAATAAGTTGGGCAGGACGTTGTTTTTTAGTTTTGTTTTTTTTTTTCCTGTGGTTGTGGCTGGGATTGTGGATCGATCTCTGGTTGGGGCATTGTTTTCTTTTTTATATTTTTTCCGCCCCCTCTGTTACTGAATTCCCACTATCCCTTCTTCTTTTTAGATTGACGGAAACGTCCATATTTTCTGTATTTTCTATTGGTTGTTGATTTTTTTCCCTCTTTTTTCTTTTGAGTTTTTATTGGTGACGTTGGTTTATCTGTAGTTTTTTCTCGGGTGTGTCAGTTGTAGCTTCATTTATTTGTGGTTTTAATGGGGATTTCTTTTTTCGACCCCGAGTAACCTGGGTCCACCCTTCTTCACCTTTGTTGGGGTGGTCCCCAGTTTCTGTATTGGGTCTTGTGGTTGCTGCTGTTATTGTTGTTGTTGTTGGTGGTGGTGGTGGAGGAGGTGATATCGGTGGAGATGATGTTGGTTTGCTGTTTTTTTGCGGACAGGACTGCGAGAAATGCCCCAGCTGTTTGCAGAACCAGCATTGCGGCTTTCTTCCCTCTACGATCACCGTCATTACCTGGCTTTCATAATATCTTCTACTTCTCCGTGCTCGCATAAGTACGCCGCTAACACTTTGCCATTTAGTTGTATTGGGACATTACACATGGTGACCTTGATTCTACGTTGTCCCAAGTACTCTGGCTGCAACCGGAAGTGTTTTGTGGTGATGTTATCACTGGCCAGCTTAATCGCTAATTCTTCTGAGGGCAGCAGGACATCCCAGGTAGCAAAGCTACGCCTGCAATAGTATTTGGCAGGTATTCCTGCTGCCTTTAATATCTCCTCAAAGGTGTCTTTCCCTAGGCCTCCCACTCTCCTGGTTTTCTGGTCTGTGACCACAAATGATATTGTTTTTGGCTGTACTTCCTGTACAAGCTCAGGTATGGGCAATATTTTGTTGCCCTGAAAGTATTGGGCATATTTTCCCCTATTCTTCACGTGGTCTTGCAGAGGAATCTTTTTGATTGTTTGTGCCATCCAGGAGGCTGGCATAGATGGTACTTTTTGTGTCGGTTGGATTGAGCTGGCCGTACTCAACAGATGGAACGATGTTCACTGGAAGTGAATTTAAAGTTTATTGTGATTCGTTAGCAATCGAACACATAACAACACCGACGTATAATCCTCGATCAAACGGACAGACAGAGAGATTTGTCGAAACATTTAAATGAGCGCTAAAAAAAGCAAAGGGTTCGACACCGAAGAGAAAAACATTCAAACCTTTCAGATGGTTTACAGTATAACGCTCAATCAGAATATAAAGGGAAATTTATCGCCTGCCGAGATCATGCATGCAAGGAAAATACGTTCAGTATTCGACAGGTTGTTGCCAAATATATAGAAGAACTATACGAAAATAAAGACGAACTATAAATCGTAGAAAGAAGGGGATAAAGTCTTCTTCATGAACTATCGGACTGGAAAATATTTTTGGGAGGATGGTATTGTAACTAGAAGAATCGGGAGAGTTACCTACATAATTCAAGGATCAAAGACTGTCTGTAAGAGACATATTAATCAATTGAGACCCCGATATATAGAAACCGTCCAAAATAATGAAGAAATACCAATGGAGGTATTGTATGACTCTTTTCAAATAAAACCACCCATGAGCGTTGGAATGACGATAGAGGCAACAACGAAACAAAAAACTACTGATTCTTCTAAATGTGAAAGTACACGGACTGAGAAGAGAATTAGTTGTTGGAAAAGGAAGAGTACTAAACACCTACGTCTTAATCCGAAAAGAAAGAAATACTGAAAGCAAAATTCGATGAAGAATTTAGCTCGGGGTAAGGTGATATAGTGGAAGATCCTAAAACCCCTGTGAATGGATTACTCGGTCTATAAAAGACGCGAGTAAGCGGTAACCAAGAGTGAAGCAAGAGTACCCACTCTGGCATTCAAGATACAATCGAGTGTCCATATATTATTTGTACGTTGTACTTTCGAACGATAAACTTGTTATACTTACTCTTCGTGTGGAGTCTTATTTATACGGATTATATTCCCCCAGGGATATATAAATAAGTAAACTCATATAAAACAGCACATGTGTTTTAATCAAAATGGTGCCATTTCATCATAAATAACAAGCCTCTGAAATTAGTAGATTGGTTCATATACCTCGGTAGCAATATCTCGTCGACTAAAAGCGAAATCAATAGAGTCATAGATAAGGCTTGGGTTACTATTGACAGGTTAACAACCATATGGAAATCTGATCTGTTTGATAACTCGAAGATTTACACCACTTGGACATTAACGAAAGGCCAGGAAAAAAGGCTTGGAGGAAAATACACAAGAATGCTGAATGGTGTTTTGAACAAATCCTGGAAGCAGCACCCTTCAAAACAAACAGCGATACGGTCACTTGCTTCCCATCTTACAAACTATTCAAATAAGACGAAGAAGATATGCTGGACACTGCTTTAGAAGTAACGACTATTTCATAAATGATGTTCTTATATGGACTCCTACATGTGGAGACACCAGTGTTGACTGACCGGCAATAACTTACATTCATCAGCTCTCTGTGGACACTCAGTGCCGTCTAGACTTGAGGACTTACTAAAAGTGTGAACCAAAAGGGATGGATGACGTGAGAGAGAGAGAGAGAGAGAGAGAGAGAGAGAGAGAGAGAAATGCAAGGGAATCCGTGCAATCAGCATGCTTTTGTTATTATTATTATTTTACTTCTTGCGAATTTTTCACACTAACGTTAACTGACGGTCCTTCACAAGAGTCTGAATGACAGCAAGTCTCGTCAAGTCTTCAGGACTCGTCTCAGTATTCTGACCGATCTCAATAATGCCGTAGTTTGAATTATTATTACTATTATTATTATTACTATTATTATTCAGTGATGTGCTTAGACAAGAGTTCCCTGTTTGCTTACTATGCTGAATAAAGGCTTCAAAATTCTCAGAAGAATAACTAAATAATTGAATAAAGGTATAGGGATGCAATAAATAATAAATAAACTCCCTTAGAAAATTAGCCTGTCCGTAAAGTGCTTCGTAGAGTGTCATATAATAATCCCAGAAACTAGCTCTGTCGGTGGGACTTAGAATACGCTGACTGCATCCCTAGGAGAAGAGTAGGACCATACGCACACAATCACGCTTACACAAAAAGGGTGACCTGAGAGTGACACTAAACTGTATCTGATGGTAAGTTGCTTGGTAGACCACTAATATATATATATATATATATAGTGCAGTTAGAAGGAAACTCAAACCTGGTAAAATTATCATTATAAATTTATTTCTCCAGAGAATAACATTATATTCTCCGTCTCTTCAGATGACTATACATGTTTAACTTGAGGTTGAAAAACAGCAAATGTGGATTACAGTCTTCGGACGTTGACTGGATATATATATATATATATATATATATATATATATATCATGAAAGATGGAAATAAATCCGACGGTAAAAACTCTTGACAGCGTTCTGTTTCAAAACTATGTGACGTAATTAATGTTCAAAATTTATTTTATTAGTTAAAAAGGTTTTTTTTCTCTATATTCCTATTTTTCTTCTTTTCCTTCTTTTCCCCTCTCTATCACACACTCTCTCTCTCTCTCTATATATATATATATATATATATATGTATATATATATTACTATGTAGCTGTTTGTAATTCAGGAAGAATTATGATAAGAAGTGTCATTAAAAAACACTAAAAGTGGGTATTAATAAAAAGATTGATTATATTTTGGTGTATTCATATGAGTAAAAATGGATTAATGAAGAAAATTAAATGCTAATTTGTTTTTATTGTTTATTAGTTATATATCTAAAAAATAAGTTGGTTGGTAAGACGTTGTTTGTTTCTAATTCGTAAGAAAAATCCATGGTAGGTTCAGTTTTGCTTAGTTTATCCGTAATTTTTAAGTCATTATTTCCAGGATATATAAGTAATATATATAGAATACTTAGTCCAGTTAAACCGGAGTTAGGAGTAATTCCATCAGGACAAGAAAATATTCGTGAATATTTAGATCTTCCTGGTAAAGAGCTCAATGTATCAATTATACAGAGCAATATTTTCATTAAGAAAAAACAACGAAACCAATCACAAAGGATTATAAATTTATTTCAATCCTGTTACGCATTTTTGAAATTTTCAAAAACACGAAAAAAAATTAACAGGACTTCATCAGATCAATTAGATAAAAAAACTGGAGTAGACACATGAGAGTGGGAGGGGATAGAAGAGTGGGAGGGGATAGAAGAGTGGGAGGGGATAGAAGAGGGGTGAAGAGTTATCTCTTCATTGAGCCCACTTCCGTTTTAAATTTAAATTTACGGTTGGCACTGTAGTACATTTATTTTAAAACAATTTTTTTTAAAAATTTTTTCTATAGACTTAAATTACAGATATTTCTAATTAGATTTAAATTTTAATTAATAATCTCACGTAAAGATGCAGTAATAGATATATTAAAACAAAAACAAATATTTAATTTACTTAAATATTTTAAAATTTCTAAAATTTCAAAATATCAGTTACATTTTTTATGCGTAGTACATATATATTATATGCTTTTTCATAATTTTCTATCTAATAATTTATTATATTTATTCTCAAAATTAACTCTCATTCTTAAATAAATTTATGCTTTATAAAAAAATTTTTTTATTTATAGTTTAAATTTGGCCCTATGTCTACACCTGGCTATTAGTTCATTTCTCTTATTTAGTAAAATTTTTGGCTCAGGAAAAAGCAAAATGTGGATCTTTTCTTCAAGACATAGATTGCACCTACTATCGAAAGATTTTGGGGTACTAGATCTTTTCAATATGGACCATTGAATGTCAGGGGTTAACCCTTTATTTTTTAATCCACAATAATGTTTTGATAGAGCAGTTTGATTTTTTTGATGCTCATGGGAAAAGGAATATTTATGATTTCCATATCTAATCTTGAAATTAGTAGAAGAAATGCCAATATAATATTTCTTATCACTTATGTCCTCTTTTGGATAAATAATAGCTTGGTATACTACATTATCTAAACTACACAAACCATTCATTGGACAATCACTTTGAGATTTACAATTACATTCTATTTTTTTACTATTAATGTTATTATTATTTACTTGGTTATGAAATTTATTAAATAATTTATTATTATGGCTATTTATTATTTGAGAAATATTATTAGTGCAAGAATAACTTATTTTCAAGGTTTTCCTATTAAATATTTTATGCAATATATTATCTTGTTTAAAATGTTTATCTATCAGCCTCAAAAAATATTTACCTACATCTATATTGGCTAGTTTACAAAAAGGGGG
This sequence comes from Sepioteuthis lessoniana, assembly GCA_963585895.1. Lineage (NCBI taxonomy): Eukaryota > Metazoa > Mollusca > Cephalopoda > Myopsida > Loliginidae > Sepioteuthis > Sepioteuthis lessoniana. The sequence continues at coordinate 71,458,108 of OY757906.1, read as the reverse complement.
GTTAAACCATATAATTTTCCTTTTTCTATTTTTTTGAACATAATTATTATTTTCTTTAGTAAATTCAGTTGTTATATTTTGTTTTAAATACCTAAAATCCTCCTTAAAACCACTATTTTTAAGGGCTTCTATATATCTTTTACTACTCTCTTTGAAAATCTTTTCATTTGCAGATAGCTTACCTATTCTTAAATTTACTGCTTTTGGGATTTGCTTGATTATATTTTTAGGGTGATTTGATTTAACATTAATGTACGATGGGTTCTGATTGGGTTTTATGAAAGGTTTATAGGAATTATTAGATAGATCTAAAGTGACATCCAAGAAATTGGCTATTTTAATATTAGATGAGATTTCTATTTTAAATCCCAAAAACTTAAAGGCCCTTATAATCCTTTTTTGTATGCTAGAGCTAAGAGGGCCATCACTATTTGGGATATATAATAACCCATCATCTCTATAAAGACCTACTTCTTGAGGACTAATGATTCTAGTGAGTATATCTAATATATATAATCCTACAAGGTCTGCTATTTGGGAGGAATCATACCCCCCCATTGGAACGTCAAAATTATCTAATCCATTTTTTACCCAAGTTGAATCGTTATTTTTTAAAACAGTTTTCCTACACGCTAATATTATTTCGTATTGTTCAACAGTTATATCTATATATTTACGGGCATAGTTAATGCTATCTATTAAAATATTTTTTGTTATGGAAGGATAGAAATCGATGATGTCAAATTGTATAAAAGTAGCTTTACTCTTATTTTTTATCCTTCTAAACCATTCAATGGTCTCATAGGAATTCTCCCAAAGATTGCAATGGTTAGCCTTTTTTACACTATTGACAATATTTTGGATAATAAACTTAGATATCCTACCTAACTCTGTTTTAGAGGGGTTAATCAGTCTGGTTGGCAATTTATTTTCAAAATTTGGTTTATGATCCTTAATTAGAATATAAGCATCTTTCTTTTTAAATTTTCCTAACCTATCCTCAATTTGCAATCTACTAGCAAAATTAGAAGTATCCTTATTTATTTGTTCAATAGTATTAATATAGTCTATTTTATAATTATTAGTAATTTTGCTCTTTAAAATTTCTTGATATTTAGAGGGTTTAATTTTATATATATTTTTTGATTTATCTGACTTCACCCATATATAATTAGACTTTTTTACTTCCTTTATATCTTGGCTTAATTTCATTTGAAAATTATTACGTACCTTCTTAAATTTAACCAATTTAATTAATTTAAATAAGTCCGTTTCAAACGAGTCTAGTAGTCTGTTATTTGGAGGAGTATTTGGAGATTTGAGGTTATAAACGTTTTTCTTGACATCGTCAGTATTTTTACATGAATCCAAGTAGAAAAGGCCTTCCACCGCAATCTTTTGACGAAATCCACAATTTTCTCTGTCAAAGCCAATTGAAAAACATGGTAAGATTAGATATGGAAATCATAAATATTCCTTTTCCCATGAGCATCAAAAAAATCAAACTGCTCTATCAAAACATTATTGTGGATTAAAAAATAAAGGGTTAACCCCTGACATTCAATGGTCCATATTGAAAAGATCTAGTACCCCAAAATCTTTCGATAGTAGGTGCAATCTATGTCTTGAAGAAAAGATCCACATTTTGCTTTTTCCTGAGCCAAAAATTTTACTAAATAAGAGAAATGAACTAATAGCCAGGTGTAGACATAGGGCCAAATTTAAACTATAAATAAAAAAATTTTTTTATAAAGCATAAATTTATTTAAGAATGAGAGTTAATTTTGAGAATAAATATAATAAATTATTAGATAGAAAATTATGAAAAAGCATATAATATATATGTACTACGCATAAAAAATGTAACTGATATTTTGAAATTTTAGAAATTTTAAAATATTTAAGTAAATTAAATATTTGTTTTTGTTTTAATATATCTATTACTGCATCTTTACGTGAGATTATTAATTAAAATTTAAATCTAATTAGAAATATCTGTAATTTAAGTCTATAGAAAAAATTTTTAAAAAAAATTGTTTTAAAATAAATGTACTACAGTGCCAACCGTAAATTTAAATTTAAAACGGAAGTGGGCTCAATGAAGAGATAACTCTTCACCCCTCTTCTATCCCCTCCCACTCTTCTATCCCCTCCCACTCTTCTATCCCCTCCCACTCTCATGTGTCTACTCCAGTTTTTTATCTAATTGATCTGATGAAGTCCTGTTAATTTTTTTTCGTGTTTTTGAAAATTTCAAAAATGCGTAACAGGATTGAAATAAATTTATAATCCTTTGTGATTGGTTTCGTTGTTTTTTCTTAATGTAAGTAATATATATATATATATATATATACGTGGTGCATTCAAAAAGTTTCCAGACTTTTTTGTACAGCCATTTAAAATTGTCGTAGACTCTTGAAAATTCATAATTAGTTATTGCTATACATCTTATGAGATGACTGACCGATTTTTATGATTTCAGCTTCAAATGAACAGCTACACCAGCAATTGGAATACACCCTATTGTCACTGCTGGTGAATTTCAAAATGCAATCTGGACGTGAGGACACATAGAAGAACGATATGCAATAAAATTCTGTTTTAAACTTGGAAAAAATGCTACAGAAACGTGTGGAATGCTTCAGACTGCTTTTCGACAATCTTGCATGAATCGAGCATCAGTTTTTGAGTGGTATAAGAGATTCAAGGAAGGCAGGGAGTCTGTGAGGGATGATGAGAGGTTTGGGAGGAGTAAGGAAGTCAAACACCAGGGTTGATTGGTCAAAAGGTTAGTGTTAGGGTTACTATGTTGAGGTTTTAAAGGAGTTCAGCAAGAGATTCCGTCGGAAGAGGCCAGCACTCTTCAAATCAGCTCAGTGGCATTTCCACCAGGACAATGCACCAGTCCACAACTCCATCCTTGTCACAGACTATTTGACCAAGATGGGCATCAAGACAGTTCCTCAGCCTCCCTATTGTCCAGACCTTGCTCCTTGTGACTTTTGCTTATTCCCTAAGCTCAGAGGCTGTCGTTATGAGACAATTGAGGAGGCTGTGACGAAGGTCATTGACACGTTCACAGAAGAGGGCTTCTATGGGGCCTTCCAGAAGCTGTTGGAACGGTACAACAAGTGCATTGCAATCGGAGGAGATTACTTCGATGGGGACTAGAGTTTCATGAGTGTACTATCAATAGAAGTGCCCATACAAAAAAAGTTTGGAAACTTATTTAATGACCTCGTATATGATAGAAATAATTATAATCTTTGGGTATTATAAATTTAAAAGGACAAGATTCGAGAAATTCAAGAGATAGACATGCAAGGTCCACACTAACAGATGAACCCATGGGTAAACAATTTTTTTTCTTTATAAAAAAATAAAATTATATTGAAAAAAGCAATGTTTACTGCATAATGTGCAAATTTTAATTATTTTGTTAACAGATAAAGGTAATGTAATATTGGTTTTCTTGAGATAATTTTCTAAACATTTAATACATTTTTAACAGGAATATTAGTGAATAAAGATTTCATGTCGAGACAAGCACGAGATTTGTTTTCCCTGTTTAAATTATTTATTTTGTTAAATAGATCACTGGAGTTCTTCATGTGCCAATTGCTAATCGTACCTAAGAGAGGGGATAACATTTTGGCTAAAGATTTTACAAAGCTATGGAGGGAAGTTCCAATCCAATAAATAATTGGTCGTAAAGGAATTCTGGGTTTGTGAGTTTTTGAAATCAATAAATTTTAGGAATTACAGGGTGGTACTATTCTCAGTATTCTGGCCGATCTTAGTAAGTTGGTTGGTTTTCCAAGTCATCCAGTCCCTGTAACCATCCTTTGGTGACTGTATCCAGTGCATCAATTACAATTGGTGTCACCGTTACTCTCATCTTCCACATCTTTTTCAGTTCTCTAGCAGGTATAGGTACTTATCTCTCGATTTCTCTTAGTTTTACCCCGTGGTCAGCCGGAACGGTAAGGTCCACTAATCGGTAGGTTCTCTTTTTTGCTTTTTTTTATATCACTAGGTTTGGTCGTCTGCCCGAGGGTAGGGGATCTGTTTGTATCTCAAAATGCCAGAGAACTTTCTGCGTCTCATTTTCCAGGACGGATTCTGGGTTGTTCATATGATCCACTTGTACCACTTGTTCATATGATCAAGTTTCTTGCACAATTCCCTCTGGATAACCTTCCCCATCTAGTTGTGTCTTGTCTTATACTTTTTCGTGCAAATTTGCTTCATTCGCTTATTATATGATTGATCGTTTCGTCTCAATCACCACATAACCTAGACTGGCTATTTTTGTATCTTTTTTATTAAGTCTTCGAGTCGCCTTATCGATGTATCGATGCTTTCTTCGGCGCAGGTGAGTCCTCTTCCTCACCCTTTTCTTGATGCATATAGTCTGTTTTCTCGTTCACCCGAGATACTCTTTTTCAATTTTTTTTCCTTTCATCCCTGCTTGTGAGTTGGTGTCCGCTTCCAATATTCCCAAGTACTAGTAAGTTTCCTTTTCTTCGAGCGTTCAGATTTTTTCTTGGTCTGGTAGTTCTTTTCCTATCGTTTGTCTTTTCCGCTTCTCATTCTTTGCATGACACATTTTTCAATGCTAAATTCCATCTCTTTACCCTGACTGCATATTCCCACTGCCTGTATTAGGGTTTCTAATTCTTTTTCATTTTTGGCAAAGAGCTTATACATTAGGTGATTGATCTTTTCTAGCGATTTGATAAGTTTGTAGCCTTCGGTGCATTTCCTAATTATGTGATGAAGTGGAATCATCGCTATTACGAATAGTAATAGTAACAGCGAATGTCCCTGAAAGATACCTCTCTGGATTTTCACTTCCGGTAAATTTTTTCCCTCCTGCTGTCAATTTCACTCTCCAGTTCTTCATAGTTTCCTCGATAAACTTTATGACTTTGTCGGCTATCTTAGAAATTTTGAGATAGTCTATCATCCATTATTAGCATGGCACATTTTTCTATGCTAAATCCAATTCCAAAAACCGGTTAACAGCGCACTTTACCCGATATTAGGTGGAGAAAACTCATATGTCAACCACTTGGATCAAATAGTACATTAAGAAAAATGCTGCTACTCATCTGTAAGAGTGGCGTCTACTGATGAAAAACCAACCGCTTGAAGATTCCCATGATTCTGATTCAAACCACACATCCAAAGCGCATCATTCTTCACGTGAAGTGTGCTGTGACGAGGTTGGAGCTCTGGCCCTAATGTTTAAAAATCTTCTATAGAGCCCTAACCAAACATAGATGCAAAAACAATGTTGGCATAGCGACTTTCAACGTTAGAACACTAAATACAATAAGCCTGTTAACAGAGCTTACATCATCTGAAACTGAGTAGAATATTAACGTTATATGCGTATAGGAACATTGATCAAAAATCTGGAATTAAACAAAACCTATATATATATATATATATATGTACTTCACGGACAATTACCTCCAATTCAGAGACACAAATCCTGGAAATTACGTCCTAACAAAACAATCTTTACTTTAAAAACAACTGAAACTTTACGATTCGAAATCTGAAGAAAACGTAAAATCTGAAATACGTGTAGAGCACAAGTATATGATATAATAAAAACTCAAATACCAAATTTGAAATTATTTGTGGACTTATTCCTTTTAAAACATTTACCTTTCACTCGTTAGACAAACAACAATTTATATATATATATACTGAATTTTAATAACACACCAGATGACTCGTGAATCCAATAAGTTTCGTTTTAATAGCGGTTCATGCTGGTATTGTTACTTCTATTTCAGAAGTGAATGAGTTTTATCTGTATTTCATAGTTATCCGTATGGAGTAGACAATGATTTAGAATATATTTTGTCATGCACTAGATTTGTTTTGTTTTTGTTTAATGTTTGTTTGTTTTTTTATTTGTGTGTGTGTGTGTGTGTGTATGTGTGTGTGTTGATTGTTTTAAAGGAAAACCAAGAAAAATTCCAACCAGTTATTAAAGGAACTTTTTTCAAATGAACATGAAATTAATAAAACTTCTTTCAGATCTTCATAATTAGATGAACTTGTTACCAATTTATCAAAATATTTACGAGTTTGGGAGGTTCATATCTTCCGTTATAACATGAATGCCTAACAAGAGTTTGAAACACCTTTCTTGTTGCCAGTTATTTAAGTTATCGCTCACATCACTAACGTCTACAACAACCGTTGATTCGGATGTCTCTTTTCGTCAATGTAAATTTCTTTCTATCTCTTTCTCTTGCTTATGTGACAAATTACTGATTATACACACACAGGAGTTACTATGACTGCACCTAAAATGTACCTAGCAAACCACGATTTAATCGCCTTTTTTCTGGTATTTTTCTTCTCGAATTCCCTGTTACCAGATTCAGATCTGTTCGTTTTGGGAAACGGATTATGTCATTCCTTTATTCTTTTATCTTTAGTTTATTTTTCCCCGTCCCTTTTTCGTTGTTTCTAATTGTTGTTCCCCTTTCCTTTCTGCCTGTTTTTTTTTTTTTTTCATTTCTCCTCTTTTCACCTTTGATCCCACCTTTCATTTCTGTTAGGTACTCCAGGCAGATTTGAAAACTACATCTTTTCCTTGTGGCTGTCCCGCACAAGTAGATTAAATTTTAATAATATATAAGTTGCGACCGCTTTGCAATTTTGTCTTGGTTTGTTGAATTTCCTTATCTTGCAACTGATCTTAGTGTTTTGCACTTTATATGCGCATTCATGTCTAAATGCACACACACACGCACACACACACACACACACACACACACACACACACACACATATATATATATATATATACTTCAGTTCTTAATAAACTGGTTTTGATGGTAGAATTGAAAAAGCAAAAAATTCATATTTATTGATTTATATAATGATTGTATACATGAAATATCGGAATTTACAATAATATTTCATAACTGCATACAGAAACACTCACGCACTCACACACACATATATATATATATATATATATATATATATATAATATTCTATGAATATATATATTAGTTTTATAATGATGCAAAAAATATGTCATATATATATATATATAGTGTGTGTGTGTGTGTGTGTGTGTGTGTGTGTGTGTGTGTGTGTGTGTGTGTGTGTGTGTGTGTGTGTGTGTGAAGGGTCAATCACCATCTAAATTACGCAAAAATGAAAATAATGCTGATATCTCACTTTATCAAAAATATTTACCAAAACTGTATGAAAATATTTTGAAATACTAAACAGTAAATGTGTTCAAGGTATACTCTAATGGTATCAACCGTAGCCTCCAAACGACTTTGGAATCTCCTACAAGCTTTTCCAATACTCTCCTTGTTTAAATTGGTACCGTCATTTCCGCCTTCAGTTCATCTTTGGTGTTTTACGGAGCTTTGTTGTTTTCTCGTTCAACTACGTCCCGTACATAGTAGTCAAAGAGATCGTAATCTGAGGAGTTAGGCGGCCAAATATTAAGGGTGATGTGGTTGCAGAATTTTTTTTACAGCCAAGACTGGGTTCTCCTGTTTGTATGGCATGACGCAGAGTTCTGTTGCCAGATGTAGGGTCTTCCACTGGCCACACTCTCGATCCAGAGCAGCATTACCTCCAGCGGGTAATTAATGTGGCCTTCCATGTTGAGATCACATTGGAAGATGAATGTAAGCATAACGTCACTATCGCCAGTAACCACCCTTAAACATCATGATATGAACTGAGTGCTATGTTTTCATCAGTATCGGTACATATTGTGAATACAATGATTGGTCTGTGAGTTCACAATCTGATATTGGTAGAAATTTTTCTCATCTGTGAAAAAGCTAAGTTTAGAGGGGATTCTTGATTTTTTATTCAAAAGCTAGGCAGTGCAGTCTTTCCTCTTGTCCTTCATGGCCTGTAATAAAAATTGGCCTTTTCTCATCCTGTATGTGAAATACCGAATGATTTCATACACCACCTGCCTAATAAGCTAAGGAGTGATTGACTTGTTGCGATCGTTGTCCACCATGGCCTGAGTCTCATTAATAAATTCTGTACTTTTCTTATCAGAATGATGAGAGTGAAGCTGCTGAGTTGCAGTACATTCGTAAAAACCATTAGACCCATCCAACTTTTTCGAATCCTTTGATCTATCCTCAGATTGACACTGTAAAATCTTCGTATTGACGCTTCCGTCATGAATTCAAAGCAGTACAGACGGCCGCTTCCAAATTTCTGGAGGAGTGAATAACGTCATGGTGCTGCTTTCCTCTCATACAGTGGCTAAAAGGCTTTAGTTTGCTGCATAGTAAAGAAAACGTTTAAAAAAAACAGGGTAATGCGCGAAATTAATATTCGAAAATGGCAGCAATTTACCTATCGCACCTATGTTAGTGTGTGTGTGCGCGTGTGAATATAAATATGTATAGGTTTTATAATTATGTATAAAATATTTTGTTGATATATATGTATAGAGAGAGAAATACTTTTGTTTTATATCATTGTTTAAAACATTATATATATATATATATATATATCCGAGGAAAAAATACAAGGGGTAGGAATATCCAACTAGGGTGCTATCGACTGTATAATTAATTTAGGATTAAAAATACTTCAAAACTTAAGTGCAGACCCAAAATATTTTTATATGAAAATAAAAAAAAAATTCTATTTTTTTTTGGTGTCATTATAAATTTATTCTAGCTCTATGATGACCCTCTTCAGATGTTAAATATATTGTTCAGTATTTGAATATCCTTTGGGTGTATTTATATTGATTCCAGCGAGAAGAAATTTCTTTTTTAATTTAATTTTTTAATTGAAATATTTTTTTTTATTCATAAAAATTTTAACGGTGGAAATATCATTATATATTATTATCAGATATAATGTTTAAACAATCCTCTTTAAAAAAAAAAAAAAAAAAAAAACGTTAATTTAAATAGTACTGAAATTTTAAAAACCCGTAAATACAGAAAATTTAATAGTGGCTTGCGACTCAATTAAAATTATAAATAAAATATAAATTCTTAATTCCGTTGAAATTATTATGTTTGGTTTGGTTTCCTTGTTTAATGGCACATCAACCCTTGTAGTTTATTTAATGCCAAATCCATCCTTCTAGAAGAACAGTAGTGGTACTATTTAACCCATAGCTGGGAGGATAAGGGGGTTCATACCTTTCCCAATGGTATTTGCCCGAAAGTGAACATTATAGCACGATGGGAGTACGAACTCGCTTTATACGATTCCGCACTCCATCGCTTTAACCATTACACCCTCCGAAATTATAATGTATCATAAATATTAAATAATATAATTCATGTTGTCAGAAAACAATAATTCAATTCTAATGTTAATTTACAAAATATTCTATTTCTAATAATGAAACATATCGTAAAAAATCCATGTTATTTATATAAAGAAGAATTATATCGTAATACGTAAAGAATTAATATGTTATAGGTATTTTATTAATACAACAAATAATTCCTAACTTTTAATATAAATATTAAATCGAATTGTAATTTCCTAAATATAGAAAAATGGTGTAGTAAAATGGTGTAGTACATGGAATAGTTCCTTCTAGTTATAAGGTTATATTAATAAGTTTAAAATATTTTTCATCAATTATATATTATTTTTTATCTTATGATCCTTTTATAAAAAAGGAAGTATATTTATACTTTATCTTTTAAATTCATATGCATTCCTTATTGGAAAATATATTTTTATATTATTTTATTATTTAATCAATTTTTAAATCATGTATCAATATTTCAATATATAGAATTAAAATGTAAATCACCTAATTAATTAAATAGTTAAATATATTTAATGTTATTATTGTATAAAGTTAAGTTACACTAAGAATTTACTTCTATGTCTACATATAGTTATATCATTCCTGGTATTTAGTAAATTCCTATCTATATATTTCAATATACATATTTTATCTTCTAAGCATAAATTACACTTACCATGTAACAGTTTGTCGAGGAGGATCTTTTAATTATTCTACAATTTATAACATTAAATCAAAAAATTATTTCAAATAAAAGAATTTTTTTATTTTTTCTTCTCGCCGAATCAATATAAATACAATGAATATAAATGAATATAAATAATATATATATATATATATATATATATATATAAATGATATTCAAATACTTAATAATATCTTCATTTAACACCTAAGAGGGTCATCATAGACCTATAATAAATTTAAATGACACAAAGAATAGAAATTTTATTTTTATTTCATATATATATATATATATATATATATATATTATATATATATATATATATATATATATATAAATTATATACAAAAACTGCTGCCAAAGAAGCAGTTTTGCTTCCAGTAAGTCTTCATCAGATGATGACCCTGGGTTCAGGCATGGTTTCGGGGCCGAAGCATCATTATCACTAACCCAGGGCGCCCCAGCAGTATCTCACAATACTACCAGACTTTATTGGATGGTGTTTAATCTGTACGAATGTCATATCCGTTCAGATGCAGTTACAGTCTTGTTTTGGATCTTTTTTATATATTCCCTCTTCTTTGCTGGTGTAAGTCCGATTTTGGTTTAAAATGTAGAGGTTGTGTTCGAAATAAAACCTCGACATCCAATCTCAAGAGGAAATATGTCTGTTGACCAGTCATTCTTAGTACACTGTTCACGTAGGTCTTCGTACTTTTCCAATTTCCGCTGATGCGCCCAGTCGATGTTGGTCTCGAAAGGGATCGATAATTCAGCAATGATAACTTTTTTTGAATTAACTGACCAAATGACGAAATCTGGACGCTGCCGAGTTTATGTTATTTCCGTTGGAAAAGCATATATATATATATATATATATATATATATATATATATATATATATATATATATATATATATATATATGCTTCTTTCAAATGTCAAAAGTGATGTACATTTATGAACATGTTGAACACATGTCTTTCTCATGGTCATTAGTGCAAAGTGAACACAATTAATCTCAACCAGTTTATGCACACATTAATTGTCTGTTCCAATGATTTACTCTATTATAATTCAATATGCATACATATTTCCAAATCACTTTCTATTTATTTACATATTCTGTGTTTTCTGTTTATTTTGTGACGTGGTAACCTTCAGCACCCTATGCACTCTGGATAAGGGATGTATCAAACATCTTCAGAGCTATTTGACAAGTAAAAGGTTACTGGTCATTCCTTTCCTGTGAGGAAACTAAGGTGCCAAGACGAACGTCACATGTTTAGCGTTGTAGGGTCTGGGATTTAGCTTGATACTAAGTCAATTAGTTTGATTCTAAATCAGAATCAAAGCGAAAAAGTTGCGTGCGTGAGGCTTTGTATTTTGAAGCTCAATAGGTGTATCTAATCTCTTATGGGCAACTGTAAAATGATTTTCGTTAAATAATTTCTCCTCTTTCTGAAATACTGTTGAAAGATTTTATTCGGGAATAAAATTGATCATCTTTTTAGGAAACATTGTAATAATATGGAGGAATAAAAGCTAAATAAAAAATTGTTTGTCAATTTCTTTTAATCATCCAAGCATGAAATGACTATCGACAGCTTTGAGTTCTGTCTGGTGTCAAGTGTCAAGCTTTCGATTCACCCGGATATATTATAATTCAGTGTTTTCTATTTATTTGCAAATTCAGCGTTTTTAGATATTTTGATTATTTTTAGTGATTGATACTTTACTTTCATAAAACTCATCATCTAATAGATATTTCAGAAGTGAATTTAATATCGCAAAAATTAATTCGTGGATTTCAATCCAGGAGTTTCTATCAATTAGTATATCACTTATCCTTATCAAAGCATGAGATAAATGAAAGCAAATTTCTCTCTTCCACTGACTCTTTAATCACCAATTAGATATAAATGTACAAGGTGTTTCAGAAAAAAGTTATATCATTTCAACTTGGCTAATTCTCATTCAAATGATTTCATATTTTAACAGCATCAGTTGAAACAATAATTATGTTTAATGTTTAACCACCTTTTATTTTGCGATAAATGGCATTTCTATACATGAAAAGAAAAAAACATTGAACAATAAACAAAGAGTTTAGGGCTGTTTCTACACATGATGTTAAAATTTATATAATTTTTTCTGAAACACCCGCTATTTTTATCAGACGATGAAAAAACATCACAGCCAATAAAAATACTGGAAAAATATTGTAACTTTAATCTTTAAATCTGTTCTGACATTTTAGCGATTACAAAAAATGGCTATAAAACATTTTAAAGTATTTCCCTGATTGTCATAATTTATAGGCCACACGACTTATATGAGACAAGGCAAAAGAATAGCATAGTTTAATTGATATTGACATATAAAGCTCTCAAAGTATAGTCTGCATGCATTAACAAAAAAAGTTACTCGTTTCATAATGAAAGTGAAATGAATAAATTCATATTTATCTAATTTATATTCATATTTATCATAATTCGTCTTATTCATATCATCTAAATATTCACTAATTTTCCACGAATAATACTTTTTGGAGGAGTGGTTAAAATACTTTTCGTTCAAATCTTTCTCAGAATTTCCAGAATTTTCACTGCGTCTATACAAAAGCTGAAACAATTATTATGTAGTTGTAATTATTATTATTCGCTCAATGCAGTAGTAACTAGAAACTTTCATTTAAGTGGAAATGACAGAAAGTCTTCTCAGTTCTCCAAGATTCTTCTCAGTATTCAAACCGATCACAACAGAATTAGGCGCACTTAATCCTTCCCTAGATCTCCAGTTCCTTCAATCTCTTTTCAGGCTATTTTGGATTGTTTCAAAAGCTCTGCTGCTGCTGCTGCTGCTGCTGCTGATGATGATGATGATGATGATGATGATGATGATGATGATTTTACCCACCAACTCTAGCTGGTGGGTTTCACTGGAGTCTGAGTTACCGCAAGTTTCTTCAGATCTCCAATAGTTTTAAGTATCCTAGCCGATATTTGGAAGTGCAATGATTTGGAGAGTTTCAATTCTTCATCTAATCTACAATTCATCCTGTCTTTTTTCCAGGTTCGAAGGACACCAATCACACTTCGTATCACTTTCAACTTCATGTTCTTTAACTTTTTCAGCTCTCTGGCAAGGTCTAGATATTTTCTTTGATTTTCACTCAATGGTCCATTGGAACGGCAAAATTCACAAGATGACAAGTTCTTTTCTTCTTGCTGATTAAAGCTAGGTGTGGTCTTCTGGTGCAAGTTTTAATTAACAAGATTATTATTATTATTACTATTATTATTATTATTATTATTAGTTTAAAGGTTGCTTTCGAAGGTCATTAAGCTTGATACTGAACCATATTTATATAATTTACATTATAATTTGGTTTAAATTGATAAGAAGTGCTCCATTATTAATAAGTTGCTAAATGGATTGGAAACTGCTTTATTGTCTAAGCTTGATTATTTACCGCTATTGTGCTAACAATATTGAGCCATTTTTACAATGTTACGATAATGTACATATAAAAATTGCATCATTATAATATAGATTATTATTTTTCGCCGAAGTACTTGTCTACACCGAGTAAAATATTAACACACAGCGAGACTAACAAGTATCAAAAATTCCTTTTACTTATTTTATTTTTTAAAATAATGTACAAATAAATCGTGTTTTTCATCTGAAGTTTAGACATTTAAATTCTGTACTATTCTGTTATGGATTTCTTTACTAATGATCTTTTAAAATTTCTTGATAAGGATATATCTTCCCCTTTATCCATAAAGAATGTATTCACATCAAACTAGGTAACTCTATATGAAATTGTTTCACTCTCACCAAAAAAAGCAAACTCTTCCTATTGATTGATATAAATATGTACCATATATTTGGAGTGGAAATACTTACAATGAAATTAAATACTTTTTTCGTCAATTAACAGTTAACAATATGCTTGAAGCCTCAAACTATGTCAGAATTTTAAAATAAAAAAGTACGTGGAGATCCTCAAAACTTCTCATCCCAAACATGGAATGAATTAATTCTTTTAGAGTTAAAGAAACTTTATGCCAAGGGTGTTGAACTGTGGGATGAATGCGTGGAATAGATTTTACGTTTCATGCCTCAAGGTTATTCCCTTCAATACAACCTCATAAATAGCAAAATCAGTCAAAGGTTTTTATTTTATTTTATTTTTTGTTGATTTTTTGCTTTTTAGTTGTTGTTGTTGTTTTTTTTGTTTTTTTTTTGGTGGGTAGGGGCTTTTAGGGAGGTTATTTTAAACTTTATTAATAAAAAAAACTTGCACTGAGACTATCAGTCAATTTAGGGTTCACAAAATAACGACTCCGCTATGTTAGCAAGGCTCAGAATATGGAAACTGTATCCCTTACAGATGGAGTAGATCCGACTTTCAACCCGACAAAAACGGTGTCCTGATTATAATACTAATGGTAAGGCTTCAGTTCTGAAGCTCTGGAGAGTCTGAAGTAGCCCTTTATCGCCGTTACTCCCAGGTCCACTCAGACCTGGAGTCGTAGAACCTGTTATGGTTCCATCTACTGGTTAAATAAAACTGTTTGAAAATCATGAGTATTTGATAAAATACTTGTTATCATACAACGGTAAATTATTTATATTAAGAATAGTTACTTGAAGCTATAATTGTTTATTAAGAATTATTAATCTTAGTTACTTGAAACCATTCAATTGTGTGCAAATTATTTGTATTAGATTGGAATACTTGATATTACTTAACCGTGTGAAAAAAAGTACTTTCATTGTTTTGAGAGTCACATGTGCCTTTCAATGTTTCCTGTGACATGTCTGATGGTCATATGTGGCGTTTAGAATGAAGGAAAACATTTTATGAAAACGTGTAAGTAGAAACCTCGAATTCACCTTGAACAGAGAAAGGCTTAAGAAACATCAACAAAAAAATGTATATATGAACGTACAATGTAGGCAATTCCCTAATATCTCGGCATAAAATTACCCTAGACTGGCCACTGATTATGATTATTCTTTGGAATATTTCTAAGCTTTGACAACAACTTTTCTGACACACGTTTTTCGATCTTATCTATGAATGCAGTTGGAAAACTTTGGAAAACTTTTCCAGTAGGTATTTGACTTAGTAAAAGAAGATGAAATGTATCAAGCTACACCAGTTAGAAAGTCGATAGGAAAACAGAGAGATAGAAAAAGATGAAAAAAATAGAATAAAGAGAATTCTGAAGAATAAGGAAGAGACAAAAACGAAGTCAAATGAAGGAAAGAGAGAGAGGGAAAGAGAGAAAAGTAAAGTAAAAGAACACCGCGAGAGGGAAATATTAACAGATAAAAGATTTTAGAAAGAGAACGGGACAAATCAAAAGCTTAAAAAAAGAAAAAAGTTCACCCAATTTGCATCATAATTAGCCTGAGGTATTTCGCCCCATGACTCGACCGGAGAGATGGAGAACAGAAAAGTGGCGTTGCTGGTTACGAAAGAAAAATCTTTCCACTAATAAGCGAGAGCAAGACAAACGAAGAAACGGACAGCCGATGAACACACGACGATTGACATCGGGCAATTTGTTAGATGGTCTCGGTCACTTTCCCAAGAGGAGTTGTCTCCCTTGGAGACCAGAAGGCTATGCAAGGAAGTGGCGGCAAAAGCAATCAGTTCACTCCCGTGCTCGCTCCCACGCGCGTCGGATACCATGATCGGTGCCCAGCTGCGGTCTTCAGTAGAAGATTGACATCCTCTGTCTTCTAACGACTTCTGCGCGCACAACACACAGCTGCGGGCAGCGTATCAACTTCTGATATTTTCAATATGCTTTCACGAGTTATAACAAGATGGCAAGAAAGGGAAAGGGAAAATTGGAATAAAAATATACGTAACTTTGCACTAGAACGTATATTTGTGCAGAGAGAGAGAGAGAGAGAGAAAGAAGAAAGTTGGAAATTATTAAGGGAATGGCTGAAGTGCGATTTCGAAGAGTTGATTAGATTTTGCTTAACATGACTTCAGAAAAGGATTAATTATACTGAACTGGGCTTAGGAGTATTGCAAGAGATTTAGAAAAGTCGGACCTTGTCATTTACCGAAAATAAAGTTTGCGCATATACATTTATAATGTATGTATATATTCACTTTCTTCTTTTTCCTCTCTCTCTCTCTCTCTCTCTCTCTCTCTCTCTCTCTCTTATAGAACTTGTTACTTCTCCAACAGATTTGTGTCTCTTCTTTTCCAAGATCGGTCTATTAAGTCATGAGACTGATTCGTTTAAAAATTATCAACTTAATCACAAATCAACTTCTCACCTTTAAAACCATTTACTAAGGCAGGGTTTCAACACCTGAAAATTGTCCTGAAATTATTCCATTGATATTGTCTTCGGTTCCTAAATGCTTACCACGGACCAGGGTTTTGGTTTTTGAAACGGGGAAATGCTAACAAGAACTCAGACCAGGGGAGTAAGATATTTTTTTATTTCAAAAATAACATTCAGCGAGAATATAAGGCGAACAAAAATCCTTAAAACACATACACACACACACACACACACACATATATATATATATATATATATATTAGGATGGCAGTTTTTCGTTAATGGATATTTGGCTAAAAATTTAACCTTAAGGTGCCGGATGACGTCATACAACAATCTGAGGATTATCATAATTATTTGATACATTTAGAACTCCCTATCTTTGTCAGACCTTATTGAGCGTTGGGCTTTTTATATTTAAAGTCTTGAGTTTTTCAAGTCTTTTTTAACTTTTGATATTGTACAATATGGAGTACTCGTTTATTCCCGTTACTCCCAAATCTACTCTGACCCGGAGTGGTAGTATCTGTTAGGGTTCTATCTATAATCTGTTTGAAAATTATTTGTATTAGGCGTTGTAACCTAACAAAAAGTTACTGAATGAGAAATAACCAAAACGGAGGTTAGAAATGAAATAAAAATCTTTATAACATTAACAAAATACAATACTCGCCAGCAGCGTGAAGAAGGTACCCACAGCTAGTGGTTACTACTTTGTCAGCTTAATTACCACCATCACAATCGTGTCCAATATATTTATGAGGAATGGGACATACCCATTAATGTTCCTAAGTAGGGTATGTAACATCCCCTTTTTTTATTTACTCTGCACAGAGTCAATATCTTTTCTTTTTCGGGTTAATATCGATTCTTTCGGTATCCCCTTTTTCCTCTTATTTTGTCTTTTTTATATTTTCTAGGAATGGGCATATCAAATGTGTCGAAAAGAACTTCCATATGCTCAACATCTACTGGCGTATCGTTCTCTTCATCTGTATGCCTACTTTTTGTTTGATTTGAGTGCTTTTGTGCATTTTCGGTCCTATGACAACTGATTCTTTTGAAGATTGTTCCAACTTCCAAATATTTTCCCCGTCTGAAACATTCGGTAGAAAACCTATGTAAAATTTATTTCCAGTTTTTTGTACCGTATGTTCGACTTTTTTTATTGGGTTTCTGCTTGTCAAAGAACGATCTTATTACCAGTGCAAGCATAATTTCTGCCGGAGTCATGGCTGAAGGCGCATTTTTAATTTTGGTGTAAGCCGATACACTTGTAGAAACTGTTGCAATACTGTCTCCGTTGACCCACCGTTGGATTTTTTAGGGACCTCTTGAAGGTGTCCACGAACCGTCCTGCTTAGCCGTTGCTCCTAGGATGGTAAGGGGCAATTGTCATGTGCTCCGCCACCAATATTTTACAAATCCCTTGAATTCTTTTGATGTAAATTGGGTTGCATTATCCGAAACAATGAAATCTGGAACTCCGAACCTTGCAACGTGGTTGCCCCATTCATACGGCCATGTGTTACATCTGAGCAAAATGTTCAGTAAATTACTACTGCTTCCGTGGTTGGTTTCCTGCATCTCAATATCTCTGGTCACATGGGAAAACTGTCTACGACGATCAAATAATATGAACTATTATGTGGACCAGCAAATTCAATGTGCAAACGTGACCCTAGGCCACGAGTTGAACTTTACGGGTGGTACTTTAGCTGCCAAAACGCATCTTTTGCATGACATTACCAAACTTTCGATGTCTCTATCTATGCTACGCCAATACACAACTTCTCATTAAGCTTTTCATTGTAGATATACCAGCATGCCTTGAGTGAAATTCTTTAAGAATTCGTTTCTGTGGTGATAGAGGTACAACCACTCTTTCGTTGTGCATGAAAACGTCATTGCAAATTGAATATACCTCGGATTCTGTTATAGTCCTGTCTTTAAGTTTTTTCTTCATTTCCACAAAAAAATTGTCATCTAACGCTTTATTTTTTTATTTCTTCCAACGTCGCGGATAGTTCCTGCACTGTATTGCATTATATTTTTCTAATCTCTACTTCCGCTTGTAGAGAAGCAATAACCGTACTTTCCAGCGCTTCACTATTTTTGGGAATAAGTCTAGACAATCTGTCCGCGTGACACGATTTACTTGTTGGCAAGAATTCCATCTTGAAATCGTAACTCAATAAGATGGTTCTCCATTGCTGCAACCTATTAGCTGTATGGGTTGGTAGGTGTTTTGGGGACCAAAAAATGTTGGCAATGGTCTGTGATCCATTTGTAAGGTAAACCTTCTGTGATAATACCCACCTCTGCAGCTCGTTGCACAAGTTACTCACCCCACGTCGAGAACTTATGTGTAGCCGGATCGAGCGAAAGGCAGGTTCACAGGGAAAAAACACAACAACAACTTTGCAGTTAGAACGCCAAGGGAGGATGGAGAGCGTGTAACACTTTGTAGATAATTAGTTCCGGGCTGAGTTTCGGCTGGCAAAAGATTATCTTAACTAACTAGGTCCGGCTGGTAATGTCACTGTTCGTTGTTCTTTGTTCCGGCCTAATCAACTTTCCTCGAACCCAAACTAAGTCTAACTGCTAGGACCCAAAACGCACCTGTATATATACAGAACGTTTCATTATTATTTCCGGCCAAGGGACACCCACGAATAAACCCATAATTTTTGGGGGGTCCATTTCTCTTTTTAAAAAGGTGGACATAAAAATATTTCCAAGCATGGCCGTCTCCGATACAGGGACATCAAATTCAGACCCTTTTGAGTTTTTGACCAGTACCCGACAAGTACTTAACACTTACCCACGCCCGTGGCCATATATATAAACATTTTATTATCAAGATTTCCTTAATCTAGTTAATGGGTTTTCCTAACATTTGAAATTTGA
Source organism: Sepioteuthis lessoniana (assembly GCA_963585895.1). Classification (NCBI taxonomy): domain Eukaryota; kingdom Metazoa; phylum Mollusca; class Cephalopoda; order Myopsida; family Loliginidae; genus Sepioteuthis; species Sepioteuthis lessoniana. Next base: position 71,438,874 of record OY757906.1, on the reverse strand, counting down.
TACCTAGGCCGATCTAACTCATCTTGTCATATATATGTGTGTATATGTGTGTGTGTGTGTGTGTATGTATGTGTGTGCACACACATGTGCGTGGGCGTATACATATATACACACACACGCACACATGTATGGGCACACATACACACGTGTGTATACAGGTATGTGCATATATCAAACTCAAATTGTCACACTTCTATGGGTTAATCTATGAAATTTCTTAAAGGCAACCACAATCCTTAAACTCTTCTTTTCTATCACGGAATAATTCTTTTCGGCTGGAAAATGCATCCTGTATGCATATGCAATAGGTTTAATCGAGCTTTCTTTTAGTTTATACATAAAACAAGCTCCTATTCGGCATGAACTAGTGTCGCTTGCTATGATTATTTCTTTTTGGATCGTAATGTCTAACGATAGCGTCCCTTTAATTTTTTCAGATGCTCCCTAACACTTGGTCGTCCAAACCCATATAGCATCATTTTTTAATAGCTTGTTTAACGAATCTTGCAAACAATGCGTGTTTAGCATAAATACGTTGTAATAATTTTCCAAACCCAGGAAACTTTGTAGGGAGCTGACATTTTCACGAGCAGGTATGACTTTTACAGCACTGGCTTGTCCTGGATCTAGTCTCCTGTCATTTTTATCAATTATTTGTCCCAGATATCTGATTTTATTAAAAATAAATCGTATTTTTCGTCTTTATCCTTCTGAAAACCTTGAAAACATTTTTCTTATTCTCTTTTGGGCTTTCACTTTTCAGCAAAATATCGTCTAGATAAGCGACTACAAAGTCAAATCCACCAAGCATCGTATCCATTACTTACTGAAAAATAGCTGGGGCGACCTTTATCACAAAAGCTAACCGATTGAATTTATACATACCTCAATGTGTGTTTATCGTAATTTGGAACATTCGTCGTCTACTTCAATCAGCAGATAGCATGTCGCTTAGATCGATTTTTGAAAAGATCCGACCTCCGCTAAATTGCGCAAAAACTTCTTCCGGCAACGGAAGTGGGTAATAATAATTTTTGAGGTCATCGTTTAAGCCTGCGGAGAAATCTGCGCAGACGGGTATCTCTTTTGACTTTTTCTTTATATATACCGTTGGTGAAGCCAAATTGCTATAGTCAACTTTAGATAAAACACCCATTTTTTCGAGTCTGTCAAGCTCGTCATTGATCTGTTATAGTCTTCTTTTTTTTTTTTTTTTTGAAAACCGGTTGTAGCTCGAATTTAGTTTTGATTTTATAGCACCTACCTAAACCACCAGAAAATACCTATGAGAATTTAAATTTCAATTCTTTCTTTAAACTTTCTGCTTCGTTAGCAAAACCTTTAATTTATTAGCAAAACGGACTGATTTGACTGTTCCATAACTTAAATTGCTCCATCCAGTCCTTTCCAAAACATTTGTACTTTTCATTATAAACAGTCTTAATTTCAACGTTTTTTAGTTCAACGTCACATTTGTTAAAAATTCCCCTTCAAGTTTTATTTTCTGTCCAGTAACAATGCGAGCGATTTTCTTGGTAACCATTAACGTTGGTTTTTCTAATTTTTTCTTTGTATATACATTTATTATGCTTAAGTCGGATCCGCTGTCCAATTGTAATTTAATATTTTTGTTAAAAAATTCCTTATATTCTAACCGGCAGATTCATCCACACTTGTAACTTTAACTTTTATTTTTGTCTCACATTGAGTTTTCTTATGTCCTTTTTTGCAACGAAAACATTTTTTGTTTTTTATGGTCAGTCATTATAAAAATGTAGTTCTCCACATGCGTAACAGGGGTTTGGAGTAACATTTTTTCTTCTTCACTTTATTTTCTTGAACTTTTTTTAATGTACTACACACCGTTTACGCCGATATCTGTAGCATCTTATCGAACATTTATAAACCTCTGACAATCTTCAACTAGTTTTTGAAAAGTCGATTTGTGTTCATTTTCAAGTTTATTTAAAACCTGATTTCAACGTCTTTTGTCAGCATCAAAACTTGTACAAATATCAGATATTTAAAATTGTCAGGGCTTAATTCTGCCAGTTTAAACCCCTCACACTGATGGTTCACACTGCTAGTAAACGTTATAAAATCTTTGTGCTCCTTTTTTTTTAATTCATGCATTTTTATCTTTTATGGAACAACGACGCCTTTGGGCTGAACACTTCAGAAAGCAAAGTAACAGTTTCTGTAAACGTTAGGTCACTAGTTTTTTCAGTAATATGTAATTTATGAACTTCGTATGTTCGACAGCGCCTGGTTTCCTTTGCAAAAATCTGACCTTTTTGAGGTCTGACCAATTGGCACAGTCCGTTTTTTAAAGGTTTTCCTATCTACGAAAATACGACTTCTGTCATATGATTAAATTCAGCAATCGCATTTACGATAGCGTCCTGTGAAAAACGCCTGACTCTTCGTTCTTATTACTCCTTAACATTTTCCTTGTTCTACGAACAATTCTTCGGAATTTTCTAGCCTTTATTCGTATTTTTTCCATTGTTCTTGTTGTTTCGATATTTCATGTAAAGATGTTTTAAAATCCTTTTGTACTTTACATGAACAAACTTTTTACACAACAGTCTTTTAAAAATCTTTGAATCTTCCTCCTATTTATCTTCCAATGTAACACCTTCACATCGAGAAAGCCTCTAAGAAATACATGATTTTTATAAATTGAAAAATACTATTTCCCATTTCACGTACCTTACGTTACGTTTCAGTTCTTTGTAGCTGGAATAATATCTCGTGTTTTTCTGAATTTCAGACAACTTAGTTAATACCCACATAATCCTTACAAAATCCTTGTAGCCAAAAGATGCTTTGTAGCTTTGGTAGTTTTGGATCTTCCTTCACCAATGTAGCATTGGTGAATATTACGTGAGTTTTGCTGATATCTTCGTTCGTAGAATATCGTATTTGTGAATGTTTACGTGAGTTCTGTTCTGTCGAAATCCTTGTTCGCCCAAAAGTTGTAGTAGTGAACGTTTCGGCCAATTCCTTCATCGCCAAATGTTATAACCTAAAAAAATGTTACTGAATGAGAAAGAGGCAAAATGGAGGTTGGAAATTAAATGGAAATCGTTATAACATTAACAAAATATAATGCTCGCCAGCTGCGTGAAGAAGGTATCCACTGCTAGTGGTGACTACTTGTCAGCTTTATTGATATTTTTCGTACGTCCCACCAACCGGACGTAAAGTACAAGGCCTTTTTAAGGTGGATCTCGGCGGCTCCAAAAAGGCATCGGGCCCCGACAGCATTCCCCTCAAAAACGGCGCTTCAGGCACCAGGTGATAAACCTAGCTCTTCCGAAGAGAATTAGAGCTTGGGGGACGGCCTCCTGAGGCTCGAGAAAGGTCGGCCGCGTGATGCGAATGCTGGCTTTCCCGGCAATCACATCAAACAGCCTCGACCGAATAACTGCCGACTTAGCTTTATTGGAATTTGTTTTACGTCCTATCATCTGAACAAGTACGGCACAAGGCCTTTTTAAGGTGAGTTTGGGCATAGGACCGTAGCCCAGGCACGCCCGACGGCTCCAAAAGTGTCTCGGGCCTAGTCGGCATTACCCAAAAAAGGGCCCTTCAGGCGCCAAGTGATAAACCTAGCGCGTCCAAGGAGGATTAGAGCCTGAAGAGACGGCCCTCAGAGGTTCAAGGAAAGTTGGCCGAGTGACGTAAATGCTGGGCTTCCTCAGCACCCTCGTCAAGCAACCTCGACCGGGTAACCACCGACTTAGCTTTATTACCTGCCTCACAATAGTGTCCAATGTTCCTAGGTGGGGTATATAGCAATAGGAAAACTTGATACCATATAACTATGTAGAGATTATTTTTATTAAGACTGTTTACTTGAAACTAAAACCGTTTCCTAAAGATTATTATTAATTACTAGGTAAAACTGATAAATAATACCTTTAACCTCAGCCAAGTTAAAAATTTTGATTCGTATACAGGAATCAGAACTTAAACCAAATAATTTTTCAATAAATTCCTAATTCCAACGTCGCTTTAAAATTTTCCTCCTCCGTGTAGTGTAATGATTAGTATCAGACTATTATTGGTGAGTTCAGTTCTCACCGGGTACTTCAGCTAAGGTTAGGAAAAACTTTATTTAAAAATAATCTAATATAACAACTGTGTGAGAACAAAGGAGAATGTCGATACATGTTTAACGGGTTAGGGGTGGCATGCATTCATGCAGAGATATGGCCAAATATTCCCTTATCTACGCTACCAGTGTCATGTTGGTGTCGGACAATACCGATCCTATTCTTTTGGTGTCATGAGGAGGTACAGTTTTGTCCTTATTATTATTATTATTTATTTATTTATTTATTTATTCGTTTATTTTTTTTTATTTATTTATTTTTTGTTTTTTTTTTTGCTGCTTCATGTACGAATAACTGAAGAAGAGGAACAAATACTACACTCTAATCTAAGATCGAAGGTTAGAGTGATATATAAGAAGTGAAAGTTGCTTGGCATGAAAGGCTGTGGTTGAAAGATACAAATAGTCTTTCAAAGAATTATTCCGACAATTAAACTCCTTCTTGTTCTGCAATATTAGATAACAAAAACAGAACTCCTGCTCGTTCAAATAATTATGACCAGTACTTTCTAAAGTATAAAGGCTATAATATTGGTCATAAATCCTGTTTTTAGCACCCTACATTATAAGGGCCATAAAGGATATTGAACAGTGGTATTCCAAATTAACTAACTAGTTTGGTAACTCTTCCAAATAGCAACGTTAGTTTTGCCTTTTTAGTCTCCAGGATCAATTCGGAACAAGCAAGTTGTATATATAAAATGTGTGTGTGTGTGTGCGTGTGTATGTACAGTACTGCTAATAAAGCAGTACAGTACATACACACGCACACACACACATTTTATATATTCAAAAATTTATTATACTCATATTATCATTATCTGCAGAAATAAATAAATGAAACGTTTTATGAAATAGTTTTCAAATCATATATTTTTCATACAGAGGCAAAGAGAGAGAGGGAGAGAATAATATGATCGTCAGTATACATTTTGTTTGTATATTCGTCTGGGTATTTCACAATAATTAATGAATGATTTAAGAATTGTTGAATAGAAATATTCTCGAAATTATGTCACAGTGTTATTGAGAATATATTTAAGCGATGTATGTAAATTCGCAATTGACTTACATTAACACAACGCTTAACGTAATGATCATCATCATTGGAAATGGAATTGGCGCCCCAAGTTCAAACCTGGACGCGGCTGTTTGCATTTCACTTCATGCAAATACCCTTGGGAAAGGTATAAATAAATGTGTTCTCTACCAGCTATTGGTAAATAATAGGACGACTGGGTTATTTAACCTTGGTTAGGTAACTCGTCAAGGAGGAGCAAAACTCTGAATTCAAAACACCTTTATCCCGCTCAATAATTAACATCCTGCCCGTAGTGGAAGGGTCGGGTAACTACATACTTACGTAAATATAACAGTGCATACACGAATGTTACATGCAAAAATACAATATAGCAATACTATAAATGAATATGTACATATATAAGAATGTGTAATAGAGAATTTATTGATATGTATACACATACAAACACACATACACACACACACACATACATACATACATACATACACCCACATACACACACACTTATGCACACCGTTACAGGTTCATTCTATTAACTAAGGATACTGATTCTGAAAGTTTTTTAATCATTAAAATTACAAAACAACTTTATCTCCTTCAAATAGTTCTGTTGGGAAGCCATAGTTTGATTAAGTTGTTCTGGAATCACAAATGGAAGTCTTCAAATGACACTGGCTTCATTTGGGGGGATCTTCCTATGGTACGTATATAACAGTTCCAAAATGGCGATCACAGAACTCGGTTTTGATTTGGGGAATAAAAAAATACTCTCAAGGATTTATTTTTATGTTTAGCAAGTAAAGAGATCGTCCTTTCCTTCTTCTTTTTTATGTTAGCAACATCGATTGAAAATCGGCTGATAAATATTAATTCATCATCAATCATGTTCACTGTCAATCATATATGACAAATTCTCATTTTTTTCACATTTTCCCCACTTCATGAAGCAATCAGATCGAGGCTCATATTCCGCAGTCCTCCCGGTCATCCTAAAATGCCTCAACCTCCAAAGTACCTATGCCTAGGATCAACCATGTTTTCCATAAGTCTGTGTTAACTTATCAAATATTTTCCTGAAATTTGATACAGAATTTGCCCTTTTGTTCCATTTTTGTGACACACTTAACGAAACACACTTGTTATAACCTAACAAGCTAAACGAAAATTCAGAAAAGCAAGTCTGAACTGAATATTTTCGAATGTATATAAACTTAATATTGATCACCTGATTTTTGATGAGGTTCGCCCACCTGAAAAATGAAAATTCTGTCTCATTATTTTCTCGACTGACTTTGTTTTTGGTATCTTAGATTTAAACAATGTGTATGCACGCGCACGCACGTGTGTCTGTGTCTGTGTGAATTACAAAATTATATCCAACTGAGACCGACAGAAAGAAATCAAAATTTTTTTTTTTTCCTTTTTCTTTTTTTCGATCTTATTTCCCACCCAGTTGCCTGTCTGTATTCCCAAAACCTCAGAGACATGATGCATTTCTGTTTGTTCATTTGATATAAACAGTGTGTTGGTAGGGTTCACACCATTACGCATATCAGTGCCAACGGCACAAGCGAAGAAGCTTCACCCTCAATCTATGACACATTCTTTCTCCTGAGGCCGATAACTTCGTAGTCCAATTGTACGCTTCTCTCCCAAGGGCCACCAACTAATAAGACTCTTCTAATTTGTGCATCCCTTCTTTTTTTTATTAATTTCTTTTCTTTTCTTTTTTTTATTTCTTTTTTTATTTCATAGCTTGGACTGATATATTTGGGTCTTAATAAATTGTTTCTTATTTGCAAATATCCTTACAGCATACAAGAAAAAAGACTAGAAAATAATTCTATTCTCGCGAAAAAAATATATATATAATTCAAATGAGACTATGGGTAGAATACAGGCTATGATCAAAAAATATCTAGATTGATTTTTTATCATATAATTAATAATTTAACATCTAAATGAAGATATGTTCATTGCTGATAAACTGATATAATCAAATGTTGATATCTTAGATGAGTCAATGCCACTGAAAAATACCTCGATACTTTCTGAACTGCAGTTTTTGGCAAAAATAAACTAATATGTTTTACGCCGAGAAATATCTACAGGAATGTGTATTTGTTTATAATTTTGTTTTTCCTTATGTGAGTTTATATTCGCGGCAATCTTGTTGCGTTTTCGTGTTTCCTCGAGTGTTTCCTCTAAATACTGTGTAAATTTTGTTTAATTTTTGTCAGTTCAAACTGATAAAAAGTTGAGCAAATGTTAAATTCAACATAAATCTAGCAACTACACATTGTAAAAAATCAGTGAGTATTTATACACGAGAATTTTCCCAGAATTTCTTTGAGGTGCGTGTTATACATGAATGCATGTTATACACAAATAGTTATAGTACTTTTTATTGTGAGTTGAAATGCATTCTTTTCATCTATTTTCCCGCGTTCTATGAATATCTTTGTTGTGGCTATGATCGATTTTCAAGGGTTTATTCATATCTTTTTTCCCACTGACCAGTATTTTCTGGGCTGTTTGGTGTCCCTAGTTTATCTCTTTTACACTTTATTTATTTATTTTTGCGGGGAGTAGGGATCGCAACTATGACACAGTTGTATTATAGGCTTTTGGTAAATTGTATTTTTATTCCAAGTTGTCCGAATTTTTCTGAATACTTATCATTTTAGGTATCTTGAAATCCAAATTACTCGAAATATTTTCCTACACTAAGTTTACATTGACGCTACGGTAATATCACAGATTTATGATTACTTCAATGAACATTGGAGATATTTCACCTGAAAATAAGCATATTATTAATACGTTTCTTTGTAACTACATACTTACGAAAAGAAAATATTTTAGGTCATCCTCAAGTCGGGAGTTTTGAATTTAAAATGATGGTTTAACCACACATTCAACTTCCAACACTGGAACATCATCGCATTCATTCATGATAAAAACAAACGTACAATTATAGAATCATCCACCGTTTCATATTTCAAAACCATACAACAGAAACCGGGATTTTATAAAATATCACCTTATCAAGCAAAAGTGATGCTAAAAGATTTCAACTTATACAAACAACAATTGTTAAGCAGATATTTCTATCCACCTTCCAACTAAATATACTGACTCCACCTGTCCACAATATTTCTCCTTTTCTTCACGCTATTTCTTTTTCTCTCTTTTTCCTCTACCGCTTATTTCTTCTTTTTTTCATCCTTTTATTCCTTCTTTCTTTCCTTCTCAGCCAATGCAAACCGACTTTTCATAGCCGCTGTGTTTTTTCTATAATCTTTGTAAAAATTTACATTTCATGTTGTAATCTATTTTTCGAATATTTTTCTGTATCTTTAAACCATCATTTTAAATTCAAAACTCCCGACTTGAGGATGACCTAAAATATTTTCTCCAGATATATCTTCCACTTTGAATTTTCATAATTTCATATCTTGGAACATTTCTATTACAGGTCGAAACTTGTTGGTAAAAATAGACAAATATTAGTAAAATTTTCTCATCCTTTTATTTGTATTTTTCTTTCCGATTCATTCGTTTTGCATCATATCTATCTGATTCATTTTAACTTTATATCTTAATTAAATATCTTCCTAACAAGCTATTTGTAAGTCCACGTCACATCATCCCCACGGTCAAACGTTCCCACTGCCAATCATTCGTTGCCGTCAATCACTTATCACCGTCAATCACCAACAATCATTTTCACCGTTAATCATTCTCACAGTCAATTATTCGTTGCCTTCAATCATTTATCACAGATTTTTTAGAGGCCTCAGTTTTGTTGCACTTTCTTGGTTCGTGAAGTGACCAGTCGACCTGAACGAGATTCCTATTCCACAGTCTCCCGGTCATCTTCATCTCTATAAACCTGTATTTACTTGATATATTTTTCTGGTGCAATTTTCTAGAGTTAGGCACTAAATTTGATACTATGGTCCATTTTTGTGATACTGCCGATCTTACAGTTCTGCATTGGAACAATTATGCATTGATATGTGTAATGAACGTTAGCAATGATAATATTCACCAACTGCAGGAACATCCGACATGCGCATTGGAACATATAAAAATGCAATGCAGTTTATTTTCTGATGTGAACATCCTGTGTGCTATCCATCAAACCTATCTATGCCGTGCCAATTAGTTCCGATTTAGATGTTAAAAATCAACTGAAATTCACTCAATAAAAACACGGAAATTCTTGTCTTCAGTTTAACTTGATTATCAAAGCCATCCTCTCTGTATTTAGAAATTAGTTTGTCATGAAAAAAAACTATATATATCTAAGGTAGTTTTTTTTAACCACAGCATGATATAAGATACCTTTAACTAAATGTATATACGCGCTTATATGTGCAAATGCACAGGATCCCTTCATAAATGCACATATATGTATCTAAAATACATGCATGAAAATGTATATATGTATTTACATATGTGATTAGAACATCACATAGATTGTTTCACGACATCAGGTCAAAGAAGATCATCGAAATAAGATTTTCAAACAACATGCGTTAACTTATATATCACTGACAGAAAAGAAAAACAAGAATATTCCACTTTGATCTTAAACCGAAAAAACTTGGATCTTTTTTAATTCTCTACTTAATTAACTGTTTTGTTACATGTGAATTACATAAAATTAAATCTAGCAACAAAGCCAGATAATGAAGTCTAACCCTAAACCTTGCTTAGTTCTGGATAACCTTGTTAATATAGGATAAAACAATTAAAAGCAGGGAAATTGTAAAGAAAGTTATATATATATATATATATATATATATATATATATATATAGATAGATAGATAGATAGATAGATAGATAACGTGCAGCACAATATACGTTCAACTCTGAATCATTGACAATGTTTAACATCTAATTATGATATTTTAGATTTCATATATATATATATATATATATATATATATATATATATATATATATATATCGAAAAATAAGTTAGAACTATTTAAAAATTTAGTGAAATTAAAACAGACCAGATTTAAAATCTAAAAGATTAAATTGAGCTGTTATTAAAAGTTTAACGCGATTGCAATCCTCAAAGGCACACACACACACACACACACACACACACACACATATATATATATAGTTATGTTTAGTACTATTTGAGCAACCAATTCACTTTGTATATGCTCTTTATGAGTATTACCCTATAGAAATGAATGATTGTTCAGTTTTTGAACGTGGACAAAATCTATTTTATTACCTACTATTTTAGGAACCATTTAGAATTGTGAGAAAATGGAGATCCAAATTGACTTATAAGATTGTCTCCTCCTCCAAATGCCAACGTGAGTTTTTAATCTCCTTCGTCAATTCTAAAAGAAATTTTAGAACCATGGAAACAAACAGTAAAACTGAATTAAATTATCAAAGAAAAATCCCTTTAATAATTTAGTTCAATTTTTCTGACGTTTACCTTTTATAATCTCAAAACATAACTGGATTCTTTGTTATGTTAATTTTAATAGAATTCAGTTCTTCTCTGTAATGTTCCAAGTTTTATCCCTCAAAACCAAATGATTATAGCCAAATTGTTTGTTACCATACTTATTAGCAGTAACATGTCTTGGGAGGTGTATAATGTTTAGAATATGTGGGGGGGTGAAATCAAATGATTTTCATATTTCAAAAAGTGTTAATTTTTGTTCTAAAATCGGCTCGAGAAACTGTCATTTTTCTATTTTTTCATTTATTGACGATTCAGTTTCTTCGATAATATTTAAATTGCCTCGCAAATTTTGAAGGATCCAAACTCAATATAATCTAAGTTAGCTCCCCACCCTATATCATAAAAGAAAACATTTTTAACCAATAAGAATCATGGATAGATCAAGCTATTTTTTCATCTAATTTTTACTCAAATTTTTTGTCTTTATTTCCAGTGAGTGAAAATCTATTATTCTGTTCTTTCACTATCGCTTGATTATTTTTTATAAGTGGCAACCTTTCTTATTTACTTCTTAGATGAGCAACGACAACTATATCTTTGCCTACTGCTGATAATTAGCTGTTATATACTTACATATCAACATATAAACATACTTTCCCCAACCGTACATAGTGACATACAAAGATCTTTTATACAAACGGAATATATAATCTAGATTATAAACAATGCTACTATTATTAGCTTTTTTTTTTTTGTAATGTAAATATTGAGACATATAACGCTGTAACTTTTATTACCTTTTCTTACTGAAAAGACTTTATAACTTTTGTTGCTTATCGACAAATTTTTCACTCAAGTTAAAGAAATAGAATTTGTCAAATTTGTATTCAATCACTTTTCCGATAGAAATTACATATATATGAATAATGTAGCGTTACAGCACCACTTAACAGGTTGTAATAATACCCCTTAAACTATCAGCCTGACCGTGGTAACCACCTCACAGACAAAAAGAAGTCAAACACAAAACGCTTCAATTTGTTTCGAACGCACGAAATTTATTTGTTGTCGGAATCCGTTTCTAGTCGTCAACCAAATTAGGATATATATATATATATATATATATATATATATATTGTACAGGCCGAGAGACGAAAAAGAGACAACAGACGGTTTTTGTTATTTTTCTGCTCACCGGCTGTTTTGTATGTATATTCGCTCTCTCTATCTTAGTGTCTCTTTTATATTGCCATCTACATATTGTAAGTGTTCGAAAAGGGTTACTCAAGGTTTGCGTGTGAGAGGGAGTTGGAGACCGAACAGAAACTGCAATATTTTGGCCCCCACTCTTATGGCCGTCAACGTTGTGTCTTTCTCGTTCTCCAGATACTCAACCGGAGGCCCAGCGGCCCAGCTCTCCTGTATAATAGCTTTCTTTACTGCATCTTATCAGCAACTTCCCTGGACCCCAACTCATCAGAGCCCCAAGGCCCCTTCGGCCTGATGTGGCTTTCCTTACCACATCTCGTCTATAACTCTGACTCCAACTGGAACTGGAACTGTCTGACTTCTGTCTTGACTGAGTTATATAATAGTTCCACGTCCACTCAGTCGCCTACTCGATCTTTGAAATCGCTTGTTTGATCGTCATCAAGCGGAAATAACTGTCATGCAGTTCACAGGTCACTCTCCTCCGGTGTATCAGTTTATTAGTGTACAATGGGAATTTTTTTTACCTCGTCCCATTTCATCAGCCAATTTCCGCCCACGCGATTTCTTCTCATAACTGCCATTAGAATGTGTCACCTCCTTCCGGTGCATCACCTTGGAATGGCATTTTTGGCCGGGTCAAAGGCCAAAATACAACATCTCCTTCTCTTAGAATCCGTCCTTTTATATTTACCTAAAAATTATCAATTACGTAATCAATCTTCTTAAAGTGACACGTAACTACCAAATCACAAATATCAGTTGATATAATTGTTTATCTTTGAATGTTTTCCATTCCAAGTCACAAATATCAGCTGTTTCTAAACAATTGTTTATCTTTGGATATTTTCCATTCCAAGTATTTCCCAATATTTCGAATTTGCAAACAAACGTTTATTACTCATCTACATTTCTAAGTATCAACTCATAAACAAATGCCTATTCTTGTTCTGAATCCTAGATTATAAATAAAATTTTGCGATTTGATTTTGAATTCAAAGTTTAAGTAAAAAAAGAGTTAACTACTTAAATAATTAATTGAAATCCTTATTTATCTTATTACATTATCTCAATCTCTAAGACATATTTCTTGTCGCACTTCGTTGCAACACTGGCACCAGCCAGCCAGCTGCTCTTTTTAATGGATATATACAGTACTACACATAAATAAGTACACACCTATCAATCAAAATGGTTACAATGTTGAATACTGCCCAAGACACTTGCATGAAACTCCGAGTATCGCACTTGAGCACCACATTGTATGCTGAATTATGGCAGTATTTGATATTGGGATAATTTTAATGTTCTAAATTTCAAATTTGCTTTTATTAATAAGAACATCGAGCAAATTCAAATTTTCTTATATATTTTGAGCAATAAATTACCAAAAAGTAATTAATATGTGTGTGTGTGTGTTGTAGATTTTGTATATACTTTTACCACAATAACTTCTTAACTTTTCAGAATCAGATCCCTTTTCAATTCGCAGCCATACAAATGCAACTATTTTCTTCTGTTTTTTTTTTTTTGTTTGTTTGTTTTTTTTCTTTTTAGAACATGTTATTAGGATGCAAGAGCCAGGATCATGTACAATTGCCTTGAGCGCTCCAAACATTATGTATGTTTTCACAATCAGGAATTCTTATCTGTTCCAAGATACGAACATCATCAGACTGAAATTGAATATTATATCACAAGATTGCCAGTCAAGTCGTAAGCATTCTCCTTGCTTCATAAAGACTGAGGAAAGGAGTTTTTAAAACAAAGGCTGAATTCGGAGGAAAGCTAATCGAAACATCTACATATTAATACCGTTGTAATTACCCATCTACCTTTCTCCTCAATACTGCGTCACGCTAAGATCAGGAGGAAGGGATTGATTGACTGAGCTTAGTGATACCTACTCCCCCTATAACCTCTTTCGAATGTTTTTTACTACAAAATTTCCTGGCCAATTCGGTTAATGAATTAATTTTAACATCTGCTTTCCATGTAGCGGGTTTGCAATACCTGTCCCAAATATTTGCTCTTCGACGTGTTCTCTTGCTAAAATATTATGTCAAAATATTATTTAACTATAGCTTCAAGCTCACTTAACATTAAGTCTGTTTTCACAATCAGAAATTCTCTTCAGTTCTAAGATATAAACTTCATCAGACTGTTATTGGATATTATATCACAAGATTGCCAGTCCAGTTACAATATGGAACTATGTATATATTTAGATATATGATTAGAACATCACAGAGATAATTTCACGACATCAGATCAAATAATTTCTCGTGAAAAATATTAATTTACCTTAGTCATGCAAATAGTTGTAGTTTACCAAGTTTTATCTTATAGCTGATATATATATAGTCATCCACAGACAGATCTGTTTCGTTCTATTAGAACTCACCAGTGTGGCTAGATATTAGCTTCCCGTAGCTGGGATCGAAACCCGGTTGACTCAAACGCCAAGCCAAGTCTCTAACCCTTCAGCCACGAGGAGCCATTAGCTGCGAAGTATATTTTAAACGGTTATGAATCACAATTACTATTGTTTACATACATCCGTTCAACGGCTACCGAGACCTCAATTCATATATGAAGATGCTTGCAATAAACGCTAATGGCAACACGATTACTTCTTCGCCAGAGAACTCAACCTTAAGGGGGTAATATATATATATATATATATATATATATATATATATATATATATATATATACTATATATATATATATATATATATATATATAATTAGTTTTTACCATTTCAGTACTGTAACTTAAATTTTTTTGTATCTCTATATATTTAATATATTATAGATATAAATAGCTTTTCCTTTCTTTCATTTTTTCCGAACTCCCATCAGACAACTTCTTTGGAAAACCTGTCCCAACTAGCCGCTCTTCGCTATGCTATCTCACTTTCTTTAAAATACAACAGCAGTATTGGAATTGTAAATAACAATTGCTTTATTTTTTTTAATAATGTGAAATCAAACTATACGGCTTTTTTAATGCACGTATTAAACTCCATACCATATTAATGCAGTTAACGATTGGCGAAATATAGAGACAGTCTGCCAACAGTTATTAAAAAAGTTCTCAAGATTTTCTGATTTTTGAATTCTAAAGATAAGTTTCATATTTTCATTTATTCTATTTTTAAATTCTAGAAACATTAGAAAATACAACTTAAACTGTGGTTTATGAAGGTGCTTGTAATCTAATGGATACAGTGCCTGAGTTCAAAATCCTAAACGAAGCTGTTTGCATTTTATATGGTGCTAAAACCCGTGGGAACAGTATGCATCCAATTATTCTCTCTCCAACTTGGTATATCAACCTGTTTAAGAAAAGGAACAATCTGATTTCAAACTGGTTAATTCTGCTAAAAATTGACCTTGTTTCGCATCTTGCTGGAATTTCCACCAGTTCAACAATTAAATAAATAATCTTTGTTTTTAATGAAGTTGTTTTGTTTATTTCCGTTCCCTGCTTGTAAAGGTCAATATCTTTCCTTTTAAGAGAAAAGTAAATAGAATTACTATAATATTTTCTTATTGTTGAAAATTACATTCAGTTGAGCATATGTAGAAAAAAAAAAGAATTATAGATATATACAGTATTTCCCTGACAGTACACTCCGGACATTTTTTTTAAAAAGTTAATTTTCTTTGAAATCAAAGATACTAGAATTTTATTATTTCTAGTGGAAATATTATACAATCAAAACAGCTATCATTAGGTATTATTTATCACAAAACTTTGAAACTCATTACAAAAATCATTGTCGGTGGGGGTTAGAATACGCTGACTGTATTCCCTGTATTCCTTACCCAAAAAAATTTGTCCTAGATTCTAAACTGCATCTGATGGTGAGGCTCCAATACAGTACATCTGGAGAGTGCCTTTTTTATTGCCATTACTTATTAGTGGTACTAGCAGTTAGATCCCATCTATAAAATAGTTTTAAAATTATTAGTATTTGATAGAGTACTTGATACCATATAATTGTAAATGATTTGAATTAAGAATAGTTACTTGAAGCTATAATTGTTTACAAAGGATTATTATTAGTTATTTGAAACCATACTATCTGAGTGAAAATTATTTTTATTAGATTGGAATACTTGACACCATATAACCATGCGCAAAAAAACTATTAAAAAGCAACAACACAAAAATGTAAATATTAACGAACAATAAAAATGTATCCCTAGTCTCTAGGCATAAAATAACCCTAGACGAGCTGAAACGCCGTTAAAATCAGTCAATCCATCATTCAATTTGATATAAAATAATATGAATATATAGCAGTCCAAAAATAAGTACACTCTTGAGAAAGGAGTAATTTCAAAACAATATTTGGTGTGGCTGCTTTTATTTTTACTGCTTGTAGTCATGATACCATTGACCGCACTAGATTTGCACAGACACTGGAATATTTCATCTCTCCCTACTCCTACAGCATGCATTCCTTCAGCTTTGGCTGGATGGATTGTGTGTTTGGTTGAGAAGAAAATTAACTTTATATTCGAAAAAAATGGGTCGGTTTTAATTGTTTGCAGGCAATACTGTAGTTAGAATTTCAATATATTTCAACCCAACTTTGTATTGAATCTTTAATATTTTTCCTAAACTAAATAAGATAATAACTGCAATAATAATAATACTAGAGTAAGTCAAAAGTTTTGCAATATTTTTAACCTGATGCACAATTTTGCAACTCGGGATGCTTTTGCCTAGATTGTGAAAGTGACGAATCACACTGGACTGTGAGATGCTGAGCTCGCTTGATACACTCTGAGTGCTACTCACTGAATTTGCCTCCATAGCTTGGAGCACGGCTTCGGAATCCCTGCCTCCCTGATCTTGCCTGATCGTTGCGATTATTGTAACAGGAACAAAATTTCTTGAACCATTTAGTTCTGTGATTAACTAAGTCTTTATCTTTTGCATAACCGACGACGACGTTTTTGGTTGCTCCAGTGGCGTTACGCCTCACTTCCAACTCATAAAGCATTAGTTCCTGAATTAGACTACGTCACAAGTTCAGCAGTCAGACTTTCAAATCACATATGGAGTAAAAGAATGCACAACGTATCAACGCATCAACTACCACGATAGTATCAACCACAGCTTGTACTTTCCATGACTTGAACTGCATCGGTCACGTGATATACGAGTCGCAAACTAGCAAATGGCAAAATATTGCAATTTTTTTTACTCAACTGGGTAGGTTTAAGCTACGGGAAATGGAAAAAAACTCGATATAAAATCGTGAAACGAGCAAATTTTCGCGTCCCGTACACTTTTAAGAGATAATAAGAAACAAATGAATTCCTATGCTCTGAACTCTGATTATTTTTCCAGTTACAAAAAAAACAACTTGGCAATTTTATTTTATCATTTTATCACCAATTTTAATGTCATTAAGTAAATTCGTGGAAATTCCATGATTAAATAAGAGAAAGGATTACAATAAAAATTCAAAATTCTGAGTTTCACGTTACCAGTATTCGATGTGTCGATTACAGGCTTACCTAAGGATCGGCAACGTGTAACTCAGAGTAGTGAGTTTTATCTTGTTTTTGTTGTTATTTTAGTGTTGAAATTATTGTAATATTGCTGTGCATTTTCGTCTATAAAGTTTTTACTAATTAAAAATCCTCTTGGCATAAAATTTAATTATATATACATATATATATCATCATCATCATGTCATGCTGCGCGTACGGATTTCTCTCTCTCTCTCTCTCTCTCTCTCTCTCTCTCTCTCTCTCTCTCTCTCCATTCGTCTCTATTATTCATCCCTTCCGGCAGGACTTCTAGACTATATCGTGTGTCCGTACAGAGCTGTTATAGATAAGGTCTTGTTGGTCTTCCAACACTTGCTCGTCCGTGTGAAGGATTCCATTGGAGAACGTCGCTTATGAGTTCATTCTTTCATCTCCAGCAGTGTCCTGCATGTCTTCTTCGTCTTATTTGGATGGTTTTAGAGATGGGATGTCAGTGAAAGTACAGCTGCTGTTTCGTAGGATGTTACTCCCAGGATTTGTTCAATATAGCTCGTTGCATTCTAGTGCAGTTCTCGTCAACCTTTTTCTCTAAACGCTTAGTCAGCGTCCATGTGGTACATCCATATAGTAGAATTGACACGACCTCTGCTTGGAAAAATTATGTTATATTTTATCGGACAAATTTGTCTTCCGTGATCGATTACTTACCGATTGGAGTTCAAACCTTCGCTATTCGCTTATCGGTTTAATTTTCAGTAGATGTGACGCTGCTTCTTAGGTAGATGAACTGATCCAAGAGAGCCAATATTTAGTTTGGAGATGTCTCCTTTTTTAATAAAACACATGTACTCAATTTTGTCTATAGTCACATGAAGGCCAATGCCACCTGCTGCCAACTCCAGACTTTCTACCACAAAAACTGTTTTAAATAAGTAAAAAATAGTGCTCTATACGCAACAATATCACGGTATTTCAACAATAAAATAGAATAAGATAAAACAGAATAAGAACTAACCAATCAGAGTTTCACCTGCTTGTTCTTCAGCTGAGCTTGTATAGTTTCGTTTCGACACATTTGAGCTTATATCGACCTGGACAATTTCAGCGTCATTGGTTTTTTATCCTATCTTATTTATTTCATTGTTGAAATATCATGTATATATATATATCTCTGTGTGTGTGTGTGTGTGTGTGTGTGTAATATTAGCAATGTGAATAAATTCGTAAGTACATTTCACACCCGCACTATGATAGATGAGAGTGAATAGATTTTGTGATAGCATATCAATATGGTTCTGAGTTTTTATTTCTTTTTTCCTCCTTTTTTATAATTTATCTCAGAATCGGAAAGATGTCGACTCTTCTCAGCAAGCAATGAATACTGAACTCTACCATTGCGCTGTAACATTAAGTTTCTCTGTCGTTTAGTCAGAACCCTAATACAAAACCTACATCCGCTTATCCAAAGCTAAGGAAGTTGTTACAATTAGACGAATTCAACGCTAACATCAAACATTTCGTTTTGTCCTCCGGAAAAAAAAATTATCTACCAATCTTGTATTCTTAACTTCGAAAGAGATTTTTCAAACTGTACCGGCTGACCCTAGCACCTGATAACTTTGGGTGCCCATCGGGAATATTTACCTAAACACAGTCTACACTAACATGGTCGAATTGCTCCTCACAAACCTCTAAACTTTCAGAGATGCTGCAACAATCGTAATGCCAACATATATCATCGTAAGTAAAGTTAGCGACCATAATCGAGGGTGACCCGAAGGCTCCCTTTTCGATAGCTACTACACCAAGGTGTAGGGGAGGGCGCTACTCCATTCCCTGGATTGCTCCACTTTACCCTTGAACCGTACCTTATAATGCTGAGTGTTAAGCAAGGTGGTATCAAGTTCCATTTTTAAAGTCTTTGGTATGACTCGACCTGGGATTGAACCCAGGTCTCCCGGGCCATTGGCGAACACTCTAACCGCTGGGCCAACCAAATTTTGAACGCCATAAAGACAGATCATATATTAGATTATGTTCAAAAGTCAGAAATCGTATATCTATTGTCAGGGAGTGTATGGCTAGTTTCAACCGTTTTGTAAATAATGACAAGCCAAGCATTTTTTTTTTAATCCCAAGGTAATTTCGTGATTCTCAAAACATCACTCCATCTTCATGAATATTCCAATGTAGCGTAGAATAATTCGGAATTCCTTCTTTTTTTTCAAGCGATGTTTCGATCTGTAAATTCTCTAACCTTTTTCAATTGTAATAAGCATCTTCGTAAAAAATCTTTCGTTCTAAAAGCTTTTTTTTCTTTCTTTTTTTTTACATGTAGATGATCTCAGATCATTTACCAAAACAGCACTTTGTGATCTTTGCTTTTGTTGAGTAACGGGTGTTATAAACAGTTGAATTCCGAGCTCCATTGATTTATTCATTTATCTATTAGTTTGTTCAATGTGGCTGAATCAATTTTGATCCCAAAGAATCTCGTGTTCCTCTCTCTCTCTCTCTCTCTCTCTCTCGGAAGAGCACAATTGACATTTCTGTTTCGGCTTTGGTTATGACTCTGGTTTTGATATAACATTGTAAGTAGCCACATAAAGTGCCTGATTTTTTTACTTGATTTTTACTTTTAAAGATTGGTCTAGTAATTTGAATTGTTAATTTTGCAAGTATAAAGATTATTATTTTTATTATTATTACTCCTTGAGAGTTTTTCACATCAGTGTTCGCTGATGGTCTTTCAATGGACTTTGAGTGACAGCAAGTCTCCTTAAGTCTCTAGGACTCTTCTCAGTATTCTGGTCGAGCTCAATAATGCAGTTGTTTGGATGGTCTCGTTCTTTTATTTCCAAGTCCACCTGTCCCTTTATTAATTCTTTGGTGACTGTACCAAGAACAACAATTATAATTTATATAAACGTCACTTTCACATTCCACAGTTTGTTTGTTTTTTCTGTTCCCTAGTAAGGTCGAGGTATATATCCTTCTTTTCACTTTCTTTAAATTTTACTCTGTTGTCAGCCGGAGGAACAAAGTCTTCTTTTTTTTTTAATTATAAGGTCTGGTCGTCTGGTCGAGATTAAGTGATCCGTTTGGATGTTAAAATCCCATTGGAGCTTGTGTGTGTCATTCTCCAAGACTGCTGTTGGGTTGTGCATATACCATTTGTTTGTATGGTCAAATTTAAATTTCATGCACAATTCCTAATGGATTACTTTACCCTCCCAGTCGTGTCAAGTCTTATACTCTTTCAGTGCTAATTTGCTGCATTCTGTTATTATGTGATTGATGATTTCGTCTCTATCACCACATAACCTACATTTGCTGTTTTATTGCGTCTTATCTATTCTTGCTTATTAGGCATTATATCTCTGGATAAATTCGGTTTCTCTCTTAAGGTTTCCCTTTCTTAGCCACGTCCATGTTTTCTCGTATGGGATGTTGCTTATTAGTCGCTTAAAATGTCCATAAATTTGTTTTTCTTCCCATTTTTGTTTTCTGGTTATTGTCGCTCTGTTGGTCCTCGTATTGTCTGTATTGTTTCTGGTAACTATAATCAGTCTTCCTCCTCACTTTTGTATGTAATCTTCAAGTCGTTGTATTGATGCGTCAACACTGTCTTTAAAGATAGTAAGTCCTCTTCCTCCTTTTCTTGACACATATAGTCTTTCAACGTCATCTCTAGGATGTAATGCCTAATGCATAGTCATTAGTTTTCTTGTTCTCTGGTCCATTTGCTTAAGTTCTTCTCTGGTCCACTTCAATAATGGTCCCTATTATCTTACGAGGAGGACATCCCATGTATTTATTCCTGCTATATATTGAACCTCGACCGAGCCGTCAATCAAGAGATGCACCTGTGTAAATAAGCGGAAGAACAGCGGAAGCAGGTAGACGTTAGAAAATAATATAACCAGGTACCCGAGCGGTTTCAGTCAGTTGGAGACAGGATGCCAGCGTGAGAACCAGCTTGCAGACTGATGGCTTTGCGGCCCTCGGTGAACCACGGTTGACCAACCCAGCCAAGATGAGGAAGAAGTGCTATTATGGTTGAGAAAAGAACTTGGGTCAATAAAGCAATCCGTCCTTGTCTCCACTCATTTCTCACACACAACAAACATCACCTTTCGAAAATAAAGTGTGAGAGATTTATATTTTTATAAAGAAGTGTATTCGTTCGTTATTGAAGTCGTTCATTACCGGTTAATGATGTTTCTGCATCTAAGTGTATATTTTGATATGTACACGTGTGGTTTTATTATGGATATACAGCACATATTATTAAAATTTGGTGCCGAAGGCCAGTTCACGCCCACATGGCGTAGTATAGAGCCTGAGTTTGAACCTAGACGATCAAGGAAACGGTCGATAAAGATTTTGAACCTTGGAGAAAGAAGAAAAACCAAGAGAAAATCGGAAACAGAATTCAACACATCATAGCGAAACAGAACGAAGGATACACGAAAACAAAGAGAGATGGAAAAAAACAAAAGAAAACCATAACAGACCAACAGCGAAAAACAGAAAAGATGAGAAAAAGAGAGAAACACTTCAAAAACTGTAAATAAATTGCTCATTCGAATATTGTAAATTGTTTCCTCGGTCGTTCACATTAGGGGTTTGTGCTGAAAGAATTTGAAATGGTTATTTAAAAAATAATAATAATGACAAGGGAGAAGTAAAATGAGTATTGTAGGCTGATATATTAATGTTATTTGGCCTTTATAAAAGATAAAATGGAAATAATTTTAGAAAAAAACAACGATTGAACCCTACATATACAACAGCATAGAAAAATGATGAAAACTAATATATGTAATTTTAAAAGAGAGTAAGGGAGAGAGAAAGAAAAGAAGAAAGATGGTCCATGTGAACAGATATACTGTCCCTGTGCTAGAATGATTGTCGGGTCTTAATGTAAACTTCCACTTGGCTTTTGAGTTTTATTTTTTATGACTGAATTTGATATTAAACAAAAATTTTGTGAATGAAATTTTGTAGTAACTTGAAGAATAATTTGAAATTAGGATTTTAATCCGAGATCTAGAAGGATTTCGAGGCATCAATGATCTTGTCTGGAGAATGCTCATATACCTTTGGATCCGTAGTTAACGCTGTGGGATGGGTTCGATGTTTGGAAACGTTATGGAAATTGGAAGTATTCCGTGAAGTCTCCCTAGAATGGGATCGATATCTTCGGTACTGGTAGAAGCATACCAGATTTTGGAAGGTCTTCCCCAAGAGAGGGGTTGAGAATCTTGTGGTACTAGGAGTGTGAATCCCCCTAAGAATGGGTTTGAAATTTTATTGAAGTACTGACTGGATAGTGGCCAGACTGAGTTGTGAAGGTCCCCCTGGAATGGGGTTTGAAGTTTGAAACGGGATGCGAGAGTAGGGAGTATATGTGCAGAATCTTGGGTATCTCGTTATATGTACCAAAAAATTTGTGGACTCGGTTTTGAATTGTTCTTGAGGGAGAAATATAGTTGACCAAATAGATGAATAAATAAAGTATTCCGTTAACTATTGAAAAAGACAGTGAGGAGTTTGGATTGCTTAGGAAAGACCTCCCCCCCCGGATATTTTAACTCATCTTTGGAAGGAAGCAAGGAACTAGTATTGTGTTGTCATGTTCGGAACAAGTAGAAATGAAAAAATGATGGCTGGATATGAGCCATGCTTTTGTAGAGATACTTGCTGAAAGAAGAAAGAATATTACTGAAAAAGTTTGATTAACGAACTATGCTTGTTTTATGGAAATACTTGTTAAAAATTGAATAAATGGGGATGCATGAACCCATAGTTATTATATTAAGGTAAAGACAGAGAGAAGCAGATATAAGGTTTAAAAAATAGTGAATGAGCAATTTATTGATTAAAAAAAAGGACGACAGGACAATGGAAGAAGACAGAAAAAAAAGAAACTTGAACAATCGCAATTATAAATAGTAATGGATCTTTGGATCTTTGTTTCAGCTAAGCTTTTCCCTCTAGCTGTCAATTCCACTCTCCAGGTTTTCATGGTTTTCTCGATAAAGTTTATGACTTCATCTGATATTTTGTACATTTTGAGACAGTCTATTATCCTGCTTTGTGGGACCATATCATATGCATTTTTGTTGTCAATCCAGGCCATAGCCAGATTTTTCCGTCTTGTCTTGCTCTCGTTGGTGTTGTGCTGATCAATGTAAAGTAGTTCTCCTCTGCCTCTGGAACCTTTGTGGCATCCTTTCTGTTCCTCGGGGAACATTCCGAGGCTTGTTAGCGAGAAATAAATCTCTTCCCTTATTTGTGCCGTTAGTATTTTCCATATCATAGGTAAGTACATTATAGGTCTGTAGTCTTTTTGGATCAATGTTGTCCTTCCTTTGGTCATCTATTTGGGTTCGTGTGCTTCTTGTAGACATCTGTTCATTTCGAGTACTAGTCTGTCATGAATGGTGGAGAATTTATTGAACCCATCATGACTTGGCGTTTTACAATTCGATATTTTTTTAGTGTCACTCTCAATAAATCTGTGTATTTCCGTTCTCGGTCCTTAATAGAATCTTTCTAACTCTTTCGCCATGTTGCTTATTCGTTCGGTTTTTTTGTTATGTTCTCTTGGTTGCCATATTTTACTCCAGAATTGTTCAGTTTCTCTTGCATTCGGTTGTTGGTATGTGTTTGTGTCATCTCCCTAACTTGTTGCAAGAATTTCCTTTCGTTGTTTTGAAATGTTCTGTTTTGTCTGTTTTGTTTTACCCTTTGTCGATATCTTTTTAATCTTCTGTCTTGCGCCAGTACTTTCTGGTTTATTACCTCAAGTTGTATTGTTATTTTTTCTTGTGTTGCTTTTTCCTTTTTATCCCAACATGTTTTAGCATTTTTCCTTTGTTTTATCGCTTTTGTCTGTTTTTGTAGTTTTTATCTAAGTTTCCAGTCGAATTTCCCATCCAGCTTAGGATTTTTTTGTTCGTGCTCTTTAAGTAAACTCCGGTTTTCTCACAAACTAATTTTGCTCCTGCATAGATTAGGTCATTTATATTATTATTTTTATTATTAAATTTCAACTGCTATATATATTTTGTCAAAATCCTTCACACGGACGTGCAAGTGTTGGAAGACCAACGAGAACTTATATACAACAGCTCTGTACGAACACATGATGTGGTCTAGAGGACCTGCCGGAAGCGATGGATAATAGAGTCGAATGGTGAGAGAGAGAGAGAGAGAATCCGTCCTAACAGTATGAGATGATGATGATGATTCTTAAGTCTGACTTTGAAAGGAGATTACAAAAGGTGGAATGAGTGTTGAAATTGACTCAGTGTTATATTGATCCTCACAATTCAGACACTTTGACATAGAGTAAATGCTGGTAGACCAACTATAAAAAGATTTTTGTCTATATCGTCGATCAAAATTTTCTTTATATCATCCTTTTCCATTAAGTAATGAAAAAAGTCATTAATTTAGGCCCAGCAGGGATAAGTAACTTTCTTTCAGTAAAAGGCATTGTTATTTTCACTCTATGCAAATCTTAACATTTTTTCTTTCATCTCTGCTTGTTTGACGGCGTCCGCTTCCTATATTCCCAAGTACTTGTAATTTTTCTCATCCCCAAGTGTTCTGATTCTTTCTTGATCTGGCAGTTCTATTCCTTCAGTTTCTTGTCTTTTTCTGCTTTTCGTTATTTGCATGGTATGTTTTCCTATTCCAAATTTCATCATTATGTCTTGACTGTATATCTTTATTATTGGTATCAAAGTCTAAACTTCTAATTCATTTTTTCAAATAGCTTAATTTCGCCCTTGTACTAATTAATCTTTTCGTGTAATTTTGCAAATTTGTAGCCCCTAGAGCACTTTCTAAATATGTAAAGATGTGGCATCAATGCTATTATAATTAGATATCGTAGAACCGAGTCTCTGTGGAAGATGCCTCTCTGAATTTTCACCTTAACTAAAGTGTTTCCTTCTGCTGTCAATTCGTCTTTCCAGTTTTTCATAGCCTACGTGATGAAATTTACGATTTTGTCAGGTATCTTGTACATTTTAAGACATTTTATTATCCAAGTCTGCGGGACCATATCATTGGCATTTTTGTTGCCGATCCTACCATGGCTGCCTTTTTCCACCTCGTTTTGATCTCCTTGAGAATGTGCTGAGCTACGAATAATAGTTCACCTGTTCCTCTTGCTCCCTTGTGGCAACATATCTGTTCTTCCAGGAAATAGTCCACGGTATAAAAGAGAGTATTATATCTCTGATTTTATCAGTGTGGTGAGGATTTTCCTTATCAGAGTTAGACATATTATTTGTCAATAGTTGCTGGGGATAGTTCCTTTTTTAGGGGTCTTTCTTGATCAGAGCAATTTTTCTCTTAATCATCTATCCGGATATATTTTTCCTTCTATGCATTTACTCAGTTGTAGAGCCAGTCCGTCATTGATGCATGTGAATTTTTAAACCAGAATTCATGTCGGCGATCATGGCCAGGCGTTTTCCAACTCGGTACTTTCTTGAGTATTGCTTTAAACAAATCCTGGTGTATTTCCGCCTCAGGGCCTTTTTCAAATCCCGGTAACTCTTTCGTTTCATTTATCCATTCTGCCTTTCTGTTATGTACTTTCTGTTTCCATATTTTACTCCAAAATTGGTTTGTTTCCTTTGCATCCGGTTGTTGGTTTGTTCTCGTGCATTCTCCCCAGACTTATTGATTGAATTTTCTTTCGTTAATTTGTAAGGTCCTGCTTTGTTTGTATTGCATGACTCTGTACTAGTATCTTTTGAGTCTCCTTTCTTTCGCTAATATCTTTTATTTATTTTTTCAATTTTTTGTTTTGGTCTTTCCATCCCAACATTCCTTCCTTAGCACTTTTGCTTGTTATCGCTGTTTCTTTATCTATCCTTCTAGTCTAATTTCTAATCCAAGTTTTATATTTTTGTTCCGGTTTCCTTTAGCTATACTGATTTGTATCACACAATGGTTTCATTGATACTGCTTGTTGGGATATTTGTTAATTTATTTACTTTTTCGATTTCTAACTTGATTTTTCCTGTCTTGGTCCCTGAGGGACGATAATGTAATCTTCTTCTTAGCCATGATTATTTTAAGTTACTCAAAATTTTCCTGTCTTCTTGTGTTAATATTGGTTTTGTGGTGCTGGGATCTGTATTGTTTTGTTTATTAGTATTTTGTGCTTAAATTTGGGTAGGGGGGCTCCTGCTTTTCAATGTCTTGTGTTTCGAGTTGGGAGCTTTTGGTCATGTTTTTCATGACTTATATGTCCACATATTTCTAGTATCTCAAGGACAGAAAACAAACTTTTTATAAAATCACTCTAGCTTGGTCAACAAAATTTTGGTGTGTATTAAATTTAGTAGATTCTGTCCAAATCTCTATCATTCTTTTTCTATACCTTCTTTGTGTAGGATTGCTCTTGAAATAACAGTGGAGTACATTTTTATCTTCTCGAGTCCATTTTTCTGTTGGGACTCTCTGTTGAGTACTTAGTTTGGTCGTCAGTCGACTACCTGAAATTAGAACAGCCAACATTCGCAGGATGCTGGACAAGTTTCCCATATTAAATATCAAGGGAGCACTAGCCAATCATGACAGATCTGATATCTGAGTCCCATGTTGTTTTCGATTTGGCCAAGACATTTTTGAAGGATAAAATAATGTGGCAATGCCAGACCCAAAAGTTGATTCTTATATGTCCTCCTGTCACAGATGTAACCTGGTATTCTTCAAAGATAAAAGACACTTCAAAAATACTAAAAAGAAGGGGAATACTTACACATTAAGATAATAAAGTTAACTTAGAATAAGTTCACATAAGCCTTTATCCTTAAGTTTTTCGTTTGATATTACTGTCATTTGTGCTACTACTTCATTTTCAATGCATTTTACAGATAACAATTTTTTCCTCTTTTTTACCTCTTTCTTCCTTCAAAAGTTATCTATGAAGAAGACTGAAAGACTCTAGATATATGTAAATAACTTCAAATTCAAACACATTAATCCATCGATAATGGAGACAGATATGAAATGAAAAAAATGTGATTGTAAGAGTTTAAGAATTTGGTAACTTACGATTTTCCTGTAATCAGCAATCCTCAAATGAAAAGTTAAAGTCATGATTCATTTTACATACTTTTCAGTGATCCTAATTGCTTTACCAAATATTCCGACAACCTAAGCTTACAGAGAGGGTTGGGGTTTTTATTTGAGTTCATTTAGGATGGGCTCACTTTTTGATTTCTTGTTATTTTCTTTTTTATTTCTTTTTGGCGGGAGGATTCTAAATTCAAATGAAGATTCCAAGACTCAAATTAACTCACATTAATTCATTTATAATCGAGACAGATTGGAAATGAAAAAATTAGTGATAGTAAAAGTTTAAGAATTCGGTAACTTACGATTTTCCCGTGCGGGACTGCTCATCTCCTTAATAGAGTACTATCAAGGTGACCGAGAAATATCACTCAAAAGAGATAGAAAAAAAAACCAAATACATAGAAAACATATAATTCCTACCTTTCCTCATCCAAGGTCTTGGGTAAAGACCTGGTGAAGAATTGTAAGAAATCGAGGGTAAAACTGAAAATTAAATAAAAGTGACCTTGTATTGCATCCTGATCGTGCAAAGAGTTAGGTAAATATATATAACAACAACAACAACAATAATAATAATAATGCGGATAAGCATCCAGAAGAGTGAACCGGTTTATTGTCTGGGAGTAATCCACAACAAGTCTCTTTTTGTGATTTTCGGGAGATACAACTAATATTTGGGCGCGCCATGGAGATTGAGAAGGCTCCATAATGCCTTCCTTAAGCATCCGGGAGATCTCAGACTGAATGAATTTAGTGTCCGGTATGCTATGTCTCCGGGATTTAACTGCTATTGGGCGACAGTCTGGGGTTAGGTTCGTAAACAGAGATGGGTAGGGGATATTTTTAATGGTGGTAAGTCTACAAACAGTAAGGGGTGGAAGCGGCCCTCCGAAATATATTTCCACAGAAGAATGCTCGCATAGAAAACTATGTCCAAGAATAACGTCACAGCAAAGGTCAGCCATCACCGATAACTTGATATTCTTGTATTCTCTACCACTCAGGTGCAGAGATACTATGCAATGTCCAAGGGCAGTAGAAGAATGGAAACTGCTAGCCATTAAAATTCTTTCAGAACTTGGCGTGACTGCCAACTCGAGCCTTTTAACTTTATTGGGGTGGATAAAATTTTCTGAGCTTCATGTATCAACGAGTATCTTTACAGGTTCTCCTTTCACTTCTCTATGCATGGACGAACGAGAGAGACTAACTGAGAAATTAAGAGTAAACGAAGCAAGCAAGGACTTACCGTAGTTGGTAGCAGCCGCTGTATGAGATCTACAGACACGAGCGAAATGCCCTTTCTTTTTACAATTTTTGCAAATTGAGTTTCTGGCCGGGCATTTGGGTCGGTCGTGTCTCTGGTTTCCACAAAAGAAACATTTCTGTCCGGAAATAGCAGCTACAATAAGTTGCTTATCGCACACGGATATACAGTCGTCAGTTTCTCCGGTCCGAACAGTAGATACCGAAGCAGTTAGGGAGTTCGGTTGGGAATACGACGCGAGTTGCCTTTGGACTATTTCTAGAGTGAGAGCCTGGTCATAGGCTGTATTCAGGTCAAGAGTTTTATTTTATAGAAGTCACTGCCTGATATGGTTGGACGTAATTCCATTGATAAACGCATCTCTGATGTTTTCGTCTCTCGCTTGTGTTGCCGTAACAGCCTGAAAATCAGTTTTTAGCGAGTCTTTTAAAGGATTGTAGATATTGGTCTACGCTTTCATCCATTTGTTGCCGACGAGTCGCTAACAAATGTCATCAGAAGACGCTGTTTTTAGGCTTCACGATTTCTTCAAGAGCATTCATAGTCGTACTGTAGTCGTGAATGTCAGATGTATGTTTGAAAATAGCTGGAGAAAAGAGGTTGATTAACAGTTTCAATTTCAATCTGTCATGGAGGTAGGTTGTTGAGTTTCACAGACGGCCTCGAGGAAGATATTAAAAGTCATTTTCCAATGTCTCCACGTGTCTGCAGCTTAGATGGGTCTAATTCCTGTCGTTCCGGTTTGAGGTATTTTTCCATTCTGGTTCTTAGTTGAATAAATTGTAATAAAGGATATGTTAGAGCTTGCAATTAATTGAAGAAGTCAGTCAGATAAGCTTGAAGAAAAGCTTTATTCAACTAAGAACTAGTCTTGGAGGTAGTCACGGCAATATAGAGGGTCAGGAGTTAAATTTAAACAATTCTTCAGTTAGCTCGAGATAATTGCACCTGGTAAAAACATTTGTAGAGGTACCCGTGGTGTAATGGTTATCGTCGTAGGAAATGGACACGGCGTCAGGAGTTCAAATCCTGGACGAGACTGATTGCATTTCACATAGCACTAATACTCTTGGGAAAGGTATGAATCCAATTATTCTCCCTCCAGCTATGGGTAAATAGTAGGGCAGACTAGGTTCTTCAGCCTTGGTGAGGCAACTAGTCTAGGAGAAGGAAAACTCTGAATTCAAACCTGCTAAACTCCGCTTAAAAATTGACCTTGTGTCATATCCTGCCCCAGCGGAGGGGTTGGTAAATATATGGAGGTAGTCATGGTTAAAATGGTCACCCACCAGTAACCTAAATAAAAGAGGAACAATTCGTTCCCAGAAAGTAAGGGAGATTATATAGTCACTTTCTTTATCACCACAGAAAGATATAAAAGAATTGTTTAAATTTACCGCGCCAAACTCAAACATTTAGCAGCATAAAGAATAGACTTTATATTCTGCCCCCTCTTCAAGCACTGTCGTTTATTTCCATTTAATGTATAAAACAAAGCACTCCCGTCACCACCACCACCCCCAAAAAAATTCGAATGGAATCTTCTTGAATCAGGTGTCATATAATTCTTAGGAAAGATATAAAAAGAAACCCCCATTTTTTACTTAGTAACTAGCAAATATCTGAATGTGTATAGAGAATAAATGATTCTTCAGAACCGCTTGTTGGGTACAAGGTTAGTAGTAATTGCTCTTTTTTTAAAAGAACACTTGATTTTCGGTGACTTGTAAAATAAGTTGGTGAATTATTGTTATATTTTAACTGAAGAGTGTCACTAATCAGTTAAATGTTTTTACCAGGTGCAATTATTTCGAGCTAACTGAAGAATTGTTTAAATTTAACTCCTCACCCTCTATAGTGCCCAACGACTTTCTCAATTGATAGAGGTTTAGGCCGGTATTTCGCCGGAAAATCGTCAGAAATCTCATGGAACAAAATATCACCACCACATTTAGAACTAGTTTAAGTATAAGATATTACCATTAAACTGGCATTGAAAATCTTTTAAGCTGTCCACTTTTTAGCTTGAAAAGTAAAAAAAATAAATAAATAGCAGGACAACGGACTTTAACTAAGTTTAAACTAAGGTTTAAATATACTTCCCGATTATATATATATATATATATATATATATATATATATATATATATATATATATATTCTGTAACCCGCTGTTTATGAACAGTCGATATGACTGCTCTCGGTCACATCTGTATCAGGTGCGCAGATCAAAAACAACCCCTGGGTCTGGTATAGCCACAATATACCACCCATGATAAAAATGTCCAATCTCAATATTACAAAACGTGCGACCCAGGAAAAAAGCTTGGGTGTCATGATCGGCAGGTGCCCTCCTGATAGCCAACATGGGAGACCTGGTCATCATCCTGCGAATGTTGGCTGCTCTCTTTTCAGGTGCATGAATGACGACATTAGCAACCACAACGATCAGAGACCAAAACGCAAAACATGGACCAGGGAAGACAATCAACTTGCACTACACTGCTATTTTAGGAGCAACCCTTCACAAAGAGGGTATTGGAAAAAAGATCAAGAGATCTGGAAAGAATGTGCTGGTTTTCAGACTACAAGCTTGCTGATCAAGTTATACCAATGATAAAAAAGGGATGGTTTTCTCACCTTGAAATACTAGATATACACCAGAAAACACAGACGCAAGACATTACAATTCCAAACACATCAAGAGGCCCTAACCAAAAATAACATATCAGAAATGAACTGCCAAATCTTGAAAATGAATACGCCACAGTACCAAGTAACCCTACAGAAACACTATCACAAGAACAACAGACAAATCTAGAAAACCTAAAAAGAATAATGAACAGTGAGAAGACTACCCTTCTTCCATCATTAAAAACAACATAGAATGGAGAACACTTAAAACAGAAACAAACAAAATAAATCAAATACTACCTTAAATATCAACGAATAATATAACAGAGTTAAATGAACTAATCTATACAGGGGCGAAATTAGTGTGTGAGAAAATTGGTGTCCCTTTAAAAAGCATGAAGAAACAATAAAAACCAGGATGGGAAATTCGACTGGAAACCCAGATAAAAAAATCTACAAAAACAGGCCAAAATGGTAAAACAGAAAGATCCTGGTATATGTGGGAATAGAATGCAAAAGACAATACGAGAAAAAATAACAGTACAACTTGAAGAAATAAACCAGAAAGTTCTGGCGAAAGAAGTGAGATTAAAGAGATATCAACAAAGGGTAAAACAATACAGACAAAACAGGACATTCCAAAACAACGAAAGGAAATTCTATCAACAACTGGGAGGTCATGACATAAAAACATACCAACAACCAGACGCCAAAGAAACCGAACAATTTTGGACGAAAATATGGCAACCGAAAAAGCATAACGAAAAGGCTGAATGGATAAACGACATGACAAGAGAACGAGAAGGGCTCGAGGAAGGCTCCAAAGCGGAAATACACATCGAACTATTAAAAAAAAACACTAAAAAAGATATCAAACAGGAAAACGACAGGACATGATGGAATACATGGATTCTGGTTCAAGAAATTCTCCTCCATTCACGACAGACTAGAACTAGAAATGAACAGATGCCTACAAGTACCTGACTGGATGACCAAAGGAAAGACTACATTAACCCAAAAGGACCCTAGTAAAGGAACTGCTCCAAACAATTAGAGACCCACAACTTGCTTACCAATGATGTGAAAAATATTAACAGCACAAGGGTAGAGATATACTACTCGCTAACAAGCCGCGGATTGTTCCCTGACGAACAGAAAGGATGCCGTAAAGGATCCTGGGGCACAGCAGAGTTACTTTACATAGATCAATACATCCTAAATGAAAGCAGGAAGAGACGAAAAAATCTAGCTATAGCCTGGATAGACTACAAAAAGGCAAATAATATGGTTCCGCAAAGCTGGCTAATAAACTGTCTCAAAATGTACAAAATATCACACGAAGTAATAAACTTCATCGAAAAAACCATGAAAAACTGGAGAGTTGAATTAACAGCAGGAGGAAAAAGCCTGGCTGAAACAAAGATGGATTTTCCAAGTAGATGCACTGTCACCCCCTACAATTTATAATTGCCATGATGCCACTAAACCACATACTCAGAAAATAATAACTTAGTAGATCGCAAGAAAAGATCAACCACCTAATATACATGGATGACATAAAACTATTCGCAAAAAATGAAAAAGAACTGGAAACCCTAATACACACAGTTAGAATATACAGCCAAGACATAGGAATGGAATTTGGCATTGACAAATACGCCCTACTCGTCATGAAAAGTGGCAAACGACATCTAACTGACGGAATAGAACTACCAAATCAAGACAAGATCAGAACGCTCGCAGAAAAGAAGACCCACAAACACTTAGGAATCTTGGAGGCTGACACCATCAAATAAGTGGAAATGAAAGACAAAATTCAAAAAGAATATCTCAGGAGAACTAGAAAACTACTCGAGACAAAGCTTTGAAACAGGAACCTTATCAAACGAATAAATACTTGGGCTGTGCCCCTCGTTAGATACTCGGGACTCTTTCTCAAGTGGACCAGAGAGGAACTTAGATAAATGGACCAAAGAACTAGAAAACTAATGACCATGCACAAGGCATTACATCCAAGAGACGACGTTGACAGACTATATGTACCAAGTAAAGAGGGAGGAAGAGGACTTGCCAGCATCGAAGACAGCTTTGACACATCCATAAAACGACTCGAAGATTACATAAAAAAAGCACGAAAGAGGACTGATTACGGCCATCAGAAACAATACTGACAACACGATAGATAACAGAATGACAATAACTAGGAAACAAAAATGGGAAGAAAAACAACTCTATGGGCGTTTTAAACGACTAATAAACAACATCTCACACGACAAAACCTGGACATGACTACGAAAGGGAAACATTAAGAGAGAAACAGAATCTCTTCTAATGGCAGCACAAAACAGCGCCATAAGAACCAATCATATCACGGCGAGGATAGATAAGACGCAAAAAACAGCAAATGTAGGCTATGCGGTGACAGAGATGAAACCATCAATAACATAAGCTGATGCAACAAATTGGCACAGAAGGAGTATAAGGCTAGACACGACTGGGTGGGCAAGGTGATCCACTAGGAAATGTGCAAGAAATTTAAATTTAACCATGCCAACAAATGGTATATGCACAACCCAGTACCTGTCCTAGAAAATGACACGCACAAATTACTATGAGACTTTGACATACAAACGGATCACCTAATCTCGGCCAGAAGACCAGACCTTTTAATAATCGACAAAAAAGAGAAAACCGGCAAAATTGTCGATTTTGCTGTCCCAGCTGACCACAGAATAAAACTGAAAGAATGTGAAAAGAGAAATAAGTGCCTCGACCTTACTAGAGAATTGAAAAAAACTTGGCGGCCGAGTAGAAACCATCCAAACGACAGCATTATTGAAAACTGCCAGAATACTGAGAAGAGTCCTGGAGATTTGAGGAGACTTGCTGTCACTCAATCTCCAGTGAAAGACCATCAGCTAACGCTGATGTGAAAAACTCTAATGAGTAAATAAATAATAATAATAAATCATATAAGAAGAGAATGCAAGAAGTCAGCGCTAAAATTGTATAAGACTAGATACGACTGTGTGGGGAAGGTAATCTACAGAGGATTTATGCAAGAAGTTTGAATTTGACCATACAAAGAAATGGCTGATGCGCAACCCGGAATCCGTTTTGGAAAATGCGACGCATAAAATTCTCTGGGATTTTGAGATATAAATGGATCATCTAATCTCGGACAGACGATAAAACGTAGTGATTGTCAATAAAAAAAAGAAGAGAACTTGCCGAATAGTGGACTTTGATATTACAGCTGACCACAAGGTAAAACTGAAAGAAAGGGAAAAGAGAGGTAAGTATCTAGACATTGCTATATAACTGAAAAAGCTGTGGAATATAACAGTGTAATTGGCGCACTGGGTAGTCGTATTATTTTTGTAATTTTTGTAAAATACTTTATCATTTTTATTAAATTTCCTTCTAGGAACAAGGATGGTAGGGATGTGGCTTTTCTTGCTAGGAATAAGTTTATCAAGTACAGATCTGATTCTTCTAGCAAACATACTTTCTGCAGGTGATAGAGTTGATGGTGCCGACTTATTCGGAGTTATCTGATATACTTGAAGAAAAGTTGAAGGGCTCTTTTAGTCGGAGTTCCTATTGCTTTCTTTAACGCTCTTTTTAGCGTATCCACATATCTCTCGGCTTGGCCGTTTGATCGTGGGTGGTAAGGAGGTATTCTTATGTGTTCAACTCGGAATGTTCCACAGAAATGTTCAAACTCCTTAGATGTAAATTGCGTCCCGTTGTCGCTAACTATTGTATCTACTACACCGTATCTTGCGAACAGTTCATGTAACCTGTTTACTGCGTTTGTTGATATTGGTCTTTTCATTTGGAAGACTTCTGGCCATTTAGAATGGCTGTCTACTACTACTAAGTAATACCATTTATCAATTGAACCTGCGAAATCTGTATATCCTCGACCATAGTCTGTCTGTTTTGGGCTAAGGTTCTTGCAAGGTTGGTGGAGACTTTGCTGCTAGGATACATCCTTTACATTTACTGACCATATCAGTGACATCGGAGTCCATACCAGGCCAAAAAACGTAAGAACGCATAAGGCTCTTCATTCGATTTATCCCCGGGTGACCAGTGTCGAAATCGTGAAGAATTCTTTTTGAAGAGTTTTTGGTATTACGACTCTCTCACTGTATAATAATACGTTATCACATAGGGAATAAGTGTCCTCAATTTTTGTGTTTTTCTTTAATAGCTTCGCTTTTATTTCTCTAATGAGCTTGTCTCTTACTGCTTCTCTTTATTTCCTTAAGAGATACCGGTAGTTCTCTAATTGTGCTGTTTAGTGTATTTTCTACCTCATTTTTAGATCAGAGGACTGCTATAGCCGTGTCTTCTAAGGTTTCTGCTGACCTAGGAATGAGTCTAGATAATCCATCTGCGTGCCCTATCTTATTCGTTGATAGGTATTGAATCTGAAAATCATAGTTTAAAAGGATGGTTCCCCATCGAAGCAGTCTGTTGGCTGTATATGTTAGAAGTCCTTTTTTGGAACCAAAAATAGTTACTAGTGGTTTGAGGTCTGTTTACAATGTAAACCGACGTCCATGAATGTATCTGTTAAATTTTGTGACTGCAAATATTATGGCTAGAGCCGCTTTTTCAATTTGTGAATGATTGCGCTCTGCTGGAATTTTACGATCTGCTTGCATATGCTATGGGCCTGACTGTTCCATCTTTCCACTTGTGTAATATACATGCTCCTACACTGTGTGTACTGGCGTCGCTAGCTACGGTTATGTCAAGATTAGGGGCGAAGTGTGTTAAGAATAAGTCAGATGTTAGTTTATTTTTTATTTCGCGAAATGCTTGTTCGCATTCTTTTGTCCAACTCCACTTCTTTTCTTTACGTAACAGTTCGTTAAGCGGTGCTCTTAAGTTATGTAAATTAGGGATAAAATCCTGATAGTAGCTTACTAAACCTAAGAAGCTTTCTAGTGTTTTTACATTTTTTTGGATTAGGCATGTCTTTGATTGCTGAAGCACGAATTTTGTCTGGTTTCTTGCCGTCCTTATTTATTACTTGTCCTAAGTATTTAATTTCTTCTAGTAGAAAGTCGCTTTTATTTTCTTTGATCTTCAGCCCATACTTCCTGATTCGCTCAAAAATTTTCTTTAGAAAACTTTTGTGTTCTTCAATGGTATTACTTTTAACAAGAATAACGTCCAGATATGCCGTTGCGAAATCTAGCCCGGCTAACATAGTGTCCATGATTTGTTGGAACACCGCCGGTGCAGTCTTAACGCCAAAGGGCAAGCGTTAGTACTTGAACAAACCTCTATGAGTACTAATACAGAGTAACTTCGAGCTTTCGTCGTCTGTTGGTATTTGGAGATAAGCCTCGCTAAGATCAATTTTTGAAAAGTATCGACCGCCATTTAGTTTCGTAAATAATTCTTCTGGACTAGGTAGCGGATAATGGTGATCTTCTATTGCGCTGTTTAAGCCTGTGCAAAAATCTGCACAGACGCGTATTTCTCCTGATTTTTTCTTTACGTATACTACAGGAGCTGCCCAGTCGCTATAGTTAACTTTTGATAGTACTCCGCACTGTGTTAATCTTTCTAGTTCTTTATCAATTTTGTCTATAGCGGCGAAAGGAATGCTTCGTTTTTTTCTGAAGACTGGTTGTGCATTCTTTTTTAATTTAATTTTTGCAGTCATTTTTGTGCATCTACCCAAACCTTCTGAAAAGACCCCAGGAAAGGTTTTCTTTATTTCCTCCTTTATGATTTAAGGGTCGTCTTTGTATTCTTTTATTTTGTTACAGAAAGAGGATATGGGTAGATCCCATAAGTCGAATTTCGTGATAACATCTGTTCCAAATAAATTGTTAGTGTTTCGCATAACGAATATTCTCATTTTTTTATTTTATTATTAAAATGTATGTTTAGCCAACCTTTGCCAACTAAGTTTATTTTTCTGCCTGTCACGGTTCTGTTTATTTCTGTATAAAATATACAGAAGGCACAAGGCCTTGAAGTTTTTGGGGAGGGGAAGGGAGCGGTCATACTTTTCTATATATACTAAGGAGACCTAGCTAGCCACATTCGCCGACCCATTCAACAATACAATATATAGCCATTCTTTCATCGTCATGCGCGCTGCAATCACCAAAATACCACATTTGCTCTATGAAGAAGTCCTACTTAAAATCCCGAGATTCATGAATGATTTTATTTACATATATGATTTATTTACAATGAATGTGATGGGAATGGGAGAAAAAACCCCGAAATATATACAAAAACAAAGGAAAAATCCCCCGTTTGGTTGCCCTCCCATCCCCCCGTCTATAAAATTGTAGGCCGACTGTTTTCCGGGGCGAAAGAACCGGAAATAAGTCGGACCTACCCTAGGTGGGGCAGGGATCCTAATCTACAGGGGTAAAAAGAAATAAGGGGTCGGGCGCGGTATGGGTT
Source organism: Sepioteuthis lessoniana (assembly GCA_963585895.1). Classification (NCBI taxonomy): domain Eukaryota; kingdom Metazoa; phylum Mollusca; class Cephalopoda; order Myopsida; family Loliginidae; genus Sepioteuthis; species Sepioteuthis lessoniana. The sequence continues at coordinate 71,401,079 of OY757906.1, read as the reverse complement.
AATACAAGCAGGTGATATGATTTTTATACATATGAATGTTCAAGATCTTCAGTAAACGTGGACTGGGATACGGTTTGAGGTCGAAAAATAATGGGGATGGGGAAGATCTTGAGAACTAACAACTAGATGACGGGGACAATGACTCACAAACATACTGCTAACTAGGTACCTGGGTACCAAAAGAAAAAGGGAACAGTTCTACTCACCAGGGGTGGGGTCCCTAAGGACCCGTACCGTAGACGCCATGAGCCGGCAGAGGAGGGAAGGATGACTCCAACGTTGCCCCCTTTCGCACGACCAGGCTCGCTGCATGCACCCACCTTTTGCTGAATGTTATGCGATCCAAGCGTTTTCTATCGCATCTGATTTTGACCCTCAGCTGATGCCGAAAATACAAAACCAGATCACGATGAGAAAAGTTTGCATCGTCATACAATCCCTTGTTTCGCGTCGTCCAAATCACCATTCTAGCTACAGCTAGGATCGCGAGAAACACCACACGCTTCTCACCCTGATACGGAGGAAGAACGTTGTCCACGACGTAACCAACGTCGAGCAGCACGAGCTATTTGGGTTCGATGCGACCCGTCCACTCGCCGACGCGATCCCAAAACGGGCGAACTCGCTCGCAGTAGTAGAAGGCGTGCTCAGCCGTTTCTTCCAGGCCACTGCCGCAGCGACCGCAATCGGGCATGTCTGCCAGGCCCGCTCTGTAGTTCAAGCCGACAAGGGGTAACGCATTTCGCACAAGTCGCTAGGTGAGCGAGAACTCGGAGTTGTTCAAGAAGCTCGATCCTGGCGCCCAATTCCAATGAGAGCGAATCTCCTCCGTCGTCCAGCCACGCCGCTCGCTGAGAGGATCAGAAGCGGAACCCACCACTAGCTCCCGATATAGTTCTTTTCGAGGCCGTGAAAGGTCACTGGACCCAAGAAGGTTACGAAGGGCCGTTCGGCACTCGCGGACAAACAGTGTTTCGCCCAAAGGCCTACGTCGACCTTCAGCCTTTGGGTCTGACTTTAGGCGAGGAAAAGTCCGACTCGTCTTCAGTCTCCACACTGCGTCCCCCGTCAAAGCTCTGCCCAAGTATGCAAGTCTTTCAGCAAGCCAGTGGCTCTCCAGATCAGGCATACCTAGACCCCCGTTGCGTGTACGTTGGATACAGACCTGTCTACGGACCATCGGCCTTGCACCTCCCCAGAGCAATCTGGAAAGGGATCGTTGCAGCGCCAACCGATTTACCTTAGGCAGAGGAAGTACAGCCAATCGGTAGAGGATCAGGGGGAAGACGTACACGGCGCACGCCTCCACCCTGCCCTTTAAGGACAACCTCCTTGAAAGCCAGATTCCCACCTGAGCATTCACCTTGGCTTGTATTTCCGACCAATTTCGCTCCAGTTGGAGGCCGGGCCCGAACCACACCCCGAGGATGCAGACGGGTCCGTCACTCCAGCGGAACGGCCCCGGAAGAGTATTGCTACCCCTCCAAGCACCGAACCGCAAACCTTCGCTTTTATCAAAATTGACCTTGGCTCCTGCAATCCGCTCGTACTCGCTAACCGCCTTCTTCACAGCCTTTATATCCAGACGGCGGGATACAAACACTGTGATATCATCGGCGAACGCGGAAACCCTTGACGTAAGAGGGCCAGCAAAAGGGACACCGCGCAGGGCCGGATTCGTCGTCCTATCCCTAAGCCTACGGAGCAGGGGCTCCAAAGCTAGGACATAGAGAAGAGGAGCGGACGGAACGCTCGACCGCGAATACCCTCGAACGCCTTCTGTTCACCTGCACCACTGCCTGAGGGTTGTGGTACATCATGCTAATCCATCTGCGGAACTCCGGTTTGAATCCGGCAGTCTCCAAAACAGTCGCCAAAAACCGATGGTCAACCCTATCGAAGGCCTTGGACTGATCTAAACTGATCAGCGCGGCCTCGGTGCCGTCTTCTATACCCTCTAGGACCTCGCGAATCAAGTGCAGGTTGTCCTGGATCGATCTTCCCTTCACAGCAAAGGTCTGCTCAGAGCCGATCAGATCGCTAATGACAAGCTGTAAACGATTCGCTAAGACCCGGGCCAAAATCTTTAACTCTGTGTTAAGCAGAGTTATGGGCCTGTAATCATCTAAACCCTCCCAAACATGCCTGCCACCTTTCTTCAGCAATGTGATCACGCCCTTGGTAACGCTACCAGGGATGGCTCCCTGGGCGAACCAATGGTTGAACATATCCGTCAGAATAGGCACAAACATGTGCGACATCCTCAAGTACACTTCGTCGGGCAAACCATCTAGTCCCGGCGTCTTGTTGAGGCCGACCTGCTTCAACGCGTCACGGACTTCGCATTCAGTAACCACACCCTCGCAGCTAGCCGCTTCAGCCACCCCAAGGCGGGGGAAGTCGGCAAGATAGCTACGAAACTCCCGGAGCGGGAGATCAGTACAGCGGGCAAAGCGATCCCGAAAGTGCGCCCGAAAGGCGTCACGAATCTCGCGAGCCGATCGCAGCAGTCGCCCATCCGGGGCCTTGACAGAACCGATATACCGATCGGGGAACCTTCGCACTTCTTCTTCACGCGCAGTCGCGTTCGTTTTCACAGCTTCGTTGAGAACTCTCTTTAACCTAGATCTAACTACGTATCCCTTGTAGCGCTCGCTACTCTCGCGCTCAAGGTCCCTCCTAGCTAGCTCTACGTTTAGGGAGTCCCCCCCAGCCACCGCCCGGGAAAGTCTATCGTCTATAGATTTCGCTTCCTTGGTCCTATCTAAGTTGAGCTGTCGACCGTACTTGGTAGCGAAATCTCTAATCCTATGTTTAAGAGATCCCCACCACCTATTCCCGGTAACCGCCCCCACTAACGCCCGCTGAATTAGGGATTCTAGCCGATCCCGGAAGTCCCGTATCTCCAGTAAGGAGGTATTGAACTTCCAGTAGCCGGCCAGACTAGGCCTATTTGCTAACCGTAGACTGACTCTAACAAGTTTATGGTCAGTCCACGCTATCAAGTGGAACGTGGGACAACTAACGAAATCAATGTCAGCTCGTCTCACTAACACTCTGTCCAAGCAGCAACCTACTTTGGCAGAGGGCGAACTATCTAGCCACGTCCACATCTCCCGCCCTGGGTGATCCAGACGAAACCTGTCGACGAGGTCATGACGAGTCATGAGGCCGGCAAGGCTGCTTTCACACCTTCCCACACGCCTAGCTCCCCGCCCGACCTTATCTATCTTGGGATCAAGGATCGCATTCCAATCACCCATTAAAACTAGCCGCTTCGTATCGTCCAGGAACGGTGCCAACCGACGAAAAAAGGAAACCCTCTCCACAACGATATTGGGCGCATAAACCGCAACCAGACGAAACTTGAAACTTTTCACGGCAACATCGGCCACAACCAGTCCGCCCCCGTCACCTGCAAAAACAACGTCAACATCAGCATCAAGGCTGCGTCCAACTAGCAAAGAAACCCCAACGCTGGTGCGGCTGCCGTATGCTGAGAAAATGTTAAAATCGCTTTCCAGCACACGACAGTCGGCACCGCAAGTGAAGTGGGTTTCCTGCACTGCAGCAACATCTACACCGAGAGTTTTGAGTTCACCAAGCAAGCGCGTACACTTGCCCGGATCCCTCAATCCCCTCACATTCAAAGTAGCAAGGTTTAGAGCCATCAATCCCACTTACCTTGCTCAGTGTCGACTACGGGCCGGAAATCCTTGGGAGTAAGGATGCCGACGGCCTGACGCAGGGAACCGGTACAAAGTTCAGAAGTAACTCGGCCGCTCCTGGAAATTCCACCGACATCATAAGGAAACTGCAACTTTAGGGACCTATAGAATGTGGGATGAACATAAATCGGGACCCTGCCCGTACATTTTGCAGATATTTCATTTAATGAGTCGTGCCCCATTTCCGCCAGCCTCATGTCCGCTCGACTGGCTTCCTCAATAAATTGCCAGAGCTCCTTAGTTCGGCCGCCAGCCGAACGGACAAAGGTGGTCACCATGGCTGCACCCTCAAAAAGATATGGATTTGTTATTTCTTTTTGATCAATTTTTTTAAAGTCTCTAAGTGGTTTCAGAAGAGATTTGATCTGGCGATCTAGTGATGGCGACTCCAGAATGTCCTGACAAAAATAAAATGAATTTAAAGCTTGTTGGACCTCTCTGGAGGCCGACTTGGAGCGTCGCCCAGTGCCAGATGTTGATGGTGATGGTGATGGTGTCGGGTTTCTTGTTGCTGAATGGGACCGGGAGAGTATTTTGGGTGTTGAATCAGGTGATAATGTAGGTGGTGTTGGAGATAGCGGGAGTTTAGTTGAGTCTACAGGGGTATTTTTGGCTTGTTGTGGGGGAGGAATAATTTGGGCTGGTCGCTGTTGTTGTTTTTTCGGTGTCGTCTTTTTCAATTGTTTTTTCTCCCCCTCTCCCTCTGTGGTAGAATCTCCGCTATCCCTCCTTCTCTTCAAGTTTATTGAGGTATCCATTTCCTCCTGTTGTTGTTGTTGTTGTTCATTGTTATTTACCTTTTCTTTCTTTCTTTTCTCTGTTTTTGTGTCGGTTTCTTTTTTCTTTTCCTCTGGTTTTTGATTTTCCAGGGGTTTTCTTTTTTCGCCCTTTGTGTCAGTGGTTTTGGCAGGAGGTGATTTCGGGGCTTTAGGTGGGGACTTTTTGTCCCGCGTTACCTGGGTCCACCCCTCCTCATCTCTGCTATTGGGGTCATTCCCAGCTTCTGCTGGAATATTTATTTTACTTTCCAGCTTGTTTGCTGTTGCTGATGTTGATGGCGCTAGTGCGCTGTTTGTTGATGCTGATATTAATGGGGTCTTGGATGCTATTGTGGCCTTTACTGTTGTTGGTGCTGTTGACGTCGTTGTTGTTGCTGTTGTTGTCACTGCTGCGCCGGTGGCCTTTTGTGGGCATGACCTCGCAAAGTGGCCTATTTGTTTACAATGCCAGCATTGCAGTTTTCGGCCTTCCACAACCACCAACATGGCTTGCTCCTCATACTCAACTGTGTGGGGGATTGCCTGGAACCCTCCCCTGTTAAGGCACATGGTAAATGAGTAGTCACCGTGTGCCGTGCCGCTGGGTGACTTCATGGTCGTAAATTCCTCGACGTCCCCATAGTCGCTGAGGAACGCCGCCAGAACGTCACCACTTAGTTGTATTGGCACGTTGCACACGGTGACTTTGATCCGTCTTCTGCCCATGTATTCCGGCTGTAGTCGGTATTGTTTTGTGTTTATGCTGTTGTGACTTGCCAGCTTGGTGGCCAGTTCTTGTGATGGCAGCAGGATATCCCAGGTAGCAAAACTACGTCTACAGAAATACCTAGCTGGGATTCCTGCTGCTTTTAAAATTTCCTCGAATTTGTCTTTTTTCAGTCCAGCCAGTCTCCTGGTCTTTATGTCTGAGACAATTAAGGACAGGGTTTTTGGCTGGACTGCTTCTACCAGTTCAGGTATTGGTAGAATTCTATTCCCTTTAAAATACTGGGCATACTTTTCAACCCTGTCCTTTTTATAATCTTGTGGCAATTTTTTGTTTTTCTGCGTCGACCAGGAGACTGGTATTGACGGCACTTTTTGTGCCGGCGGAATTGTACTCGCCGGCGTTGGATTTTCTGCGGAGGTACTAGGCAATGACGGCCATTCCGGTTTTTCTTGGGATATAAATATATCCTCCTGTGTAGTAGGTGTTGGTTCTCCCATAGTTGCTTTAGGCAACTAGGGAGAAATAAAATCGTATGGTTTAAAAGGATGTGAATATGGTGACGGATGAAAAAACAGTAAATGCAGTATAAAAAAGTCTTTCAAGTTGACCCCCCCTCAAAAACAATACAAAATAACGATTGTTTTGGGGAGGGGCACAAACGCAATAACAAGTCGTTCCAAAAAATCCAACGAGTTTAACAAGTGTAACAAATAATCAACAATAATTTTTTAACAATAAATTTAACAAAGCACTTACTTTTCGTAACTTAATAATCCAAAAAACAGAATAACACTACTGGCGAGGAGGCTTATCCCAGACTGATCTCCGCTACTGCCATATATGCCAGATGGAATAGCTCATTATGCTGAAAAGGTAGGTGATACCAAAAAAGAACAATTAATTTAATGCGGCATTCTTCAAGAACAAGTGCATTAATCACGGTATCGACTACGTGAAAAAGTTGCATCATAGTAGTGGTAACATATACGCAATGTCTTATTTCAATAAAAGAAATATAAGATTAGTAAATGTTTCCCTCTTAACTTTTGTACATCCCTTTTGAACATACAAACATAATGACGATTTTTAGTAATATATAGCAAACCGACAGATTTTTAGGTCCTTTAACCTATCCCTCCCAACAATCCATTTCATATAGATTTGAACAATCTTAACTAGACATTTGTTTCTAAAGATCCATATCAAAAACGCATATAAGAAGTCTATAGGAGTCTTAATTTTCAGTATAACAAAATACCGCTTCAAACATATATAACGTGTTATATCATATTATATTATATTAAAACAGTGGCAATTCGTAGACTTAAAATAGCTATAACAAATTCATTCATTTGAGTCCACTTCAACAGTCAGAATTTTGCAACTCCGGCTCCTCGTTGCATTGGACCCTGGGGCACTGCTCGATGGCCCAATTGCCCGACCGTTCAGTCCAACTTATTCATTAGTGTGAATCTTAGTTATGTCACCTTCAGGAAAGATTAAACAATCAGTAGTTTTATCACAAAGAACTCATTACGCATGCACCAAAGAAGCTAAAGTAGAGGTCAGAAGATTCTGCAATGATTCTACAATTATTTTAGTTGAATCAGTGTTATTGACGTTATCAGCTATTACTCTACCATCACCCAACACAGTTAAAACATTATATGTAATGAAGAACCTCAATTAACTTTCAAATATTCCGATTGTAATCTAAGCGATATTATTGGATGGACATGATATGACAAGTGACGTTTAATACAGATGAATACACCCTTTCCTTCCAGGCCAAATACCATCTTTTACAATGTTATTCTTGCCAAACTACAGACGCACACATACATCAATTAACGAATGTATAAACCTACATGAGGCAGGTACAGGCATACAACTATACTTAAACGCACACATTTAGATATAAGTACACGCTAACGCATATAAAAGCAGAAAAGACATGCAAAAATGAACATAGACACACCAATATTACCGATAATGCTTGAATGTGTTTTTAAGAAAATAAAAATCAATTCCGTTTCATATGACTTCAATTTGCAAGATTCATTTTCTTAAAAGAAGAAACGTGGTTTTCATCTTCCTCGCGTCCAACCATATTCGTTTCCGAATATTTCCACTAAACTATTCCATCCCAACCTCCTTCCTCATAGCCCACTAAATTCACAAAGGAACTGAGTGAAATAAAGCCCAGGTGAAACCGTTGGGATTTGTTTGGGATAAAATTTAAATTCAACCCGTCTCCATTTTATGTATGACTTCTCACAAAAACTCGTTATCAAAAACAAGCGTCACGAAAAGAGACGAGACGAAAAGAGGAGGGTTGGAGGTGAAGGTGGAAGAAGCTCGGCGTCTGTTATGCAAAATAAAGCAGAGCGCTGTGAAGAGTTTGATGCAAGTTTAAAATGGCCCAGGGAATCGACAGCGACTTAATCCTTCCGCATCAGTATGCAAACTTGAGTATTTTTCTGTTTTCCTTCTTCATCATTTTTTATCACTTTAATAGAAATTGAATTTCTGATGTCCTTGCAAAACAAAACCACCATCTTAGTCGCAATGTCTGCTTTGTGAATTGGACGAGACTTCTATGCTCTCACGTGAACGAGAACACAGTACACGAGAAGAAACGCGCAAGCGGATGAAGACATGCACTCATTTAAATATCCGTAGAAACGCATTCAAACTCATATAGATGACCATGTATGCACAAACACACGCACATACACATGTATGCATGTGTATACGTATGTGTGCTGTGTCTTTATATACAGACTCTCACCAGCACCCAGAAAAAAACGCATACTTTTAAGAAGTTACATTTGTATGCACACAGCTTTTTACGTAGACTTTACATGTACTTTTTATATATCAATGCATACATTTTCGTTAACATTTACAAGCATTAATCTTCCTTAGAAGTCACTAATGTTCTTTTTGTGCAATGGTTTAAGATACATTGTTACCGGGTTTATCTTCGCACCTAAGAATGCTATTTCTCCTCAGGCCAAAACTTCTCGTTTAGATTTTAGGACCGATATATTTAGAGATTTGTACTTTACATAATTTCAGATATATTTCAGCCAACTAAGTATGCATACGTGCATACCTATATGTATTTAGCTTTTATAATAAACATGGATGACACTCATTCAGCGCACACATCATAATTTGCAAATTATACATATATATATATACTTTTTTTATTTCTTTTTATATAAAATTTTTTTAAACAATCTCTTCTTCGGTGTCTTTATAAATTTATTTCTGGTCGTGATGACCATCATCAGATGTTGCACAAATTTTTTTTTTTTTTGAGTGTTTTTATATTGCTTCTGGCGAGAATGGGATTTGAAAAAAAATGTTTTTTTATTTTTTAATATATATATATATATATTTTATCATATCTTTTAATCAATGAAAAATTTTACGGTGGAGATATTATATCTATTATTATTTTTATCTCTACAATGTTTATACATTCCTTTAAAAAAACGCTCGTTCATAGGGAAAGAGACTCATGGAGCCGAGTTCAAATCCTAGACAAGTTTGTTTATGCTTCACTTCGCGTTACTGTTCTTGAAAGAGACATGAATCTCTCATCCTCCCACCTATGGATTAAATAGTAAGGCAAAATGGGTTCTCTATTCTGATAGAGCAACCAGTATAGGAGAAGGAAATCTCTTAATTCAAAACCGAGCTGTTGTTCAGGAGAATCTATGGCACCATTCTTCTGTTATCAACATATTAAAAGAATGGGTCTGGTTCGGCAAAGATCTTCGCCACAACAAAAAAATGATTTGTGTTGGCCGTCCAGCGGCTCAAATCTTTAACTAAAATGTTGAACGACGGAAATATCCATCATATATATATATATATATGTGTGTGTGTGTGTGTGTGTGTGTGTGAAGTTATTAATAATATCTGATGGTATGGAAAAAAGAGATAATATGGAAAATTAAATTGCGAAATATGCACTTTTAATTTTACATTTTTTTTTTTTTTTCTTGTCCTTCCTCATTAGATCTGTGAGAACTTACCTTCGATTTTTTCCTTTACTCTATTTTTTGTCCTTCCTCGTTATTTCTATGTAATCTTCTTTTCGAATTTTTCCTTTCGTCTTTTTTATGTTCTTCCTCGTTATTACTGTGAGGTCTTCTTTTTTATTCTTTCCTTTCCCCTCTTTTTTGTCCTTTGTCCTTACTTTTGTGGACTCTTTCTTTCTATTCTTTCTTTTCCTTTGATTTTTATCTTTCCTTGTTATTTCTTTGAGTTCTTCATTTCGATTATTTCCTTTCCTCTTTTTTCTGTCCTTCATCGTTATTTTAGTAAATTCTCCATTTCGATTTTTTTCTTTTCCTCTCTTTTTTGTCCTTCCTCGATATTTTTGTAAACTCTTCCTTTCGATCCTTTCCTTTCTCTTTTCTTCTTCTTCTATATTTCAGGAAAGTCCTGCATTCAATTCTTTCCTTTCATCTTTTTTTCCTCTTCTTCGTTATTTCTCTAGACTCCATTCTTTCCTTTCTTCTTTTTTATTTCATTCCTCATTATTAATGGCAACTCTTCCTTTTGAAACTCTCCTTTCCTTTCTTTTTTATCCTTCGTCGTTATTTCTTCAAACTCCCTATTCCGATTCCTTCCTTTCCTCTCTTTTTTGCCCTTCATCTTTCTTCTTGAGAACTCTTCCTTTCGATTCTTTCCTTTCCTCTCTTTTTTTTCTTTTTTGTCTTTCCTCGTTAGATCTGTGAGAATTTCTTTTTCATTCTTTCCTTCCGTCTTTTTTATGTCCTTCCTTTTTGTTACTGTGAACTATTCCTTTCGATTCTTTCCTTTCCTAAATTTTGTCCTTTCTTATTACTGTGAACTCTTCTTTTTTATTCTTTCCTTTCCTCTCTTTTTTCGCCCTTTTTTCATTATTTTTGTGCACTCTTTCTTTCTATTCTCTACTTTCTTTTCTTTCCTTTTCTTTTCTTTCATTTTTGTCTTCCACGTTATTTCTTTGGAGGCTTCCTTTCGATTCTGTGCTTTCCTCTCTATTTTGTCTTTCCTCTCTATTTTTTGAAGTCTTCCTTTTGATTCTTTCCTTTCCTCTCATTTTGTCCTTCCTCGTTGTTTGTGAACTTTTCCTTTCGATTCTTTCCTCTCTTCTCATTCCTGTCTTCCTCGATATTTCTGTAAAATATTCCTTTCGATTCTTTTCTTTCCTCTATTTTTTGTTCTTTTCTTGTTATCACTGGGAACTTTTCCTTTTGATTCTTTCCTTTCCTCTCTTTTTTGTCCTTCCTCGTTTTTTCTGTGAACTATTCCTTTTGAAACTTTCTTTTCATCACTTTTTTGTCCATTCTCGTTATTTCTGTGAAGTTTTCCTTTTGATTATTTACTTTCTTCTCCTTTTTGTTCTTCCTTGTTATTACAAGGACCTCTCCCTTTTGAAACTTTTCTATCCTCTCTTTTTTATTTACTTGTTCGTCATTTCCGTGAACTCTACTTTCGATTCTTTCCTTTCTTCTCTTTTATGATTTTCCTCGTTATTTCTGTGAACTATTCCATTCGATTCTTTAACTTCCTCTCTTTTGTTTTTTATTCATCCTCCTTATTTCTGTGAACGCTTCCTTTTGATTCTTTCTTTACTCTTTTTTATTTCCTTCCTCGTTATTTCTTTGAATTCTTCGTTTCGATTCTTTACTTTCCTCTCCCTTTTGTCCTTCCTTGTTATTACTTGGAACTCTTCCTTATAAAACCTTCCTTTCCACACTTTTTTGTCCTTCCTCGTTTTTTTGTGAACTCTTTCTTTCGTATCTTTCCTTCCTTCAATTTTTGTCCTTCCCGTTTGTTACTGTGAACCCTTACCTTTGATTTTTTCTTTCCTCCCATTTTTATCCTTCCTCGTTATTCTTGTAAACTCTTCCTTTCGATTCTGTGTTTTTCTCTCTATTTTGTCCTTCCTTGTTATTAATGCCAACTCTTCATTCGATTCTTTCCTTTTCTCTCTTTTTCGTCCATACTTGTTATTTTTGTGAACTCTTACTTTCGATTCATTTCTTTCCTCTCTTTTTGTCCATCCTCATTTTTAATGATACCTTATCCTTTTGAAACTTTCCTTTCCTTTCTTTTTTGTTCTTTCTCGTTATTTCTGCGAACTCCTTCTTATGATTCTTTCCTTCCCTCTCTTTTTTGTCCTTCCTTGTTATTTTCTTTAACTCTTCCTTTCGAATCTTTCCTTTCCTCTTTTTTATGTTCTTCCTCGTTATTACTGTAATCTCTTCTTTTTGATTCTTAGTTCGCCTCTCTTTTTTGTCGTTCCCCGTTATTTCTGTGAATTCTTCCTTTCCTAAATTTTTATCCTTCCTAATATTCTCTTTCCTCGTTATTCCTGTGATATTTTGTTTTAATTAGCTCCTGTTCCTTCTTTTTTTTTCCCTCTACCTTGTTATTTCTGGTAACTCTTCCTTTTAAAACTTTCCTTTTCTTATCTTTCTTGTACTTCGTCGTTATTTCTTCAAACTCCCTCTTCCGATTCCTTCCTTTCCTCTCCTTTTTGTCCTTCCTCTTTATTCCTGTGAATTCTTCCATTCAATTCTTTCCTTTCCTCTCTTTTTTGTCCTTCCTCTTTATTTTTGTGAACTCTTCTATTCGATTCTTTCCTCTCCTCATTTTTTTGTCCTTCCTCTCAATTTCTGTGAAATCTTTCTTTTGATTCTTTACTTTCCTCTCTTTTTTGTCCTTCTTCGTTATTAATGAAAACTCTTCCTTTTGAAACTTTCCTTTCCTTTCATTTTTTGTCCTTCTTCGTTATTTCTGTGAGCTCTTCCTTTCCATTTTTCCCTTCCCTTATTTCATGTCCGTCCTCGTTATTACTGCGAACTATTACATTCGATTCTTTCCTTTAAGCTCTTTTTTATCCTACATCGTTATTTCTTTGAACTTTTCCTTTCGATTGTTTCCTTTCCTGAATTTTGTCCTTCCTTCTTATTACTGTAAACTCTTCTTTTTGATTCTTTCCTGTCCTCTCTTTTTTCGTCCTTTCTGATTATTTTTGTGAACTCTTTCTTTCTATTCTTTCCTATGCTTTCCTTTCATTTTTGTTATTTCTTTGAAGGCTTACTTTCGATTCTTTGCTTTCTTCTCTCTTTTGTCTATCCTCGTTATTTTAGTAAATTCTCTCCTTCGATTCTGTTCTTTTCTCTCTTTTTTGTCCTTCCTCGATATTTTTGTAAACTCTTCCTTTCGATTCTTTTCCTCTCTTTTATGTTCTTCCTCTATATTTCTGTAAACTCATGCATTCGATTCTTTCTTTTCCACTCTGTTTTGTCCTTCCTCGTTTTTTCAGTGAACTCTTCCTATTGGTTCTTTCCTTTCCTCTTTTTTACTTCCTTCCTTGTTATTACTGGGAACTCTTCCTTTTGCAACTTTCTTTTCCTCTCTTCTTTGTACATCCTCGTTATTTCTGCGAACTATTTCTTCCGGTTCTTTCCTTTCCTCTCTTTTTCTTCCTTCCGTGTTATTACTGGGAAATATTCATTTTCAAACATTCCTTTCTTTTTTGTCCTCCCTCGTAATTTCTGTGAACTCTTCCTTTCGATTCTTTCCTCTCCTCTCTTTTTTACTTCCTTCCTCGTTATTACTGAAAACTCTTCCTTTTGAAACTTTCATTTACTTTATTTTTTGTCCTTCCTCGTTATTTCTGCGAACTCCTTCTTACAATTCTTTTCTTTCCTCTCTTTTTTGTCCTTTCTCGTTAATTTTGTGAGCTCTTCCTTTCAAATCTTTCCTTTCCTCTCTTTTTTATCTTTCCCTGTAATTACTGTGAACTCTTCCTTTTGAATCTTTCCTTTCCTCTCCTTTTAGTCGTTCCCCGTTTTTTCTGTAAGCTCTTCCTTTCGATTCTTTCCTTTCTTCTCTTTTTTGTCATTCCTCACTATTTTTCCGAATTATTTCTTTCGGTTCTTTTCTTTCCTCTCTTTTTTGTCGTTCCTCGTTATTTCTGCAAACTTTTCCTTTTAATTCTTTTCTTGCCTCTCTTTTTTGTCTTTCCTCGTTTTTTCTGTGAAATCTCTCTTTCGATTCTTTCTTTTCCTCTCTTTTTTGTCTTTCCTCGTTATTTCTATGAACTCTCCCTTTTGATTCTTTTCTTTCCTCTCCTTTTGGTCGTTCCCCCTTTTTTTCTGTGTGCTCTTCCTTTCGATTCTTTCCTTTCCTCTCTTTTTTGTCTTTCGTCGTTATTTCTGTGACCTCTTCCTTTTGATTCTCACTTTTCTTTCTTTTTTTTTTCTATTTCCTCCTTATTACCCTATACTTTGGTTTTAACTCTTTAATTTTTTTCCTCTGTCCTTCCTTTATTTCTGTGATCTTTTCCTTTCGATTATTTTCTTTCCTCTCTTTTTTGTTCTTTGCTATTTCTCTGATCTCTTCATTTCAATTCTTTCCTTTTCTCTCTTTTTTCCTCGTTATTCCTTCCACTCATTCGCCTAGAGGGTAGAGTGTTCACCAATGGTCTGGGAGACCTGTGTTCAACCCCAGGTTACATCATACCAAAGACTTTAAAAATGGTACTTGATACCTCCTTGCTTAACATTCAGCAATATAAGTTACTATCAAGGTTAAAGTGGAGCAATCCAGGGAAAGGAGTAGCGTCCTTCCCTACACCTCGGTGTAGTAGCTATTGAAAAGGGAGCCTTCTGGTCGCCCTCGACTATGGTCGCCAACTTTACTTTTACTTTACTTATTCTTTCCGAAACTTACCCTAAATTCTTTAATTTTCTCTTCTTCTCTTACTCTAGTTTATCAATAGGGTCCTATCGATGGGTCAAATAGAACTGTTTGATATTTAACCTCTGTGCAAACAAATGACTTATGCTAAATTGCATTGTTTGAAATTGAACAGCTCATTTAACTGTGTGTAAACAAATGACTGATGTTTAATTGAATTGTTAGTGGCAAGTCATATATCAGATATACATGTATAAACCGGATTTGGTATTAAATAACCTACAACAGTTGATATCACATAAAACCAAACCAAACTTCATTATTCCTATCAACTTTTGTCTTCGATTCTTTTGTTTTCTTTTTTTTTTTTCTCTTTTTCCTTCCTCATTCTTCCTATCTAGTCTTACCTTCGATTCTTTCATTTTCTTTCTTTTCTCTTTTTTTTTTTTTTTTTCATTTTTCATTATTCCTCTTTACTCTTGTCTTCGATACATTCGTTTTCTTTCTTTTCCTTTTTTCCTTCTTCGTTATTCCTGTCATTTCTTACTTAGGATTCTTTTATTTTCTTTGTTTTCTTTCTTTTTCTTTTTTCCCGTCTCATTCTTCCATCTACCGTTACCAACGATTCATTCATTTTCTGTTTTTTCCTTCATCATTCTTTCAATGAAATCTTCGACTTCTTCGTTTTCTTTCTTTTTCTTTTTTCCTTCCTCGTTTTCCTGTCAACCGTTGCTTTCGGTTCTTTCATTTTCCTTTATTTTTCTTTTTTACTTCTTAAATTTTCCTCTCAACTTTTGTCTTCAACTCTTTCCTTTTCTTTCTTCTTTTTTCCTTCTTCATTTTTCCAGTCAACTTTTGTCTTCGATTCTGTTCTTTTCACTTTATTTTTTTTATGACCCCATTTTTCATGTCAGCTCTTGCCTTTGATTGTTTTCTTTTTCTCTTTTTTTCGTTTTTTTTTATTTCGAACTCATATCGCGAATTTTTTCTTAAAATTTCACTTTATCCTTTACCTTCTGTTTCTTCGTCATCATTGTCAAACTTTTTATATGACATTTATTGTATCCTTATTTAAATTTTTTTAATAATCTATTCTTCTTACTTTTCTCTTTCTATAATAGGAAACTTCAAATAATTCCCAATCGGTTCATGGCCTATTCTCTTAGGAAATTTGAAAAGAAATCTTTTCAGTAAGTTTTTTCAAAGTTCATTCAGAACATGTCGTTTTGCTATATGACCAGACCTCATAGGAATTCAAAGCTTAAAAAAGCCCTTCTAACGTATCCAAGAGATTTGGGTGAGTAAACGCTTGTTGGTTTTGTTTTCTTACAAAAGCCAAAAGATTCCAAATGGAACGGCCAGACGGGTATGCACCTTTGTGTATGTGCATTCCTGTGACAGCTTTTCTTTTTCTCCTTGATTTTTTCTAAGAGCCCGACTGAGTGTCGACCACGAGAGAAATAAAGAGACCGACATGCTTTATTCTCTCTTCTCAGATGTTTTTCAGTTTGTGTCCAGATGAAGTACTTTTGTCATTTCGCAATTTTTATGTAAGTTGAACTTTCCTCTAAATCCACTTGTCATATAAACAATAACGCTTATCTCTAATGTTTTTTTTTTCTTTCTGAGTGTGTGCGGGGTAGATAGAAATTTGGTATAGCATTTTGTTGTTTTTTGCAGCGATTTGACTTTTGCTTTATTACTTTAATATTGTTTGCAACTTCCTCTGTATTTAAGATTAATCGTGAATAGATATCGACTTTTTTTCTTTTTTCTTTTTTCTTTTTTTTTTTTTTCTTTTTTCAAAAAGTTCTAAGGGAAATTACCACCGTCGAGATATTATTTATGATTTTGCAAATAAGTATAGTATACACAAAATCTCTCTCTCTCTCTCTCTCTCTCTCTCTCTCACACACACACACACACACACACACACAGACACACAAGCACACACACTTTGTCAGCGTAAAAATTTGTTCTTCTTTGCTATTTCTTTTTCATTATAGATCCATTCGTAGATATTCTTACTTCATATTATGATAAACCTATTCATTGACGCATATGTAAAACCTTCTTTCTTTATCAGTCGCTTTATAAGACTTCAATTAAATCTCTGATGTGGTTACTATTGCGTTTTCATTTCCTTTGTCACTAAAGTATCGACCACTCAATGAAAAAGAACGTTGTTGCTTGAAGTAGTATTCGCTGTGTATCTGGAATAACCCAAGGTAAAAAGAGCAAAAACTTTCTGTATCTATGCTCATAGATTTCATTTTATTTTTCCTGTTTTACTATTTCATTTTATTTCATTATATTTTATCGTATTTTTCTTCAAATTTTATGGGTTGAAAATATCTTTGTCTGATTATCGAAATAAAATTTGATCTTTCAAAGCCTAGAAATTTGATAATTAGTAGCCCACTAAGGGTGAACTGTAAAAATTCTAATTTGTAGAAATTTGTGAGACTTTGAATTGTTTTAATAACTAAAATTTGAATAACAAAAGGATCTTTACGGATTTGAGTTAAAACTTATACAACTTACAATTTGTAAGTATATGGTAGCTTTGTTATTTCCTTACATGAGTGCCGTTTTGAAGAAAGGTTATAAAAACACCCAAATGTTTGAAGGTATTTAGAAAAAATTCAACCAAAATAAAAGTCATTTCACAAAATTCCGAAACAATTTCCCCAGAAAAATTTTGTTTATGAGTAATGATAGAATACGATGATAATATATGTAACAGATCAAGCAACGATGGGATAAACGGACTTTAAACTTAAGGAAAACAAGGGTGTGTTTTTTGTTTTGCTTTGTTTTGTTTTTTGTTTTTTGTTTTTTTTCTTTGTTTATATACATCTATAACCACTCAAATATCTTGCCCAATCTTGTCATAGGATAAATCTCAGTGGGAGGAGAGTATTTTGCGAAGTAAACAAACATAAAACAATGAAAACCATGCGATACAGCATAGTGGATGGGAAGTAAGGGGGATGAATCCAAGGTTGGGTCAACGGCGAGCTTCACCAGATGCTGGGCAGAAGAACATCATAGATCAACGGCCAGGATCAAATAGTTCTGTAAGGAAACCATTGCTAGTCATCTTTATATGTGGCGTCCATTGATAAGATAAAAACAGCCAACGAAAAACTGCCATGATTCTAACACAAACGGTACATCCAAACTGTGTCACTGTTCATGCGGGTAAATAAAGGGTGCGTTCAGCTGAAGTTGGAGTTCTGGCCCTAGTGTTCGAAAAATCAGCTACAGAGACCATACCCAACTACAAAAGCATTGTTAATACAGGGACATTTAACGTTTATGCTTTAAACACAATAAACCAGCTACCCGAGTTTACAGCCGAGCACAATATTGACATTATATGCGTGTAAGAACATAGATATTACTATGCTTGAACTACCATAATACCGGTCATGCATGGTATCATGAAGAACTACAAAAGCATGACTTTAAATGCTGTTGCTGAAGGCTTATAATACCCTGCTACTCAATAGCATGACTCAAAATCGAGAAAATTCTTTAGAATAATAAGAACCACTTTCGAGGGAATCGCTCAACGACCACACAAGATTTTAACTATCAGTTGAATCATCGAAGAAGTACGGGCAAAAAATCTCGGGCAATACTACTGTTCGTAGATTTCTCCAAAGCATTCGATTCTATACCCAAATATTGGATATTGATGTTTGACAGAGCAGAGTGTTCCAGTTGTGTAAACAATGTGATTGCTGGATGTATCTGCGCAATTAAACGAAAGTGCGTCACGTGGGTGAAAACCGGAATATATGGGCGTAATGAAATTATATATGCACAGGTACCCACAGAGTAACGGTCAGTCTCAGTATTGCAACCAGAAGAGATTAAGTCATCACGGAGAGCTGCCGCCAATAGGGGGAGCAGCCCATGGCAGTAACAGTCAGCAGTCGTCAGTCTTCAATCGTCAGTCTTCAATCTGAGTCTTAGAGTTCCAGAGTGGCGGCAAGTGACCCCCTTGCGAAGATTTGTTGAGAACGTCTCGTCAAAGAAGAAAAGAATCTGAGCGTGGTAC
The DNA here is from genome assembly GCA_963585895.1 of Sepioteuthis lessoniana. NCBI lineage: Eukaryota > Metazoa > Mollusca > Cephalopoda > Myopsida > Loliginidae > Sepioteuthis > Sepioteuthis lessoniana. The sequence continues at coordinate 71,383,076 of OY757906.1, read as the reverse complement.
AGCGTGGTTAAGAAGTGCTGAGTAAAGCAATGAGTATAGCCCAACGTGGCTAAGAAAAAGATAAGGGTCAATATAGTAGTGTCCATTCCTTCAATTCCTCTGTGTGTCTTCGTCTCCTTCTCTCTCTCTCTCTCTCTCTCTCTCAGACACACACACACACACACAGTCAACTTAGTACCCTTAGGAGAGTAATGAGGAGAGATATATTTTTATGTGGAGAAGGTGTCATGCTTCTTTATTTCTTCAAATATAGCTACGCAACAGAAAGATGGAACAAATACTACTAGCATATGGTCTTCAAGAAGAAACTGTTACAGTTATAATGATGCTTTACAAAAACACGAAAGCTTACCTGATAAAGACACTAATTTCTTTGACATTGTCACTGGAGTCTTGCAAGGAGATACACTTGCACCATTTATGTTTATACTCTGCAAAGACTTAATACTCCAACGTTGATACATCTATAAAGAAAAAAAAAAAAAAAAAAAGAAAATGCTTTCATAAAAAAAAGGCAAGAAGCAGACGACATTCCGCAAAAACTATGAAAGATGCAGATTAAGCAGACGACCTTACGCTTCTCGCAAATACACCAACGCAAGCAGAATCCGCCCAGCATAGACTAGAGCAAACAATGTGTGACATTAGCTTCCACGGAAATGAAAATAAAACAGAGTACATGTTTTTAATAAAGAAAAGAGCCATCTACACTTTAAGGGGCAATGCAAAATAATTTGGAATTTCAGTTAATCATTTTAGTAGTAAAATCTTTTTCTATTTAAACTCAAAGTTTGAAGTTGCAGGATTTCATTTGTGATGTTTAAGACTCGAATGGGCATGTCAGTCATATAATAATAGGCAAATTCGAAGATGGACAGAATCAACACGTTCTCTTATGGAAACCTACACATGGACATACCTATGTGGACCGACCAGCAAAGACTTACATAAGCTCCTTGCAGATACTGGATGCGGCCAAGAGGACCTCTTGTATGACAGAAGCGATGGATGATAGGGATGGGTGATGAGAGAGTCTGGGAACTCTGTGCTTTCAGCGTGATAGATAGATAGATAGATAGATAGATGAGAATGAACATATTGTTGAAAAATGTTTACTAAGTCAAAAAGTGCACAAATGTTTGACAGACGAGAATAAAATTTAAATGAAAATAAAATCTGACCTCTTGTATGTCGCATTACTAAAAGTTTCATGAATCGTTTAGGATAGTTAAGGTATTCAGCCTATTATTAGTTATTCTTCACTTTTTGTTCTAAAGTTGTTTTTGTTCCTTTATTCTCATATATATATATATATATATATAAAGTAAGTAAAGTTGGCACCTGTGGTCAAAGGCAACCCGAAGAGTCTTTTTCAATAACTACTACACCAAGGTATAAGAGGGCGCTATTCCTTTCCTGGGATTGCTCCTTATAATGCTGTGTGTATAGCAAGGCGGCATCAAGTACGAATTTTTGAGCCTTAGGCACCACAAAAGAGATAGTGTCAGATTGATAGCTTGGTACGTGAAGCACCACAAATGAGCTAATATCATATTCATTGCCTGATACGTGATGCACCATAAAAGATATTGGGTCAGATTCATTGCTTGATGCGTGAGGCACCACGAAAGAGTCTCCCGGGCCATAGGCGAACATATATATATATATATATATATATATATATATATATATATATAAGTGCTGGCTTACTAATGTGTGTATATATATATATATATATATATACACACGTGGGTGTGGAAAAGTTCTTGGCTGAATCCAGAAGAGAATTAACTTTGTAGTTTGTGTGAGAGAGAGAGAGAGGGAGGAGAGAGAAAAAGAAAGAGAGAGAGAGAGAGAGAGAGAGATAATATTTTTACATAAAGTATCTTAAATGCAGAGTTATACTTTCTACAAAATGTTACTTGCCAACTTCACACGTGATATTATGCCAAATGTATAATAATTGAATAATTTCTTTTCAAATTTCATGAAATCAAACTAATTTTAAAATTTCCATATAATCACCCTAAATATTCATCTAACTTATTTTTATCTATGCTCAATATGCTTAAATGTTTATCAAAGTCGATAGTGAAGAGGAAATTATGCTGTTTTGGTGAAAGATTATTTGAAAGAAAACAAATTTTCTTGAATTTCTGGTTGACTTCAGAAACAAAAAATACAGCGTTTTAATAAAAAAACAAAAGTTAAAAAATTTCAAATTAAAACTGAGTATTGATTTACAACGTCTAAGTCAGGAAGTGAGACAATTTTTCAACGCTTCAGGCAATGAATACAAACCAACCCTTTCTCTAGAACAACACACGTCAGGCAATAATTCTGACCGTACTTCTTTAGTGGTGAATCACGCATAAGGCGATGAATATGACTTTACCTCTTGTGGTGCTTAACGCATTAAGCAATGAATCAAACCCTACCTCATTTGTGGTGCCTCACTAATCAGGCAATGAATCTGATCCAATCGCTTTTATGGTGTCTAACGCATCAGGCAATCAGGGTAATGTTTCTCGGCTATTTTTTTGCCCCCGGCTCCAGATGGACCACCTTCGAGTGGACAAAATTTCTCAATTGGGAGGTAGAGATAAAATTCAGCGCATCATGCAGAGAATCTAAACCTATGTCTTTTGTGGTGCATCCAGCATCAGGCAATGAACCTAACACTCCCTATTTTGTTGTGCCTCTGGCATCAGACAATTAATCGAACACCATTTCTTTTGTGGAGCACCACGCATCAGGCCATGAATCTCACCCTACATCTTCTGTAGTGCCTCATGATCTAGCAATCAATTTGACCCAATCTATTTTGTGGTGCCTGACGCATCAGGTAATGAATCGGAACTTACCCCTTTTTAGTGTCTAATGCATCAAACAATTAATGTGACATTACCTCTTTTGTTATGCATCATGCAATGAATATAATACTAGCTCTCGTGTGATGCCTCACGTATCTGGCAATGAATCTTACCCTATCATATTTGTAGTGCCTCACGCATCAGGTAATGAATCTGACACTTTATCTCTTCTGGTGCCTAAGGCATCGGGCAATGAATCTGACCCTTCAGCATTTATGGTGCCTGACACATCAAGCAGTATATCTGACCCCACCACTTTTTTCTGCTTACCGCATCAAGAAATGAATCTGACACTACTTCATTTGTGGTGCCTCACGCATCAAGCAATGAATCTTACCCAACCACTTTCCTGGTACCTAACGCATAAGGAAATGAAACTGACCTTACCACTTTCCTGGAGCCTAACTTATCAGGCAATAAAATTGACCCCACCACTTTGCTGGTGCCAAACGTATCTGGCAATGAATCTGACCCTAGCCCTTTTGTGGTGCCTAATGCATCAGGCAACGAATCTGACCCAACCAATTTTGAGGAGTCTAACGCATAAGGCAATGAATCTTACCCTACCTCTTTCTTGGTGCCTAAGACATTAGGCAATAAATCTGACACTACCTCTTTTGTGGACCCTAACGCATCAGTCAATGAATCTCACCTTACCTCTTATGTGTTGCCTACGCAACCGGCAATATATCTTACCCTTCTTCTTTTCTGGTGCCTAACGCAATGAATCTGACCCTATCACTTTTATAGTACCTATGCGACAGGCAACGAATTTGACACTACTACTTTTGTGGTGCCCACGCATCAGGCAATCTGAGCCTAACACTCTTGAGGTGCTTACGTGTCAGGCAATAAATCTGAGCGGACTTCATTTGTGGTACCTCAGGCATGAAACAAGGAATCTAACCCTCCCACGTGTGTTGCCAATGAGTCAAGCAATCAATCAGATTCTACCTCTTTTGTAGTGCCTCAAATATAAGGCGATGAATCTGACCCAACCTATTTTGAGGATCCTAATGCATAAGACAATGAATCTTACCCTTCCTCTTTTCCTTTGCTTTAAGTTTCAGGCCATGAATTTTATCCTCTATCTTCTGTGCTGCCTCATACATCAGGCAATGAATCTAACCAAACCTATTTTGAAGTGCTTAACGAATCAGGCAATGAATCTGATCCTACTTCTTTTATGGATCCTTACACATAAGGCAATGAATCTTACCCTTCCTCTTTTCTGATGCTTAACGCAATGAATCTGACTCTATCACTTTTGTCACGTGGTGTCCCACTGAGAAGATAGAAATATGATTACTACTATTCCCCGTGTTTGAATTGGCAAACCATCAGAGAATGACCGTTAAGACATGAAAGAATGTGGGTCAATCCCAAAGTAACAAACCCAGGTCAGAATGGAAAAACAGATGTTTGTACTTGGTGACCTGATGGATAAAGAATGGGATACGGGGAGACATCTAGCAGCCCTAAGGAATCACCTGACCAGGGGGAACAAGAGAGAAGCCAAATGATTGGCTGGGACCCCAAAGCGGCAGTGGGGACTCCTTCCCGTCAGCGGAAATAGACAATAAGAAAATTAGTTGTTGGACAGGGTTTGTGGCGGACGGAACTAAAGCCAAGAACCCCGGGTAAAAGAAGAGCCCGTGAAAGAAGAAAGATTCTCCACAGGAATCCATCTAAATAAGATAAGTAACTTTGGGACTGTTTCTCCTTATACCCAATTTTATATACCCTCTCTCTCTCTCTCTCTCTCTCTCTCTCTCTCTCTCTCTCTCAATTTAAAGAAAGATGGAAAACGAAAGAAAAGACAAGAAGAAAGACATTTGTGTTCATGCACTATTCATGTATGATATATTTGACACGTTGAAAATGTGTAGTAAAAAAGATTGATATATTTTAATGTTCCCACGTGCTTGAAGTTGTTATTTGCAGCGTCTGCTACGAATTTGTTATGTCATGCTTCTTTTCCAGCTTCTATTCGCCTTATGATATGCTCGCTTAAAATTGTCCTATTTTCCTTCAAATTCTTATACGGGGAACCGAAGTTGCCGACTACTACAATATAATATTATTACGTCTAAACCTAGTGGTCCATATCTTCCATTGTTCTAGGGGAGGAAGACTAGCGGCCTTGGTGGGTGTGTGTATAGTGTGAAATTTGGAACCCCTTGCCAGCAGCGGTCAGTCTAGCCCTAAATTGATCCCCCACATAATATGCCAGTTCTTATATGCCTGAGAAAAAAACTCTGAACGAGGACTTATTCTTCAAGGGATCAAGTGCCAACCTGCCCCGTCTTCACACGTGCGAAAATAAAGTCCCGTTTTGGGATTTTAAAGAATTTGCCGTCACACTTTTATGGTGCCTAAGCGACAGGCAACGAATCTGACAATATCTCTTTTGTGGTGCCCGCGCATCAGGCAATGAATCTGACAATACCTCATTTGTGGAACCTCCTGCATCAGGCAATGAATCTGACCCTAACTTATTTGTGGTACCTCATACAGCAGGCAATAAATCTGACTCTACTTCATTTGTGGGGCCTCACGCATAAAGTAATCTAACCCTAACACTTTTGAGTTACCTATGCTTCAGGCAATGAATCTGACCCGATCTCATTTGTGATACCTCAGGCATAAGACAATGAATCTGGCTCTACCTTATTTGTGGTGTCTCACGCATAAGGCAATGAATCTTACCCTACCTTATCTGTGGTGCCTCATGCATCAGATAATGAATCTGACCCTACCTCTTTTCTAGTGCCTTGTGTTTCAGGCGATGAATTTTACTCAACATTTTTTGTAGTTTAATGCATCAAGCAATGAATCTAACGCTACTTCATTTGTGGTACCTCACGCAACAGGCGATGAATCTTAACCTACCACATTCCTAATGCCAAACGCATAAGGCAATGAATCTTAGCCTACTCCTTTTGTGCTGTCTAACGCATCAGGCAATGAATCTGACCCTATCTCTTTTGTTGTGCCTCATACATCACTCAATGAATCAGACACTACCTCTTTTAAGGTACCCCATGCGTCTCATGAATCAGGAAACTAATCTGACCTTAACTATTTTAGACGAGAGGATAGGAACTATCTGGGAATATAGTGTTTCCTTCCCAAACTAAACCTTTTTGATTATTTTTCACCCGACAGTGTATGTCTTTTTCTTTCATTGATTTTGTCTTGTTACACCTTTGTTAGTTTTGATAGATATATTAAACATAAAAAGCATTATAATATTTTATTTCTAATAAGCACAAATCATTCTCGCAGTGGATTATATGAAAATGATTTTGTTTGATTCTTGAAAGATTGTATTTCAAATAAGCACTAAATTGCCCATTAGCATAAGTTCTCACGAAAAAGAGAGAAATAGAGAGAATGTGTGGGTGTGTAAGAGTGAGATATATGCACATATATATATACGAGGATCATTAAATAAGTTTCCAGACGTTTTTCGTATGGGCACTTTTATTGATAGTACACACATGAAACTCTAGTCCATTTCGAAGTAATCTCCTCCGGCTACAACGCACCTGTTGTATCGCTCCAACAACTTCTGGAAGGCCCCATGGAAGTCCTCTTGTGTGCAGCCTCTTTCGTATCTTCCATGCCTTCCTTGAATCTCTTATGCCACTCAAAAACTGATGCTTGATTCATGCAAGATGGCCGAAAAGCAGTCTGAAGCATTCCATACGTTTCTGTGGCATTTTTTCCAAGTTTAAAACAGAATGTTATTGCATATCGTTCTTCTAAAGTGTCCTCACGTCCAGATTGCATTTTTGAAATTCACTAGCTGTGACAACCAGGCTTTAGTAGGGTGTATTCCAATTGCTGCTGTAGCTGTTCATTTGAAGCTGAAATCATAAAAATTGGTCAGTCATCTCATAAGATGTATAGCAATAACTAATCCTGAATTTTCAAGAGTCGACGACAATTTTAAATGCTTATACCAAAAAAGTCTGGAAACTTATTGAATACACCATGTATAGATTGGGAGAGAGAGAGTGAGAGAGAAAGAAAGTGAGAGAGAAAGAGAGAGAGATCAGTGACTTTATAAATGATATATTTTCAGACCTACTCGAAAACTAGAAATACAACAACATTTTGAAAAAAGCGCAAAATATTCTGTTCGACGAATGAAGGAAGATTATAAATTCCATGAATTATCTTGATCAAAATAAGAATGTTTCTGTTTGACTGAATCTACTATATAACTCTAGGTACCTTTTCTATTTAAAAAAAAAAGACAAAACTGTTTTAATGTATGTATATTGCTCACATCGCAGAATCTGCACAGAATAATACATGAAAATTACGCAATTAACCAGTCAGTTGAAAACATCATCATTTGTTATTCAAAACAAAAATTGAAGCAATTCTAAATTTCATTCGACTCGTATTTATTTGAATAACAAAACTTTGTTAAATGGACATATTTGTCTTTATTGGTGAATAAATTGATTAGTCAGGACGACCTTAGCAAGACTAATAGAAAGCATTTTCGTGAAATATACAATTTGGAAATGTAAACTTTATTAAAATCTTACTTTTAAAATAACTGAGAATATTTTTCAGTAAATATGAAAAATTGATAAGCGATTTAGTTGATTTTCTTAAATAGACAAAAAAGAATTTATTTTTACATACAATCAGAGTTAGTATCATATATGAACATACGTACGCCCACTCACACATACACACACACATACATAAACATATACTCACACATACACACATACACACACACAAATATATAAGCGTAAACTTGTCATACAAAGAATATTGTACCGAGATATAAGACATTTTGTTTGTTTTTTTACTGCCAGATGCCAGAATTAAACACTGCCTATTTAAAAAACAAAATATAAAAATGTTCGCGATGTTAAATAATGTCCCTAAGGTAATTTTTTACTGAGATTCGGTGCTCGATCGTCAGAAAGACCTTGTCTGGTGATCATGCCACCTAGAATGGGGCACCCAAAGAAATTCGAACTCACTGGTGTAGGTTTGTTGAAGCTTGCTAACCATTACACCACCTAAATAGGGCAGAATGGGTTCCCTAGCCCTGGTAGGGCAACTGGTCTTGGAGGAGGAAATCTCTAAATTCAAAACTCAAACTGTTGTTTAGGTGAATTCTTCTGTTATCAACATATCCAAAGAATGTGCCTGGTTCTGCACAGACCTTTACCACAATAAACAATTTTTTTGTGTAGGGCAACCAGTGACTCACATAAAGATGTTAAGCCCTCATACTTCGAGATCGACGGAAGAGCCAATTATATATATATATATATATATATATATATATATATATATATATATACGAGGATCATTAAATAAGTTTCCAGACTCTTTTCGTATGGGTACTTTTATTGATGGTACACACATGAAACTCTTGTCCCCTTCGAAGTAATCTCCTCCGGCTGCAATGCACTTGTTGTACTGTTCCAACAACTTCTGGAACCCCAAGGAAGTCCTCTTGTGTGAGCGTGTCAATGACCCTCGTCACAGCCTCTTTCATATCCTCAATTGTCTCATAACAACAGTCTCTGAGCTTAGGGAATAACCAAAAGTCACAGGGAGCAAGGTCTGGACTTTAGGGAGGCTGAGGAACTGTCTTGATGCTCTTCTTGGTCAAATAGTCTGTGACAAGGATGGACTTATGGACTGGTGTGTTCTCGTGGAAATACCACTGACCCGATTTGAAGAGTGCTGGCCTCTTCCGATGGAATCTCTTCCTGAACTCCCTTAAAACCTCAACATAGTATTCCTTGTTAACTGTCTGTCCAGTGGGAACCCAGTGCATGTATATCATGCCAGTGCTTTAAAAAAAAAAGGGATCATCAAAAGTTTGTCGGTGGATTTGCTCTGTCTGGCTTTCTTGGGTTTGAGAGAGCTACCATGCTTCCTCTGGGAACTCTGTCTCTTAGTCTCTGGGTCATAGCAGTAGATCCAGCTTTCATCGCGTGGCATTTTTTCCAAGTTAAAAACAGAATTTTATTGCATATCATTCTTCTAAAGTCCAGACTGCATTTTTGATATTCACCAGCTGTGACAATCAGGATTTAGTATGGTGTATTCCAATTGCTGTTGTAGCTGTTCATTTGCACCTGAAATCATAAGAATTGGTCAGTCATCTCATAAGACGTATAGCAATAACATATTGAATTTTCAAGAGTTGACGACAATTTTAAATGTCTATACAAAAGTAGTCTGGAAACATATTGAAAACACCACGTATAGATTAAGAGAGAAAGAATGAGAGAGAGAGAGAGAGGAGAGAGAGAGAGAAAGAGAGAAAGTGAGAGAGAGATCAAAAACTTATTGAATGCACCACGTATATGGAGGGGTTGTAATTAAATTCGTGGTTATGTAAAAGTAAAGATAATACGGAACATTAGATAGCGAAATATATCAATTTAATTATTCGTATTGTCTTCCTTCCCTTTCTCTCACTTTCTCTCTCTCTCTCTCTCTCTCTCTCTCACACACACACACACACACACACACACATATAATACATATGTAATTACTGACGCACCCTTGTGTGTGTGTATATATATATATATACTCACATGCACACACACACGCCTAGTCAGTTGGGGCTGTAGAATACTCGGATTGCTTCTCTGCAGAGAGGTAAGACACCCAGCAACGAGTATCCTGGATATGATACTAAATAATATGATACTAGTGAGGTTCCAGTAATGCTAAAGCTTTAGGGAATGCGGAATACTCCTTCACTGCTATCGCTCCCAGGTCCACTCTGGCCCGGGATGGTAACACCTGATAAGGGTCCTATCTATGCGTTAAATAGAATTAAACGGTGGTTTCTTGAGTTTATTATTTTCTGTATTTAAACTTTATACTAATGTTAAAATGAATTGCTCGAAAAATAACTGTTTTGACATTAAAAAAAAAAACTGTGTGCTTATGCTAAACTGAATTATCTAAAATAAAATTGTTTGACTTTAACTATGAGTATTTCCTGTTGAATGCACCGATTGCACCTCTACGGAGGACCCCCCTGCAACGAGTGTTCTGGATATGACACTAAATAATCTGATAGTGAGGTTCCAGGGATACTGGGGCTTTGGGGAATGCAGAGCACCCCTTCATTGCTATTACTCCCAGGTCCACTCTGGTCCGGAATGGTAGCACCTGATTGGGCCCTCTCTATGGGTTAAATAGAACCTTATGCTAAACTGAATTGTTTGTATTAGACTAAACAGAATAGCTTGAAATAGGAATGTTTTTGACAATTAAGCTGTGAACTTACATTTAATTTGCGTACTTATGCTAAACTGAATTGTTTGATGTAGAACTGTTTTGACATTTAACTATATGTAAACAAAATCAGTACGTAGGTGGTGTATTCAATAAGTTTCTAGACTTTTTTGGTACAGGCATTTAAAATTGTCGTCGACTCTTGAAAATTCAGGATCAGTTATTGCTATACATCTTATGAGATGACTGACCAATTTTTATGATTTCAGCTTCAAATGAACAGCTACACCAGCAATTGGAATACACCCTACTAAATCCTGATTGTCACAGCTAGTGAATTTCAAAAATGCAATCTGTACGTGAGGACACTTTAGAAGAACGATATGCAATAAAAATCAGTTTTAAACTCGGAAAAATGCCACAGAAACGTATGGAATGCTTCACACTGCTTTTCGGCCATCTTGCATGAATTGAGCATCAGTTTTTTAGTGGCATAAGAGATTCAAGGAAGGCAGGGAGTCTGTGAGGGATGATGAGAGGTGTGCGAGGAGTAAGGAAGTCAATACACCAGAGTTGATTGGCCAAAGAGTTAGGGTTAGGGTTAGGGTTACTATGTTGAGGTTTTAAGGTAGTTCAGGAGGCCAGCACACTTCAAATCGGGTCAATGGCTTTTTCACGAGGACAATGCACCAGTCCACAACTCCATCCTTGTCACAGACTATTTGACGAAGATGGGCATCAAGACACTTCCTCAGCCTCCCTATAGTCCAGACCTTGCTCCCTGGGACTTTTGCTTATTCCCTAAGCTCAGAGGCTGTCGTTATGAGACAATTGAGGATATGAAAGAGGCTGTGACGAGGGTCATTGACACGCTCACACAAGAGGACTTCCTTGGGGTTCCAGAAGTTGTTGGAACAGTACAACAAGTGCATTGCAGCCGGAGGAGATTACTTTGTAGGGGACAAGAGTTTCATGTGGGTACTATCAATAAAAGTGCCCATACGAAAAAAGTCTGGAAACTTATTTAATGATCCTTGTATGCTAAACTGAATTAGAACTGTTAGAATAAACGGAATAGCTTGAAATAGAAACGTTTTGTGTGAATCAGCAATTATCTGCACTTTTCTTATATTAGAATAACAGTACAGTATCAGAACTTATGAATATGTTATTTTCTAATCTTGCCCCCTTGCTTTGTGATTCATCTGGTCCAGCGTTTCACGAATGTGCCGCCAGAAAAAGTTTGGTTGACACCACAGCCACATATGCCCAACGTCTTTCACATCTTTGTCCGTAGAAAATCGATGACTTCTTAAGGCATCTGTAAGAAGATAATACAGATAGAAATTGAAATATGCGAGGTCAAGATTATGAGGAGGATGGATACTTCTCATCCATGCCTCCGATTCAAATTCCTAAAGCGTTTGTGGGCGCGTATAGCAATGCAAAATTACTTCTTGATAACAAAAAAGTAGAATGAAGATCATTTTCACTCTCATCTATATATATATATATATATATATATATATATATATATATATATATCTTTTGGTCAACTAATTGCATAGACGAGAAACTACTAACGACAAAACGCCTTTGATTCTGTGTCTACACAATTCAACCTTTGATCCAGATGTGCTCTGTCATTGATATTGATTACTCTTGTTATATAATGACTGTTGACATGGATTTTGGGTTCGTTCCTGGTGACTCCGTGTGTTTTGACAAGCTGCCACGTGATTTGTAAACAGGGGGATAGCAGTGCGTTGGGGTAGGCCGTTCGAGCAGGTGTGTAACCGGAAGAGGACCATGTGATATGAGAACCACGCAATCAGATTTAGAAAGTGAGTCCAGTCAGAATCGAAAGTCGAGCCAGGGATACGCAGTCGATCAGAGGATTAGTGTCGTCTCTGACAATACGGCTTGCAAGGGGGTGCAAGTGTTGGCACTCCTGGCTCCAGGAAGAAGATATGGGGCAAGAAGAAGTCCCCTCTCTGAGTATATGTCTCTCCATCTATCTCTCAGACTTACAACAAACTGTGTCCCTGTCGAGAATAAAATGAGAGACATATTTTTATAAAGGAGTGTGTTTCGTTTCGTTCATTGAAGTTCATTCATTATCTTTGATTATGTTCTTGGTTGGGTCTATGAGAAGTATACAACACTCTTTATCTATAAATATAGCAAACCATATATATGTGTGTGCGTGTATGTGTGCGTTTGTGTGTGAGTGTGTGTGTGTATGATATGTAAATATTTAATCATACATGAAACAAATGTAATCATAGACGTTTATTCTCTAAGTTCAAGAATTTTAAGTGTGCTGTTTTAAGAAATATGTCTCCTCTACCGTATCGTTTTGGTTTTCTGGGTTACGATTAGATAGAAACATATTGAGAATATAAAAATGATGATAACGATAATGTCACGTGACCTGTTCTTATGAAAAAAAAAAAAAGGAACCGCAGAAATTCGAACACCTGCCGACTAAGTATAATGAACAAATCTTCGGAGCGTAATATCTGCGATTTGAATGAAGAAAATCGGCGAATGAAAATTGACTTTAATTTAAAATGCATAATAGATTTTGTTGCCCCTGACATCTTTAATAAATGTTTGTGATTTAAATGAGAATTCTTTTTCAAGATTTTTTTCAGCTATACTATTTCAAAGGCATGAGTTAGATTTTAATTTTTAATTTTTTCTGTGATAAATTCTATATCGTTTGCCAATACCTCCTTGAGATAGATGAAAAATAATGTATCTAGGATTATTTGAAAGTGCAAATTATGGGAGAACAATTCTTGTCCACAACAAGACCGGCAAAATATGAGAGAACCTTAATCCTTACTCTGAAGGGGCCAGATTCAGTAGAAACGAAATCTCAATAAATTACGGCAGTAAGTGCAAAAGCCAAAATGGTGATACTGGAATACCCGCAGATGGCTCAGGATCTTATTTTAGGAGAATAGCCTGTCTGTGGACTTTAACTAGGTTAAAACTTAGCAAATTTTTATTTTTTGAATTTTTTAAATTTTTTATTTATTTATTCATTTATTTATTTTGTGATCCGCTGTACAAGAATTTATAGCATTACTGTTATCGGTCTGTGTGAGGAACACAGATAATAAACAATCACTTGGTCTAGTATAGCCACAATATACTACCCATGAAAAATGATAAATCGAAGCATAATTCAACATGGGGCCCAAACCTTAGATGTCATGATCAGCAGATGCTTCCTTGAATGCCTTGAATAGGAGGCCGATCAACATCCTGCGAATGTTGGCTGCTCTTCTTTCAGGTACACAGACGATGAACAAATTAACCACACAAATCAGCTTAGAAAAGAAATATGGAGACTTGTGGCCATTCAGACTTCAGTGAAAGACCACAACTTAAAAATCGACGAGGGAAGATAACAAACTAGCATTATACTGTTATTTTGCTAAGAGAGGATATAGGAAAAGAATGATAGAAATCTGGACTGAATTCGCTAGATTTAAGACAACAAACCAAAGGTTCACTGACCAGGTTAGGACAATAATAAACAATGGTTGGTTATCTAACATTGAAATACTGAAAATCCACCAACAAATATATAGGCAAACATATCAATACAGTAATTGAGACACTAAATACAGGAAAATTAGAAATTCTTAACCAAAGCCAAACACTCAATGATATTGACCGATGCACCTCAAACACAAAGACGCAAACACTGACCCAAGAAGAAAAAATGAATGAAGAAATTATGAAAAGAACTATATCTGAAAATAAAACCTCATTGCTTTCTCTCAGAAACCATGACTGGGGAATAGTCAAGTCCGAAACCGAAAAAGTGAACGACTTATGGACAAATACCCCAACAAACAACATCACGGATTTAAACGATTTAATATTTGCAGAAGCAAAATTAGTCAATGAAAAACTCAGGGTTCCCCTGAAGACCACAGACAGAAAGTTAAAACCTGGATGGGAACTCAGATTAGAATCGCAGATAAGAAAACTAAGACAACAAGCAAAAATACTATAACGGAACATGAAAATTTATTCGGAAAAAGCGGAAAAAGCACGACAACTAGAACGAAAAATACAACTTGAAAAAACCTATCAAAAATTACTGGTGAAAAAAGGAAGACTAAAAAGATACCGAGACAGGACCAAACAATACAGTCAAAACAGGACGTTCCAAAACAACGGAAGAAAAGTCTACCAAGTAAGGGGAAAATGGGCGAAGTCATACCAGCAACCGGATATGAATGAGGCAAAAAGATTTTGGAGCAAAATATGGGAGCGGAAAGATCATAACAAAAGAGCCGAATGGATAAACAACATGGAAACAGAATTAAGATTACTCAAAGAAGTCCCTAAGGCAACATTTTAAAAAATACCAAACTGCAAAATCCCTGGCCTAGATGGCATACACAGATTTTGGTTTTAAAAATTCACCTCTATCCACGACAGACTGGCTACCGAAATGAAAAATATATACAGAAACTGAGATACTCGAATGGGTGACCAAAGAGAAGACCACGTTGATCCAGAAAGACACACAAAGGAACCGCCCCAAACAACTATAAACCCATAACGTGCCTACTGATGATGTGAAAAATACTAACGGCACAAATTAGGGAGGAGATCTACTACTCAATGATAAGCTGCGGACTCTTCCGCGATGAACAGAAAGGATGCTGCAAGGAAACCAAAGGCACAGGAGAACTACTTTATACTGATCAATACATCCTCAACGAAAGTAAAACGAGATTGAAAAATCTAGCTATGGCCTGTATTGAGTACAAAAAAGCTTATGATATGGTCTCCAATAAAAATGCATAAAATATCCGACAAAGTTATACAGTTTATCAAGAAGACCATGGAAACCTGAAGAGTGAATTGACAGCCGGAGGAAAAAGCTTAGCAGAGATAAATATCTAGAGAGGTATATTTCAGGGAGAGCCACTATCACTATTATTATTTGTAGTCGCGATGACGCCACTCAGTCACATTCTCAGGAAATGCGCAGCCGGATACCAACTCAGTAAATCGAAAAAAAAAATTAGCCACCTAGTGTACATGGACGATATTAAACTGTGTGCCAAAAACAGAAAAGAACTGGAAACTCTGATACAGAAAGTAAGAATATACAGTCAATGTATAGGATGGAATTTGGCATCGAAAAATAGGCTATGCTAGAAATGAAAAGTGGGACGAGACATGACGAAAGGAATCGAACAACTAAATCAAGAAAAAATTAGAACGCTTGGAGAAAAGGAAACCAACAAATATTTGGGAATATTGGAAGCTGACACCATCAAATAAATAGAGATGAAAGAAAAAACATTAAAAAGAGTATTTTAGTCTCCTAAGATACTCTTTTTAATACTCGAGACAAAAGTATTTTGCAGTAACCTTATCAAATGGATAAATAGCTGGGGTTTTCCTCTCGTAAGATACTCGAGACCATTCTTGAAGTAGACCAGAGAACTTAAACAAATGAACCAGAGAACAAGAACACTAATGACCATGCATAAGGCCTTACATCCCAGAGATGACGTTGACAGAGTATATGTATCAAGAAAAGAGGGAGGAAGAGGACTTACCAGCATGGAAGACAGCATTGAGGTACTTATACAATGACTCGAAGACTGATCACTGCCACCAGAAACAATAACGACGACACGAGAATCAGCAGAACAGAAATAACCAGAAAATAAAAGTGGGAAGTAAAAAAAAAAAAACTCTACAGACGTTTTAAGCGACTAAATATGAAAAAGAAAAAATGATTTTGTCAATGAAAACAATTAATTTCTAATCATTTAATTCTGAGTATTAAAACAGAAGAAACGTTACCCAAAAAGAACCAAATTCATAAAAACATTTTGAAATAGTTTGAGGAAAATATACAAAACAAAATTGGTTTGAAAGTGTCAAAACTAGGGCCCCTCGAGTAGTTTAATGGTTATCAATCTAGACGAGCAAACCTTTAAGAGTCAACTCGAATCTCATTTGGTGCCCCTTTTATACAGCCTTGTGCTACATCGAAGCAAAAAGCTTAGTAAATTATACCACAGTATCAAAACTATGACAATTCAAATATTATTTGTTCAAATTTAAGAATACAAACAATGCAAAAAATAGACACCTTAAACAATGGGAGAGTCAAAAATATTTGTGCACCAATTCAATATTCTATTGCGTATGTTTACTGTTACTTCCACAAACAAGTTCTTCACAAAACGAGTCTTGTAATCCGAAACCAGCTTTTTACAAACTTGAGCGATGTTTTGTTTAGATTTGTGTTGTTCATTTGTTTATTTGTTTTTTGTTTTTTGTTTGTTGTTTGTTTCGTTTTTTTGGGGGGTAGGCAGGGGATTTCTTTGTGTGTGTGTGAGTGTATGTGTATGTATGTGTGTGTGTGTGTTTTATATTTTGCATTGTTTTTCAACAATTATTTCTTGTAAAATTTCGATGTAATTTGATGGGTCTCTCAAGGTAACCCTGTACTTTCACTCCTCACGTATATTTTCGACAGAATTAAAATCAAGATGCTGTAATGGGTACTCTTATACTTTAATTTTTGTCACGTAACTTCTCCGACTGGTTTACTGTCAGTGGAGGTGACAAACTTTTAGTCTCGACTGTTTTACCTACGCCTATCGCCCGGTCAACTCCAAGCGTATTACTGGTACTAGATCGGACAATATTTTATTTCGGGATGTCATTCAACCACAAGCGAACAGGGAAAACTATGACACAGAGATTTTTGAGCAAGACGAAAATGAAGACAACACGAAATGCACAATTTAGAATACAAATTATTTTATAATCAAGCCAAAAAATAAAGGCATGTATTCGAAGTAAAATAGTCTTAGCGACAAGAACAAAAATGTTTATAGTTTAACAATTCGCAGACAATTCACCTAGAATTTTTCTTGTGATGATGTGTGCAAAAAAATTTTTGATGTGTTTTGCCTGTGGTAGGAACGGGTTAAGCAAAAAGGAAAACAAAATTAAAATGAAAACTTATCTTACTTCTCTCTCTCCTTTTCTTTTTCTTTTTTTATACATATATATATATATATCTTTCTTTTTTCTAATGTCACGTTTCACCGATTGTTAATTTTTCTTTCTTTTTTTTCTGGTGTTGCGTTTCACCGACTTAATTTCTCTTTCTTTCTTTCTTTCTTTCTTTCTTGGAACATCTTCCAATCGTTTCTTGTTTTCTGGTTCTTTTCGTGGTCAGTCGACGAACAAAAAAGTCACGCGGTTCTTATTCCTTTTCAGGTGCCATTTTAATCTTCTCCAATGAGCTGGCCCGGGGAAAACGGTTTACTCAGTACTACAGACACTTCTGTCTGTTAAGGGATCTCTCGACCAACTGACTTATCTGATTTTTCCTCTTTGCAGATTTGACCTTCCTGCTGCCTCATATCACATGGACTACTTGACCAATCGGCATTCAGCCTTCAAATTGGTTGCTGTTTGCTAGGGGCTGCTTGCCAGTTTATATACCCATATTAGTGAAACTTGACCGTCAATCGGTCAGCACGCACTGTTGACCCGAATTCAACTCTTCAGACTTTTCGTCTACTTCTGCTGGTTTACACGAGAAACAAAAAAAGGAGGGGAAGAAAAAGAGAGCGAGAGAAAATATAAATTTAACTATTACCAGGGTCCCAATTCATAACATTTGTTTCTGTCCAACTGGCTTGAAACTAATTGAGAAATACTTTAGATTGTTGTCACGTTGAAAAACTCAATTTCAGCATATTTTCAAAAAGTTTGGTTGAAAATATCAGTTTCCTCCAAAACGTTCACGTATTTTTCTCGATCATTATTATTTTAATCATTGAGACTTTTTCACTCCAGCATTAGCTGATGATTTTCCACTGAAATCTAAGTGACTGCAAGTCTCCTCAAGTCTTCGGGACTTATCTTAGTATTCTGGCCGATCTTAATAATTTGGTAGTCTGGATGGTCTCCACTCGTCCTCTTATTTCCAAGTCCTCCAGTCCTAGCACCAATGCTTTGGTGACTGTACCGAGCGCGCCAATTACAATTGGTATCACCATCACTTTCCAGTGCCATAGTTTTTAAAGTCTTCTAGCAAGGTCTTGGTACTTACCTCTCTTTTCGCTATCATTCAGTTTTACCCCGTGGTCAGCCGGGGTAAAAGAGAACCTACTATTCGGTAGGTTCTCTTTTTTTTTGCTATCACTTTGTCTGGTCATCTGGGCGAGATTAGATGATCCGTTTATATCTCAAAATCTCATTTTCAAGGACGGACCCCGTGTTGTGCATATACCATTTGTTCGTGTGGTCAACCTCTTGCACAATTCCCAGGGGATCACCTTCCCCACCCAGTCGTGTCTAGCCTTATACTCTCTTTGCGCTAATTTACTGCATTCGCTTATTATTTGATTGATCGTTTTGTCTCTATCACCATATGATATACATCAGCTATTTTGTCTATTCTTGTTTTGGGATAGTCCTATGGCGTTGTTTTGTGCTGCTTTCAGAAGAGATCCAGTTTCTCTCTTATGGTTTCCCTTTCTTCACCATGTTCACGTTTTCTCTTGCGAGATTTCGCTTGTTTGTCCTTTACTCCTTTGATAGTTTTTCACACTAGCGTTAGCTGATAGTTTTTCCCTGGAGTTTGAGGAACAGTAAGTGTCCTCCAGTCTCCAGGATTCTGCTCTGTGTTCTAGTCAATGGATGGTCTCCGCTTGTCCTCAAATATCCAAGTCTTCTAGGCCCTTTACCAAGCCTTTAGGGATTGTTCCAAGAGCATCAATTACAATTGGTATCACTGTCACCTTTATATTCCATAGTTTTTTTTTAGTTCTCTGGCAAGATTCAGGTACTTATCTCTCTTTTCGCTTTCTTTTATTTTTACTCTGTGGTTCGCCAAGACGGCAAAGTTCGCTATTCGCCAGGTTCTTTTTTCTTTTCTTTTCTTTTTTTTTTTTTTTTTTTTTGAGGAAAGTGTGGTCGTAAAGCCGAGATTAGGATATCTGTTTGAGAATTTTGTCCGTCTCATTCTTCAGGATGAACTCTAGGTTGTGTTCATACCACTTGTTCATATTATTATTATTATTATTATTATTCCTTCGAGATTTTAAGTTTGCTTGGGTTTTATGGCATATCAACCATTGTTGTTTATTTAATGCCAAATCATCTTTATACATGAATATTAAGTATATATGATTTGTAAAAACATTTTGTAGATAACATTTTTAAACAAGCCTAAGCTCATTTTTTGAAATGGTTTCAATTATGGCTACATAACAATTACAATTTAATATCAGTCATTTATTTGCACTCATAGTTTGTAGGTATTTGATTTTTAATTGAGTTACAACTAACGTTTTTGCACACTAATATTGCTAATGTTTCTACACAGTTAAATGGTTTAATTATTGCTATCAAACACAACTAATTCTATCCAATATTAATCATTTGTTTGCACACAGTGAAGCGGTTACAAGTATTGCTATTTAACACAAATTATTCTTTTCAACACAATTCATTCATTTACATACAGTAAAATGGTTCCAAGTATTACTATGTTATACCAATATTTCAGTTTAGGCAAACAGTGAAAGAGTTTCAAGTATTGCCATTTAACTCTAATAATTCTATACATTACTCATTCATTTATACACAGATAAATGGTTCCAAGTAGAGCTGTGTATCATTAACAATTCAATTAAAAATCAGTCATTTGTTTATGCATTATTAAATAATCCAACAGTTCTATTTCAAACAATTCAATTTAGCTTAAGTCATTTGTTTGCACACAGCCTAATTGTCAAACTGTTCTATTTGGCCCATAGATAGGACTCTATCTGGTGCTACTACTCCGGGTTGGAATTGACCTGGTACTGATGGCAGTGAAAGAATACTGAACATTCCGCAAGGCTCCAAGACTGGATCCTCACCATCAGATGATTTAATGTCACATCCAAGACACTCGTTGGGGTGGGGTCTTACAACTCTGCAGAAATGCAGTCGATGTATTCTACAGCCCCAGGCTACTGGGCTGGTAGCTTTTTAAATGAACTATTTAAGTTTTGTTATTTCTATTGGTCGTATTGTAAAATATAAGAAAATCATATAAGAACAGTTTTCTTTTTTATAGCCAACGTATTCTGTTTCTAAACCTTACAATTGTTCAAAATATTAATCTGTGTGTGTGTGTGTGTGTGTGTGTGTGTGTGGTCCCACAATTCTTCCTTACTACTTTGATACATGACAATTTTCTCTTCCCTAAAATCAAAACCCAGATCCGTGCTCACAATTTGGGAATTGTTGAGAACATGCATCAGAATGGGAGTAAGTAACGGAAAGTTAGTGTGAATAAAAATTGATTTGTAATTAAATTGATAATATTTTTTCAGTCTCATTACTTAGCAGTTCGACCTTGTACTGTTGTCCTTAAAGCTTATTAAGATTTGAAGAGTTTCTGATGCGTATCGTGCTGTGCGTATCTCTTACATGACTTTCTATAAACAAAATTTGTGCAGATATTTTCTGTCGATAATTGACTGATTTCGTTATTTTTACATATAACGTCGTTGCTCAGTTTTGCATCGAACGTAGTAATCCATCTAAAATGTTTCATTGATTCATAATTTTTCATTCCGGGTGTGCAAATTATTTTTATGGTTTTTTGACGTTTTCTTTTTTTTGTTTTATCTTTTTGCAGCAGTCTTCTATTTTCATTGAGACGCTGTCGGCTGTTATCAAAGCACACACATTTTTCACCCCCAAAATAGATTCATTTTAACTATTGCGCTTGTTGAACATCTCCATGTCAAAATGTTTAATAACAAAATGAGCAAAGCAATCCTGCAGAGTTTTCAAATTTATTATTCTTTGAGTTTTTTTTTTTCATAGCAATTTTCTCTAGGAGTGATAAATATTTATGATAAATTTCTACTTTTGAATACATAAACTATGTATTTACCCAACCCCTCCCCTATGAGCAGAATGCAACACAAGGTCAATATTTTAAGCGGAGTTTAATTGGTTTTAATTCAGAATATGTCCTATTTAATGAGCTCAGAAAATTCTAACAAATATATTTTCTTTGATTTGATTTTTCAAGATTTGATTTTGTTGTAACGCATTCTTCGCAGTACCGGAAAGAACAATTCGCCGTAGTAAATCACAGTACATTCTTTATTGCTCAACTCCGAGATGTGCCGAGCTGGCTCACTGTATTTAATCAACATCCCACCATCTTGAAATACGGTATAAGGCCGTTTTTATGTGAATGGCTAGGCACGAGCCAAAGCTTAAATGCGCGACTGGTTGCAAAAATGTCTTGAAACCCGTCAGGTGCCAGGCGATAAACCTGATCTTGCCGAAGCAGGTAAAATCCTGAGGAGAAGACCCCCAAATGCCACGGGAGTTGTCTGTCTCAGTGGCCCAACCCGAACATTAGGCTTCCCCGACATATATATCAGGCGACCTTGATCGACATAGCAAAACCAAACGACCAAACCACATGAACCGTTCCGTGTAACGAGAAACGTTGCTGGTGTGTGATTCAAATTGAGAGGCTCGATCGAGCCAAGTTGGCTTTCTTTAAAACATAATTGAAAAAATACAAAAAATGTACTTTACAAAAAAACAGTAAAAAAAGTATGCAGAAGGGAAAGAGGAGCAGTATTTCCTGTTTCCAAGCTTGTCTAAGTGGCCTTAACTAGTCACAATTGCCGACCCTTTCATACTGAAAAATGTATGCAATATATACAAACACACCAACCATCCACGCTGCAGGCACAAAAATACCACAATAGTACAACGTGAATCCTACTTAAAACTGTACAAACGGAATGAAATATGATGAGTATATATAAAGACTGAATGAAACAGGAAGGGAAAAAAAACAAAAAGAAAGGAAAAGAAGTTAATCGAACAAAACTGCTCCGGTGGGTTACCCTCCCTTCCCCCATCTAATACGGAGTGTCGACTGTTTTCCGATCCCTAAAGATTGGAAACAAGTCGGGCAATCCCAACAGGGAATGGGGTTTTGATAAACAAGAGCAAAAATAAATGGGGTAGGGGAGCGGATTGGAATAAATAGATATGATTCTGGGATGAGCAATGTGGGGTTGGGATAAAACGGAAGTTGCATAAAAAGTGGGGGTTCCGGGTTGTTCAAAACTGAATGACGGGACTTATGATACAAACCATACTCCTCGCTAGGGTTCAAAAGATAAAAGAAAATTAAACTTACCAGGGATATGCTCTTACAGGACACAAACCCTCGCTGTCATGAGTAGAAAGAGGAGGGAAAGATGACTCTAACGTTGCTCCTTTTCTTATGACCAAGTTTGCTGCTTTCACTCATTCTTGGTTGAATCCTTTGCGGCCCAAGCTTTTTCAATCACATCTAATCTTGACCCTAAGCTGGTGCCTAAAGAAAAGAATTAAATCCCGATGAGAAATGCTTGCTCCCTCATACTGTTGCCTTTGTCGCGTCGTCCATATCACTATTCGAACTATAGCTAGGATCGCGAGAAACACCCTTCGTTTCTCACCTCATCACGGAGGATCAACTTTGTCGACGATGTAACAAACGTCGAGCGGCGCTAACTGTATGGAATCGATGCGAGCCGCCACCTCTTTAACGTGGTCCCAAAAAGAGGGGAACTCGCTCGCAGTGGTAGACGGTGTGCTCGGCCGTTTCTTCCATAACTATGCCACAGCGAGAACAATCGGACATGTCTGCCAAGCCCGAGGATTTGACGGACAAGATATACCGACGAAGGAACCTTCGCAAATGTTCCTTACGCGCAAACGCGTTGCTTTTCAGAGCTTTATTAGGTACTCTGTTTAACCTAGATCTAACTACGTAGCCCTGGTTACGTTCGCTAGCCTCGCGCACTAGTTCTCCCTTAGCAAAATCTATGTCTAGGGAATCTCCTTCTCCACTGCCTGGGTGAATCTATTTTCAAAGGACTTTGCTATTTTGGTCCTATCTAGGTTGAGCTATCAGCCGTACTTGAAGAATGTATGTCTACATCAACTTCACAGGGTGATCCAGCCGAAATCTATCGACCTAGTCGTGCTTGGCCATCAGGTCGATCAGGCTGCTTTCACACCGTGCCGACGAGCTAGCATTCCGCTTAAATTTGTTTATCTTGGGTCAAGGATCGCATTCCAATCACCCACTAGAATCATCTGGTTTGGACCCGTGCGAAACCACCCAAACCACCGAAGAAAGAACGCCTCTCCATTGCGAAATTGGGTGCATAAACCTTTCCCAGCAACATTAGCTACAACCAGTCGGCCGTCGTCATCAACAAAGACAAGACTGACGTCCACGTTAGGGCTATGTCCAACTAGCAGAGAGACCATTGCGCTGTTACGGTTAACGAATACTGAAAAGACGTCAAAGTCATCCCTCAGTGAAATGAGTCTCTTGCACTGCAGCTACATTCAAACAGAGGTTCGAGAGGTCACCAAGCAAGCGTGCACACTTTCTTGGATCTCTCAGTCCCCTCACATTTAAGCTAGCAAGGTTTAGAGTCATTCTGACCCACCCACCTAAATACAGTCAACAATGGTCATGAAATCCTTGGATGTAAGGATATAGATGGCTTATTTCAGGGAACCAGTCCTGAACTCAGTGGTGACTCGGCAATTCCTAGACAGATCTCTGACATTCAGAGGGAACTTCTGCTTTAGGGATCTATAGAAGGAGGGGTTAACGTAAACAAGGACCCTCCTTGAACAGAAACTGGAACGTTTTTCTAAAGATGGGTGCTCCAACTCCGCTAACGGAGTATCCGATTCGACCTTACTGGTCCTTCCCAGGAAACGCCACTCCTGATTGGTGAGGCTACCGGTCGATTGGATGAAGTTTCTGGGATTCTCTACGTCTTTTTTGTTAACCTATCTAAATTTGAGTAACAACTTCAAGGACTTTCTTTATTGTTAATCATGCTTATCATGTAAGGCGAAAACAGTGCTTAGTGCTGCTTCAACCTGTTCCCGATGAGGAAAATTGATCGATTCTGATCTTTTATTTTGTGTTTTTTTTTTCTTGGCTCTATCTTACGAGATGAAGTGGGGGTGTATTCTGGAGGGTGAGAGGAGTTAGCAGGGTTTTCAAGAGAGTGGGTAGAGATGGAAATTTATGAGGTGTGTGCGTCTTGGCAATTTTCAGGAGGTAAGTGCTGGGATTCCTTACTCCTTTTAATGGTGGATATGCTTTTCAAAGGGCTTTTAGAGGGGATGGGGTTTCTTGTTTACTTTCTACTTCGGTCTTTGCTTCCGGGATCATATCCTCCGCCTCGGTTTTCTTTTTGAGGGGGAATTTGGGGATCTTGCAGGATTTTTCTGCCTTTTTTTGAGATTTCGATCTATTCTACAGAATTTTCTTTGGTCTCTTGAGCCGGTTGTTCTTGTGCCCCTTCAGCGTCCTCCTGTTTTTCGCCTGTTTTGCGACAACAAGTTTGACCAGATGTCCTTGCTAGTGGCATAACCAACAATGAGGTCTCCGATACTACGACAACCATCATATGTTGGTTTCGGAACAGGATGGTATCCAAGATCGCTTGGAATCCTTCTCTCTTGGGACACAAGAGAAAGGAGTAATCGCCGTTGACCATTCCACTTCCACCGCTTTATGGGGTGACCTCTTCTACTCGCCAGTAAGAACTGAGGCTAACACATTCACCGGCAAATCCACACGTACATTAAATACAGTAAGTTTCGTCCTTTACATTCCCAAATACGCTGGCTTCATTCCGTAATTTCTTGAGATAACATTCTTTTCGGCCAGCTTGGCGGCTTGCTCTTCGGTAGGCAGTAGCATATCCTACGTCTCATAGCTTCAACGGCAATAGTATTGTCATAGGATCCCGCAGCCTTTCATAAGTTCTTCAAACGTTTCCTTCTTTAAGCTTGCCAGTCTACGGATTTTAAAAAAGACAGAGTTCTAGGTTCGAGGGGTTTTATTACCTCGAGGATGGGTAATATGACATTGTCTTGGAAATATTTGGCGTATTTTTCAATTCTGTCCCTCGCATGGTCTTCTGAGTTTTTCTGTGTGGGTCTCCAGGCTAATTTTGAAGGTTCTACGTCACTTACGAGTGTGGCGGGTTCTGTTTTGGCTTGGGTGATTTGAGTTGAGGAGTCTGGTAGCGAGGGTCAGTCTGCCTCGATCAGACTAACCGATGTACTTTGCTCACTATTCTGTGGGCTGGCTTTATCAGGTATGGTTACCGGCTTCAACTGAGTGGCTACTGGTTTATCGGACGGATCGGTCTCGACTTTGGTAAACAGATCGGGGAGTGAATGTGATTCACCCTCCATGATTGCGAGACCAATCGTGGAGGGGTAGGTGACTTATTTAGATAACGAACCAAGCGGACAAACGATCATGATTGACGAAGGAACGGGCACGATTACGACACCAAAGAGCGAACAAATGGGAAGAAACAACAACGGACAACGAACTTGCAACGTATCAAGACGCTGACTAACAGAGTAAAGCTCAGCGAGTCTGTGTCAAGCTGGCTCAGAGTATTTAATCAACATCCCACCATGTTTAAATATGGTACAAGGCCGTAATAATGGGAGAGGCCATGCACGAGCCGAAAACCAGATGTGTGGCTGATTACAAAAATGTCTTGAGCCCCGTCGGCATTCCCCTAAAAAAGGGCACCTCAGATGCCGAAGTAAGTAAAAGCCTGGAGGAACGACGCACTGAGGCCCGGAGAGTTGTTGGCCAGCATCCCCGGCAATCATGTCATGTGACCTTGACCGACGTAGCAACACCAAGCCACGTGAACCGATCCGTGCAGAATCGTATTTGTCACGAGCCACACCAAACAGGTGATTGTGAAACAATCCCTTCTCAAAGGTGTGTCCGAGGGCAAGGCCGTAGCCCTTACACGCCTGGCGGGTCCGAAAATGCCTCGAGACCACAAGGTATTCACCTAAAAAGGATGCCTCAGGCGCCAGGCAATTAAACCTAACCCTTCTGGAGAGGATTAGAGTTTGTGGAGACAACCCGCTGAGGCTCCAGTAGAGCCGGTCTTAGCAAGTGTGTCATGAATGCCGGTTTCCTGGTATTCATGTCAGGCTCAAACAAGACCACGCGTGTGATCCGAATCGCAAGGCTTGCTCAAGCCAGAGCCAGGCTGGCTTGCTGTATTTATCGTACGACCCACCAATTGGACGAGTACGGCACAAAACCTTTTTAAGGTGGGTCCTAGCGCGCGGCCATTGCTCAGACACGCCCAGCGGCTCCAAAAATGCCTCGGGTCCCGTTGGGATTTCATTAAAAAGAGCGCCTCAGGTGCTAAGTGATAAACCAAGCCCCTCCGAAGAGGGTTCGAGCCTGGGGGGGCCTCCTGACACTCAAGGAAAGCCAGTCTCAGTAGGCATAACAGATTCCTGGCCCATGTCAGGTGGCCTTGATCGACGTCGCATAACCACACGACCAAGCTACACGAACCGATCAATGTAGAGAGCAACATGGTTGGCATGTGAGCCAAATCACGACGCTCGCTTGAGATAGGGGTCAAGCTGGATCTCTCTATTTTTCGTTCGTCCCAGCAACCGGATGTGTGCGGCAATTAGAAGTTTTTAAGGTGGATTCGGGCGTAGGGCCGTGGCCAAGACGTGCGCGGCGGCCCAAAAAATGCTTCGGGCCCCGTCAGCATTCCCCTAAAAAAGCGCATCAGACGCCAGACAATAAACCTAGCCCCTCCGGATAGAATTAGATCCTGAAGAGACAGCCCCCTGAGCCTCGAGAAGTGCCGGTCTCAGGGTGCGTGACATGGATGCTGGTTACCTGTTACCAATGTCAGGTGGCTTCAACCGACGGAGCAAGACCGCGCGACTAAGCCACACGAAATGATCAGTGTAGAGAGCAACACGACCGGCGTGTGGTCGAATTCCGACGTTCGCTCGAGCCAAAGCCAGACTGGCTCGTTGTATTTGTCGTACGTCCCACCAACTGAACGAGTGTAGCACAAGGCCTTTTTAAGATGGGTCCGAGCGCAGGGCTGTCGCTAAGACACACCCGGCAGCACCAAAAATATCTCGTGTTCTGTCGGCATTCTTTTAAAAAGAGGTGCCTCAGGCGTCAGGTGATAAACCTGTCCCCTGAGAGAATGCCCCCCTTAGGCTCAAGGATCTCAGGTCCGTCATAGGTAACGGAAAGCCGGCGTCCATGTCATTCGGCCTTGACCGACGGATCAAGACCACGCCACACATGCAGCAAGCAACACGGCCAGCGTGTGTCCTGAATAGCGAGGCTCGCTCGAGTCAGAGCTAGACTGGCACTCCACCACCAACATGGCAACTTACTCTTTATATTAATGGTGGACGAGTCCACCTCAATAAATTCAAATAAACGGATGTTCCAGTTACCCAATCAAACTGAAATCCCAATATGTAAATAGATGAGTTGCCAAACATACTTGTAAGTTAATTTGGATCATTGCCTTCTGAAAAACCTTAATAATCCCAGCATTATGAGGCAATAATACATTTTATAGAATACTGGTCATAAAGATTACAGGAAATGTTACTCATAAGTATTTGAACAAGCATTGCATAAGATGGCTCAAGTTATTAAGCATTTTGATCAGGTGGGATGGAAATCAACTAACAAGTTTGGAAACTCTCACACAGCATCGTCAGTTTCCCTTTTCAATCCTGAGGAAAAGATTTTAGAAGGATAAAAACACTTTTTTTTTCAATTATTTTAATTCTATCAAAAAAATATTCCAGAATCTTTGCATTCAAAACGTTAAAGCATGACCGAAGGTATAATTTGTTAAATACTATAAAAATTTGGTTCTTCATGCGTAATATTACTTTTTACTCAAAACAAACTGGTTTAAGAGTTGTCTTACAACATTTTCCGTTATGTTTGTATAAATTTAACTGTAAACCAGAAAAAACGTTACATCATAGCGGTTTTTAATTAGAGCAATATGCTTAAAATGCTCTTCAGAAATAATAAAATTTCCAATCCAATTTGTAACTGAATGTTTATTAAACGTCAATTCTTAATCATCGAAATTCCTGATATAACAGAGATAAGTATAAAGAGCTCATTAGAATTTTTCACACATTCCCAATTAGTAGCACAAATATAATCACGGACCTGTTACAACGAGTACCCCATTGGTTCATAAGTGGTTTATTTAATACTAAATATAAACTTGAGCTTAAGCAATATTCACATTCTGTGCACATACTGATTACTTAGGACAAAATGATAATCAGGGAAACTTTTCGTTAAACAGATTTTTTTTTTAAGTTTGAGGTTTCAGACTGAATTTCACACACACACACACACACACACACAAAAATGTATATATATATTCTTATCATCCGGTACTTCTGCCACTCCATTTTCACCACAACTCCAGAGATTTTCATCATGGGAATTGAAAGGAAATTGTTTGTCCTTTGCTTATATCCAGACTGATAAGTAGCAAAAATAATTCTTTTTTTTTTCAGTTGCTTTGTTTTGTTTTGTTTCTTTGTTTTTGTTTTGTTGTTGATTTTTGTTTTGCTTTCTTTAGTGTTTGTTTTTGTTTTGTTTTGCTTTTTTTATTTTTATTTATTTATTTATTTATTTTGCTTTGTTTTTTTTTATGGTCAGAAAAGTTTATATTTTTATTCCTTTTTTTAATGTCTTTTCTCTCCTATTCGTCACTGCAAGAATATAGGAGGAGGATTCTGTATATTGTAAGTGTAAGTGTATATATATATATATATATATACATATAATGTGTGTGTTTGTGTGTGTACAAGCGTGCCTTTTTTTAATTTGCGTGCTTGTTTATTGGTAATGAATGACATAAAGGAAAAAATGTTACCAATGTGATTTCTTTCTTATTTTTATTTAACACTTGTCTCAATTTTAATTAGTTTTTTTTTTTTCATAATTATTTATTTATTTATTCATTTTTATATATTTCCTTATTTCATTAATTTTACTTTCTATCATTTTGACTCATTTGAACCACTTTTGCAACACTCAGTGCAATAAGGTTTATTCCCTTGTTTCTTTTTTTGAGTATTTTATTATTTTTCATATTTTATCATATGAGCGAATATGAGCAAGATTCCCGCCGATTAATCTAAAAAGAAATCCATTTACCAAAAGAAATCCATTAACAAAACGAAATATCTGTAACTTTATTCTTAAATTAATTTAGTTATATTAGAAAAATTTAACAATGTAAGCCGATAGTGAGGGGAAGTGCTCAGTGTGTTATATATTGGTAAGAAATAAACGTTTACATAGTATAATGGTGTGGATAATATGCACACAATAAAGTGTATAACGGTAATTTGCATAAGATATTTTATTAAATTAAAATTTAAATACTTGCGCCCTGAGAGCGTATATTTTTGCAAGTTCTCATATAATAACATAAACCCGTTATGAGTTATTTCATTGTATATTTATATTTAAGTATAAAAGATAGGCCCTCATTTGAGTCATATTTTTAAAGATATTGAAGCACAAAACAGTGTAACTATGTAATGCTGGACAATTTTTTAAAACTTTTCTTTGACAATTTTTCGATAAAAATATTCTATTGTACTGTATATACATTTTTAAATGTGTCTTTATAGTATTTTAAATTCTTTTTAGCTTCTTTCATCTTTTATTGTTAATTTTACATACTTTTTTACTTTAAATATATTTTAATAAAAAGCTTATTAATTCATGTCTTTCTATGATGACGTTGCTGAGTGACGTAACGTCAGACGTAAAGACGTTTTCTGAAGTGAAAATTTGTCCAGAAAGGTGGCGTAAAATTGAATTTGATATAAGGCGAAATAGCGTAAAATGGAGTATGACTCATATGCTTCGCAAACACGTCAATCTTTAGGAGAGTTAACTTAGTTACAATGCTGAACCGTACTGTGACGATGGAAGTTACTCGCTGTAAAGATATGTAATAGCATAATCATATGAATAAAATAAAGCCGTCTTTGCATTATTTATTCACCCTTTATATCCGATGTAGTTTTACATGTTTGTCTTCTTCGCGGGCGATAATAATTGAACAATAATCAGAAAAGTTTAACCCTTGTTTAGAAGTCCTTTACTAAACTTAAGGCTAGAAGTATGGGGCACTAAGAGATCCAACTCACTTGATTCTCGAGGCTAGCTTGCTAACCATTATGCAATGACGAGATAGCTAACCGTTGCTGAGAAATGATGTTTATTTATTTATTTATTTTTTTTTTTTGGAGTTAAAATAGATTAGCAACAATTCCGTTTGTAAAAGAAATTTAAACAATTGCATAAGTGATAAGTTTGATGGATATCTTGAGAAGTTAGATTATTGGCTGGTGATACTAAAATGTCTTCGCATTAGGCCTGCCAGCCGACTTTCTATTTGCCTCTTTTCTATGCTATCAATGACCACGGGATTAATTTGTTTTGCTTTCTTTAGTGTTTGTTTTTGTTTTGTTTTGCTTTGTTTTATTATTCTAAAATGATTTGCCGGGTATCGACATATTGCAACTTGTTAGTTAACTTGACTTCCTGTAAATTGCACCGTAGATTTTCACTTGTCCATAAGCACCCTGAAATAAGAAAAGAACTAGGTTGACTTTAAAAAGTCAATTTCTATTGATCGAATTCTGTTAAAAAGTCCATTTCTATTAAATTCAATAAAAATCAATGAAAAGTTGTGTTTTTTTTTCTATGAAAAACCATTAAAAGTTAATTTCTATTAAAAGTCAATTTTTATTAAAAAGTCAGTTTCTAGCCGAAAGATGAAAAATATGTGTGATTATTTATCTATCATAATCAATGCGAAATTGTTTTTTAAGACAGTCTTTTTCAGAAAGAGACATCAAGAAAATTAGATATTGAAATAATTGGATTTTTAATCAGTGGGACTCATTTATCTCATCATACGGTCTCTATATATTAGGAGTACAGAAAAGTTCTCAGCCCGACAAAGCAAATAATGACTTCAAGTCATGAAATATACACGCTATTCCACATATTCACTCATTATTTCTGTACATTTAACATTGTTTTTCAGATTCCTTCAGCCCTTCAAAAATATCCAATAAAAAGGGCATTCTTTTGACTGGAACTTTTCATGCACCCCTCTTGTATATATAATATGTATTTATCATATTTACTCTTAAATGTCTCGACTGTATATATTTTTTAATATTTACGCCTGAAAGACAAGAAATAACAGACTAATTTACCTTGTCACATACCCACAATTAGAGCTGAGAAAACAAAAAGATTAAAATTGGACGTAATTAGACAATGCACTTGGTGCTCTTTGCTTATTTATTAATCGGTTAAAAAAGAATGAAATAATTTGGTCACACCGACTGACACAAACTTCTAATAGCGCATGAGAGTTGAGCGTTATCTCTGAGACGAGTCATAAATCTATCAACCTTTCGCCTAGCAATCAGTAGAGGAAAAAGCAGGCATTGGTCACTGTTGAAACGTTGGCCACTAAAAGAGCGCCATTTTATGCCTCATGAGATTGGCCGGCTGTTGACAAAAAATATATTTTTATATTCTTCTTAATATTTGGTTGGCAGAGAAGAAAATCTCACCTAAAACATTGATAAGAAAATAACAGAGAAAACAAAGTGAAGTGAATAAGAAAAGAAAGTAAAATGAAGAAAAAATCGAGAAAGAAATAAAGATCGGAAAAAAATTGTGATACGATTAAAATAGCAAAACAATGAAGAACTGAGGCTTGAAAAGAAAAGTTTGGTTCGAACAAAACAGAAAAAGAAGAAAAAAGTACCGTACTGGGTAAAGGAAAGAAAAGGAACAAAAATGCAAAGAATATATGATCGGTAAAAAATAAAAACAATGAAAAAAGGCAAACATAAGACACAATATGTCGTTGCCAATGCGATGGTAACAATGGTGGCGACGATAAAATAGCACTGCACGAGAAAGATAAATGTGATTAGTCTGTCTGACGTGCTGTTTCATTTCAAAGCGTCATTCAAATAGAATAAATAGGTTGTTTCTTGAAAAATAACAATCAACGGAAACTAAAGTTTTATTTGGTTGTCATTTTTTTCTGCTTGTAAAGTTGAAAACGTTTTAAAACAGCGTTCTATTACTTTTTGGCCTGAATGGAAGAAGGAAAACGCTGTGCTCTTTAACCTTTCAAAAAAATCAGTTAAAATGCTTTTTTTTTTTCGAGAGAGACAAGTATCTCTGAAAATATTGTAACTACAGTGATGCTGAAAAGTTATCATCCCTAACAACAAACTTTTTATGAGCTAAAGAAATTTTAAAAACTATGTGCCAAATGAACAAATTAAAAGTTTGAATAGCCGAGAACCAAACTCAGTGTCTAAAAGTACGAATTTGAATATTCTTAAAAATAATATTAAAATAATTTTTTTCAAGCTGGGCTTGGGATTTTATCGGCAAGCTTGATGATGAATTTCGAAATGAGCGTCGGAAAGAGAGAGTAGACTTGGGCTGATAAAGGCAGCTCGAGATCGATTCCTCTTTTTGTATCTTCTTCCCTATAAAATCCTGATAAAACCAGATAAGTTAGAAGACTTATCATTGCATTTTATTTTTCTACCAACATTACCCTTTACAAATAATAACTTCTTCTATCAACATTAACAGTTACAAATAATGGTTACTTCAACTTTTCTTGTTCCTTAACGAAAGATAAATCAGGAAAACAAAGATTTTGTTGGAGGTGTCGTATTTGTTTAATCGTCTGTACCTCTTGTGGTCTGCACCCAAGCTGACTGTTGAGTTTAGTCTTAGAGGTAAGGCAGATGATAATCCCTGGAGTTAAAACTAAAGCTAATTTCAGGATGAATGATAGTTGGAAATTCAACGCATCCATATTGCATGAATAGGATTTCTAGAATCAGTCCCTACTCACGTCAAAACGGGAATTAACGGGGGACGTCGTTAGAAATAAGTGGTGAAACTAATTGAAATCTAAAATTCAGTCGTCTTCCACCGACTCAACTTTAGATTAACGGCGCTGACGGCATTAAAATCTAGAGTAGACTGGACAGACAAATCAGAAAATAAAAGACAAACTATATATGCAGATAAGACGGAGTTGATTTTCTTGCTAAAATAGGAAGACCGAAGTTGTAATCGTTGCAGCTAAATTTAAAAGAATGTATTCCGAGACAACAAACATTGCATCAGAATTATGCACGGAAGAACTTCAGTGTACACCAGTGGCGCATTGCTAAATGGACGAGTTTTGACTATAAACGAAGATATAGTATCTACTTCCAGATTTAAACTCTTCTCACTTCAACACTTTTTAACTGACTTTTCTCGCATAGAAGGCCAAAAATAGGTCAGGAAAGACAAGAATTCAAGCATCCATAGCCTCATCTATGAAGAATACTAAAGATTATTGCATATGTTCGTATTCTTAGGGAAAACTATCTTCAAAAATGTGGGGAAAAGTGACCTGTCTAGTCTGATAGATTCCTGCTTTGGAAACTTGGACTATGCAAGATTAACCAAACATTGTATGGATGATCTTAAACAAAGTCAACGATACAGATGGACTGATCAATTTAGATCGCTCCTAGGGTCGATCAAGGTTGATTCTTGAAATTCACATCTGCGGTTAGTTTGAAAGCGAACTTTTACTCTCAGATCTGCCAACTGAACGCGTCCCTAGAGCTGCGGTCCAAGTGAACGAGGTAACATAGAAATTCTACATGTTATCCAGTTTTATCTTTAAAATTGGTTTTGTCGATTCACCACATCTTTACATTGAAGAATTTAGATGTTACCTCGTTAACTTTTAGATATCTTGATATAATTGGTTTGTTCGTTTTTTTGTTTTGTTTTCTTATTTTCTCTGTATCAGGTTCACCTACAATTATTCGACCTTTCAGGATCCCTCCTTAACAGCTTTTTGTAAATATATTTTATGGCATAAAATTAACAGAAGAGAATACTTTGGATTTTTACCTCCCACCACTACTCATAGAGATTTATAAATATGGGAATAGTTAGTTTCATATATTGAGAATTTGCGTTTTTTATTTGTTTGTTTTTTGTTTTGTTTTTTTGGAGGAGGGTGTGATTGTTATGCGAAAAAAAATTTAATATGTGATGCTGTTGTTAAAGTAACAATAAGAAATCTTTTTGTTCAAATAATGGAACAACTGAGGTTGATATTTACTAAGTTTAGTTTAGCGCAACGACAGGTGTATGGGGTAAATGTTAATTAACAAAAATGATAATTAACAAAACTTTTAATTAACAAGAAAAAAGAACTAGACAACTAGTGGATTTTTCCGTTTCTGGTGACCACAGAATGAAAATAAAAGAAACCGTAAAGATAGATAAAGACTTGTATCTTGCTAAAGAGTAGGAAAAACCCGTGGAATATAAGGTGAAAGTGATACCAGTTGTCGTCGATGCCTTTGGAACTATTCGCCAAGACCTGAAAAAGAGACTGGAGCAACTGAAGATTAGAGGAAGAATTGAGACCATCCAGACAATAGCATCGTTGAAATCAGCTAGAATACTTAAAAGAGTCCGGGGAAACCTGAAAAGACAAATAGTGACATCTACAAAATCCTATATACTGACGAATCAGCATACAGAATTGCCTTCTGTCACTCAGTTTTTAGTGAAAAATAACCAATCAAAACTGGTATGAAAACCTCACGTAGGCTGAGAATAATTGATTATTTCAAAGTTAGAATAAACTGAGGAGAATACCAAGTGTAGGCAGAGAGAGATTTAACAGTAAACCATATAATAAGTAAATGCAGCAAACTGGCACTGAAGGACAATTGTGACACTATGTACTGGTTTAACGCTGTGTGATAGCATGCGTGTATGTGTGAGTGTGAGTGTGTTGGGGGTTGCCATGGGAATGTATATGCGTATGTGTGTATGTGTGTCTCCATATAGAGCCGAGAAATATTAGCATGAGAATCACTAATTCTTCCCTGCAAGTCTAAAACGTATAAAAATGGTTCAACGCCTGAAAAAATTATCACTCCTTTAAGCGTCTCCTGGAATCTTTTTGTCTGCCTTTTGGGTGGTCAACGGAAAACAGACAAACGCAGGAAGGCAAGACGCAGGTGTCAGTCAGAGAAGAGATGCAAACAAGTACCGGGAGAAGAAGTCGTCAGTCTACTGGACGCACAGATAGCTGGGATCATAGATATAGAGATGGGCTGAGAAAAATATAGTTACTGAAGAGATGGGGGTAGAATCAGAGAATGAAGAACAGAGATATACAGATATGCAGATTGGCTGAAAAGGGTTTTTTAAGTTAAGGGACTTCGTTGCGAAGGGTCAGACGAGCTTTTCCTCTTCAAAAACCGTTTGTGTTTTCGCCTTGTTTCTTTCTTTGTGGAATCGTCGTTTTCGCCTTGTTTCTTTCTTTGTGGAATCGTCACGGACTTTCATTTCAATTCGTAGAGAAAGCCAACACAACGAAGGGTCAGACGATCATGCGGCCGAAGATTCCGCGAAATTGTGTGCCCCAATCGTATATTCCCACAGTATAAAAGTAGGCATAACAGTGAAAGGAAGATGTCTAAACTTTGACCATACAAACTGCATATGCGCAAAGCAGAATCTGTCCTGGAAAATGAGACAAAAATTCTCAGGTAATTTAAGATACAAACGGATCTCCCAGTCTAGACCAGAACACGAGAACTTGTTTTGATTAACAGCAAGAAAAGAACTTGCAAACTATAGGTTTTTGTCGTGCCAGCAAACCATAGTGAGAAAATAAAAGAAAGTAAAAAGATAAACAAATAGTTGGGTCTTGCTAGAGGACTGAAAAAGCTATAAAATATGAATGGTGTTTCCAATTGTAGTTGAAACCCTTAGAACGGTCTTCATTGCCATGAAAAAGTAACTGCAGATTAGAGAAAGAATTTAAACCATCCTGACAAAAGCACAACTAAAATCAGCTACAATACAAAGAGACCTGAAGAACTGAGGACACTTACTATAACTCAAACAACAGTAAAAAGCTATCAGTTAGAGGTACGAAAACTTACAAAGAGTGAATGTGTTGGGTATCACCTACCTTTTCAGCATAATGAGCTAGGCCATCTACCATATATGGCAGTAGCTCTAATACCTAGAGTTCCGCTCCAAATAATTTTGGCGACAGATTGATTTTGGTCTGGACCTCTCCAGGTGCTGGGTAGCACTTTGGCCGGCTGTGCTGGAAGCGGCGCGTTTCTGGCCGGGTATGTCTCGGTACATGGAGATTTCCTTCGGCCTCAGGAGGCCTTCCCCCCAGGCTTTTACTCCCTTCGGGGAGGTTGGGTTAATCGCCCGGCGCCTGAGGCGCCCCTAATAAGGGGAATGCCGACGGTGCCGTAGGCATTTTTGGGAAATGCCGGGCGCATGTGGGCTACGGCCCTGCGCCCAGACCCACCGAAAAAAAGGCCTTGTGCCACACTTGCCCGTTAGATGGGGCGTGCAACAAATGCCCCAATACCCCAGTCCAGATCAGTCTGACGATAGATTGATCTCAGTCTGGACCTCTCCAGATGCTGGGTAGCACTTCGGCCAGCTGTGTTGTCTAGGGCACGGATCTGGCCGAGTGTCTCGGTGCCTGGAGATTTCCTTCGGCCTCAGGGCGCCTTCCCCCAGGCTATTACCCTTTTCGGGGGGGGGGCGATCGCCCGGTGCCTGAGGCGCCCCTAATAAGGGGAATGCCGACGGGACTGTAGGCAATTTTGGGAAATGCCAGGCGCGTGTGGGCTACGGCCGTGCGCCCGGACCCACCTAAAAAAAAGGCCTTGTGTCACACTTGCCCGTTAGGTGGGGCGTGCAACAAATACCCCCGTCCAGATCAGTCTGAGACCAGTCTGACTAGAAGGTGAACTTTTTTGGATGTGTATATTTTTTACTTAAGAAAAGTAAGTGAATTTTGTTACAAAGCTATTGTTATTGTCATTGTTGAAATTGTTATTACTGTTATTGCTTTGTGACCCCCCTCAAACAATTGTTATTGTTGTTTGTTTTTGAGAAAGGTCAAACCTCGACTCGACCTTTTTGTTTTTACTTTAAAAAAAAGAAAAAAGACGACCGCCATTTTTTCATCTTCTCAAACGTTGGTCTTTTTTGCATTGCTTGTGACACATTCGTTCTTAAAACCACGTCCGGACATTTTTCCTCCTAGTTGCTTTTTAAAACACAACCATGGAGGAATCGACGCCTACGACAAATTCCCCAACGGACATATTTAACGAAATGTAACCCTCCCCAAAGCCGGAAGACTTATCATTTTCATCAGATAGCTCTATCCCACCAGTACAAAGACCACCAGAAACGTCAGTCTCCTGGTCTCCACAGTTACAAAAAAACACCAACAGACCATGAGAACGACAGAGTAAACAAATACGCGAAATATTTTAAAGAGAATGAAATATTACCGATTCCAGAACTGGTTCAAGCCGTCGAACCTAAGACTCTGTCGTTCGTCATAACAGACTTAAAGACCAGAAGACTGACAGAACTCAAAAACGTAACATTTGAAGAGGTCATTAAAACCGCAGGCATCCCAGGTACTATTTACCAACCCCTCCGCTCGGGCAGGATATGACACAAGGTCAATTTTTAAGCGGAGTTTAACAGGTTTGAATTCAGAGTTTTCCTTCTCCTAGACTAGTTGCCTCACCAAGGCTGAAGAACCTAGTCCGTCCTACTATTTACCCATAGCTGGAGGGAGAATAAGGGGGTTCATACCTTTCCCAAGGGTATTTGCCCGAAAGTGAACGTAATAGCGCGACTGGAGTACGAACTCGCGTACTACGATTCCGCAGTGCATCGCTTTAACCATTACACCACGAGGACACCCCCACCCAGGTAAGTATTTTTATCGAAGGAGTTTTGCTACCTGGGATGTCCTACTACCATCAGAAGAAATCGCTAAAAAAAACTGACCACAAAAAACATTACAACGAAGTACTTCCGGCTTCAGCCAGAATACCGTGGCAAAAGACGAATCAAAGTCACCGTATGTAACGTGTCCATGCAGCTGAATAGAGAAGTTCTCGCCACCTATTTAAGTTCTTATGGCTGCGTAGAAGATTTTTCCTTAATAACATCAGCGCATGGCACGGCATACGGTGACTATACCTTCACAATTATATTAGATAGGAGAGGGTTTAACGCAATTCCACACACAATATCATATCGATAGGGTTGACCATCGGTTTTTGGCGACTGTTTTGGAGACTGCCAGATTCGAACCGGAGTTCCGCAGATGAATTAGCATGATGTACCACAACCCTCAGGCAGTGGTGCAGGTGAACGGAAGGCGTTCGAGGGCGTTCGGGATCGAGCGATCGGTCCGGCAGAGCTGCCCCCTATCTGCTCTCCTCTATGTCCTCGGTTTGGAGCCCCTGCTCCGTAGGTTTTGGGATGAGAGGACAAATCCGGCCCTGCGCGGTGTCCCTTTTGCTGGCCCTCTTACGGCAAGGGTTTCCGCTTTCACCGATGATATCACAGTCTTTGTATCCCGCCGCCCTGGATATAAAGGCTGTGAAGAAGGCGGTTGGCGAGTACGAGCAGATTGCAGGAGCCAAGGTCAATTTTGACAAAAGCAAAGGTTTGCGGCACGGTGCTTGGAGAGGTGGAGTGACGGACCCGTCCGCATCCTCGGGGTGTGGTTCGGGCCCGACCTCCAACTGGAGCGAAATTGGTCGGAAATACAAGCTAAGGTGAATGCTCAGGTGGAAATCTGGCTTTCAAAGAGGTTGTCCTTAAAGGGCAGGGCGGAGGGGTGTGCTGTGTACGTCTTCCCCTTGATCCTTTACCGATTGGCTGTACTTCCTCTGTCTAAGGCACGTCGGCTGGCACTGCAACTATCCCTCTCCAGATTACTCTGGGGAGGTGCAAGGCCGATGGTCCGTAGACAGGTCTTTATCTAACGTACACGCAACGGAGGTCTGGGTATGCCTGATCTGGAGAGCCATTGGCTTGCTAAAAGACTTGCATACCTGGGCCGATCCTTGACGGGGGACGCAGTGTGGAGACAAAACGCGAATCGGACTTTTCCTCGCCTCAAGTCAGACCCAAAGGCTGAAGGTCGACGTAAGCCTTTGGGCGATGCACTGTTTGTCCGCGAGTGCCGAACGGCCCTTTGTAACCTTCTTGGGTCCAGTGACCTTTCACGGCCTCGGAAAGAACTATATCGGGAGCAAGTGGTGGGTTCCGCTTCGGACCCTCTTAGCGAGCGGCGCGGCTGGACGGCGGAGGAGATCTGCTCTCACTGGAACTGGGCGCCAGGATCGAGCTTCTTGAACAACTCCGAGTTCTCGCTCACCTGGTGACTTGTTCGGAATGCGTTACCCCTTCTCGGCTTGAACTACAAAGCGGGCCTGGCAGACATGCCCAATTGCGCTCGCTGCGGCAGTGGGTTGGAAGAAACGGCTGAGCACACCTTCTACTGCGAGCGAGTTCACCCGTTTTGGGATCACGTCGGGGAGTGGACGGCTCGCATCGAACCCAAACAGCTCGTGCTGCTCGACGTTGGCTACGTCGTAGACAAGGTTCTTCCTCCGTTTCAGGGTAAGAAGCGTGTGGTGTTTCTTGCGATCCGAGCTGTAGCCCGTATGGTGATTTGGACGACGCGAAAGAAGGGATTGTATGACGATACAAACTTCTCTCATCGCGATCTGGTTTTGTATTTTCGGCATCAGCTGAGGGTCAAAATCAGATGCGATAGAAAACGCTTGGATCGCATAACATTCAGCAAAAGGTGGGTGAATGCAACGAGCCTGGTCGTACGAAAGGGGGCAATCTTGGAGTCATCCTCCCCTCCTCTGCCGGCCCATGGCGTCTACGGTACGGGTCCTTCGGGACCCCATCCCGGGTAAGTAGGATTTTTTCCCCTTGAAACCTAGTTAGCAGTATGTTGTGAGTCCTTGTCCCCGTCATCTAGTCGTTAGTTCACAAGATCTTCCCCATCCCCATTATTTTTGTACCTCAACCCATACTCCAGCCCGCTTTTCTTGAAGATCTTGAAAGTTGACATGTATAAAAACCATATTACCTGCTTCTATCGACCCATACCGCACCCAACCCTGTATTTCTTTGCCCCACTAGACTGTCCCACCTAGGGTAGGTCCGGCTTGTTTTAGGTGTTTTCGGACACCGGAAAACAGTCGGCCTCCATTTTCGTAGACGGGGGATTGGGAGGGCAACCAAACGGGGAATTCTTTCCTTTGTTTTCGCTTTTTGTATATTTCGGGGTTTTTCTCCCATCTCCATCATACACATTCATTGTAAATAAATCATAAATTGTATATAAAATCATACATCACTTTCGGGGTTTTAAGTAGGCCTTTTCAGAGAGCAAATGTGGTATTTTGGTGGTTGCATGACGATGGATGAGGGGTATTGTACTATTGAATGGATCGGTGAATGTGGCTAGCAAGGTTCCCTTAGAATATATAGACAATGCAAGACCGCTCCCTTGCCCTCCCCGCAAAACTTCAAGGCCTTATGCCTACCATTTTATATCAAAATGGAAATAAAACAGACCAGAAGAGCCGTTCCTATTGTTGAAGTATATCCTTACTCTATCACTAATACTATGTTCTTATTACTAACAGTCTCTCTCTCTCTCTCGCTCTCTCGTAAATACTCTTTCCTGTAAATATAACTATTTTCCTCACATATCGTGGTTTGTCTTCTTACTAC
Organism: Sepioteuthis lessoniana; assembly: GCA_963585895.1. Taxonomy (NCBI): domain Eukaryota; kingdom Metazoa; phylum Mollusca; class Cephalopoda; order Myopsida; family Loliginidae; genus Sepioteuthis; species Sepioteuthis lessoniana. The sequence continues at coordinate 71,342,252 of OY757906.1, read as the reverse complement.
TACTTGTGTTCACTACTTGTGTAACCAGAACATAACAGTTTGGCGACGAGGGATTCGAACTCACAGCAAGAAAAATCCGTTCACCTGCAACAGTTTTGCGACGAAGATTATTGTTATCACGAAATTCAACTTATGGGATCTACCCATATCCTCTTTCTGTAACAAAATAAAAGAATACAAAGACGACCCTTAAATCATAAAGGAGGAAATAAAAAAAACCTTTCCTGGGGTCTTTTCAGAAGGTTTGGGTAGATGCACAAAAATGACTGCAAAAATTAAATTATAAAGAATGCACGACCAATTTTCAGAAAATAACGAAGCATTCCTTTCGCCGCTATAGACAAAATTGATAAAGAACTAGAAAGATTAACAGTGCGGAGTACTATCAAAAGTCGACAACAGCGACTGGGCAGCTCCTGTAGTATACATAAAGAAAAAATCAGGAGAAATACGCGTCTGTGCAGATTTTTGCACAGGCTTAAACAGCGCAATAGAAGATCACCATTATCCGCTACCTCGTCCAGAAGAATTATTTACGAAACTAAATGGCGGTCGATACTTCTCAGAAATTGATCTTAGCGAGGCTTATCTCCAAATACCAACAGACGACGAAAGCTCGAAATTACTATGCATTAGCACTCATAGAGGTTTGTTCAAGTACCAACGCTTACCTTTTGGCGTTAAGACTGCACCGGCGGTGTTCCAACAAATCATGGACACTATGTTAGCCGGGCTAGATTTCGCAACGGTATATCTGGACGGCATTCTAGTTAAAAGTATTACCATAGAAGAACATAAAAGTTTTCTAAAGAAAATTTTTGAGCGAATCAAGAATTATGGACTGAAGATCAAAGAAAATAAATGTGACTTCCTACTAGAAGAAATTAAATACTTAGGACATGTAATCAATAAGGACGGCAAAAAAACAGACAAAAGTCGTGCTTCAAAAAAACGTAAAAACACTACAAAGCTTCTTAGGTTTAGTAAGTTACTATCAGGAATTTATACCTAACTTACACAGCTTAAGAGCACCGCTTAATGAACTTCTACGTAAAGAAAAGAAATGGATTTGGACAAAAGAATGCGAGCAAGCATTTCGCGAGATTAAAGAAAAATGAACATCTGACTTATTCTTAACACACTTCGACCCTAATCTTGATATAATCATAGCTAGCAACGCCAGTACACACAGTGTAGGAGCATGTATATTACACAAGTGGAAAGATGGGAAAGTCAGAACCATAGCATATGCAAGCAGATCGTTAATTCCAGCAGAGCGCAATCATTCACAAATTGAAAAAGCGGCTCTAGCCATAATATTTGCTGTCACAAAATTCAACAGATACATTCATGGACGTCGGTTTACATTGCAAACATACCACAAACCACTAGTAACTATTTTCGATTCCAAAAAAGGACTTCCAACATATACAGCCAACAGACTGCTTCGATGGGGAACCATCCTTTTAAACTATGATTTTCAGATTCAATACCTATCCACGAATAAGATAGGGCACGCGGATGGATTATCGAGACTCATTCCTAGGACATCAGAAACCTTTGAAGACACAGTTATAGCAGCCCTCAGATCTGAAAATGAGGTAGAAAATACACTAAACAGCACAATTAGAGAACTACCGGTATCTCTTAAGGAAATAAAAAGAGAAACAGTTAGTGGTAATTTCATTAAAGAAATAAAAGCGAAGCTATTAGAGAAAAAAACAAAAATTGAGGACACTTATTCACTATGTGATAATGTATTATTATACAGTGAGAGAGTCGTAATACCAAAAACTCTTCAAAAAGAATTCTTCGCGATTTCGACACTGGTCACCCGGGGATAAATCGAATGAAGAGCCTTATGCGTTCTTACGTTTTTTGGCCTGGTATGGACTCCGATGTCACTGATATGGTCAGTAAATGTAAAGGATGTATCCTAGCAGCAAAGTCTCCACCAACCTTGCAAGAACCCTGGCCCAAAACAGATAGACTATGGTCGAGGATACATATAGACTTCGCAGGCCCAATTGATAAATTTTACTACATTCTAAATGGCAAGAGGTCTTCCAAATGAAAAGGCCAACATCAACAAACACAGTAAACAGGTTACATGAACTGTTCTCAAGATACGGTGTCGTAGATACAATAGTTAGCGATAAAGGGACGCAATTCACATCCAAGGAGTTTGAACACTTCTGTTCAACATTCCAAGTTGAACATATAAGAATACCTCCTTACCACCCACGATCAAACAGCCAAGCCGAGAGATTTGTGGATACGCTAAAAAGAGCGTTAAAGAAAGAAACTGGAACTCCGACTAAAAAAGCCCTTCAACTTTTTCTTCAAGTATATCAGATAACTCCGAATAAGTCGTCACCATCAACTCTATCACCTGCAGCAATCATGTTTGCTAGAAGAATCAGATCTGTATTTGATAACCTTATTCCTAGCAAGAAAAGCCACATTCCAGCCATCCTTGTTCCTAGAAGGAAATTTAATAAAAAACCTAAACTATTTTACAAAAATTACAAAAATAATACGACTACCTGGGAACCTGGAATTATTAAGGAGCGTATCGGAAACATGATTTACACTGTACAAGGGGAAAAGTTCATCCATAGAAGACACGTAAATCAACTACAAAAACGTGTCACGAATGAACCAACAAAAACCCCACAAATTGAAGAGGATGATCTACAAGACCTTTACGATACCTTCGACCTACAAATGCCTCAAGCTGAACAAGAAGGAAGAGTAAAAAGAAAGAGAAAAGCACACCCACAATTCATAACTGACCCTAAAAGAAAAAAATACTAAAACTTACTGGCCAAGAATATTAAAAAAACAATCTTAGGTCGGGATGTTGGGTATCACCTACCTTTTCAGCATAATGTGCTAGGCCATCTACCATATATGGCAGTAGCTCTAATACCAAGAGCTCCGGTCCAGATCATTTTGGTGACAAATTGATTTCAGACTGGACCTCTCCAGGTGCTGGGTAGCGCTTTGGCCGGCCGTGTTATCGGGACGCGGTTCGGGCAGAGTGTGTCTCGGTGCCTGGGGATTTCCTACGGCCTCAGGGGGCCTTCCCCCCAGGCTTTTACTCCCTTCGGGGAGGTTTGGTTTATCGCCCGGCGCCTGAGGCGCCCCTAATAAGGGGAATGCCGACGGGGCCGTAGGCATTTTTGGGAACTCCGGGCGCGTGTGGGCTACGGCCCTGCGCCCGGTCCCACCTAAAAAAAGGCCTTGTGCCATACTTGCCCGTAAGGTGGGGCGGCCAACAAATATCCCGGTCCAGATCAGTCTGGCACGGATCTGGCCGAGTGTGTCTCGGCAGCTGGAGATTTCCTTCGGCCTCAGGGGGGCTTCCCCCTCTCCAGGCTTTTACTCCCTTCGGGGAGGTTGGTTTTATCGCCCGGTACCTGAGGCGCCCCTAATAAGGGGAATGCCGACGGGGCCGTAGGCATTTTTGGGAAATGCCGCGAGCGTGTGGGCTACGGCCCTGGGCCCGGACCCACCTAAAAAAAGGCCTTGTGCCACACTTGCCCGTTAGGTGGGGCGTGCAACAAATACTCCAGTCCAGATCAGTCTGAGATCAGATCAGTCTACGAGTCAGACCAGAAGAGCCGTTCCTATTGTTCAAGTATATCCTTACTCTATCCCTAATCCTATGTTCCTACTACTAAAAGTCTCTCTCTTGTAAATACTCTTTCCTGTAAATATAACTATCTCAAGGATAAAATAATAATAATAATAATAATATTGTAACCTATCGATAAGTGTAGCGCCTATAGATGAGAGGAAAACAGCTACATTTTTTCCTTTTTTTTTGTGACCCACTGATGAGTTCTCTTACCAAAATGTACCAGGCCACATCTGTGACAGGTGGGCCGATTTTAAACAACTCCTGGGTTTGGTATAGCCACAATACACTACCTATTATAAAAAGGTAAAATCGAAACATAATGCAACCTGGGACATAGACAATAGGTTTGGGTGTCATGATCGGTAGGTGCTTCGCTGATAGCAAACATGGGGGAATCGATAGTCATCATGCGAATGATGGTGGTTCTGTTTTCAGGTATACGAGTGACACCCTAAGTAACCACACAGACCAAAGGCACCAACACAGAAAACCGACCAGAGAAGACAACAAACTTGCACGTCACTGACAAAGAGGGTATAGGAAAAGAATGATAAAGATCTGAGAAGAATGCACTAGGTTTCAGACAAGCCAAAGAATAACTGACTAAGTTAGGACGATAATAAAGAAAATTTGGTTTTCTGACTTTGAAATATTAGAAATACAACAAAAATTAAATAGGGAATCAATGTGACAAGAACCTTATTCAATAAACGAAACACCAAATACTGAAAAACAAGAATAATCTAACGAAAATAAACCGCAAAGTAATAACGATCGAAACACTATATACTCACACCACACAGAACCAACATTAACACAAAAGAAGAAATGAATACTGAAATGTTAAAGAGAATTATGTCTGAAAAGAAAACTAGATTACCATCGCTAAGAAACCAAGACTGGAAAACAGTCAAAGCATAAATGGAAAAAACAAACGAATTATTAATACATATCTCAACGAACAACATCACGGAATTAAACAATCTAATATATGCAGGAGCAAAATTAGCCTGAGAAGAAATCGTTATTTTCCTAAAAAAATAAACAGAAAATCAAAACCTGGATGAGAAATTCGACTGGAAAAGCAGATAAGAAATATACAACAACAAGCAAAAATGATCAGCGGAAGAACGCTAGAACAGATAAAGACAAAAAGAAAAAAGTAACTAATAATCAAAACAAAAGATACAACCCGAGGAAATAAACCAGAAGGTACTGACGAAAGAAGGAAGACTAAAAAGATATCGATACAGAATAAAACAATACAGACAAAATAGGACATTCCAAAACAATGAAAAAATTCTACCAGCAAGTAGAGGGAGAATGCACGAAGACATACCAAAAACAGAATGATAAGGAAACAAAACAATTTACAGCAAAATATGGGAGCATAACAGAAAAGCTGAATGGATAAGCATCATGGGAAAAGAGTTTGAAGGAATCGAAGAAACGCCTCAACTCACACAGAGCAACACTCAAAAAAGTACCAAATTGGAAAACGCCAGGCCATGATGGCATTCATGGATGGTGGTTTAAAAAATTCGCTTCAACCCATGAGAGACTGGCAATCGAAATGAATAGATGCCAAGAAGAAACTGATATACCCAAATGGATGACAAAAGGAAAGACCGCCATGATCCAAAAGGAACAGAACACAACAACTATAGACCCATAATGTGCTTACCGATGATATTGAAAATGCTAATGGCCCAAATTAGGTAAGAGAATTACGATTCGCTAATAAGCCGCAGACTGTTCTCCGAGGAACAGAAAGAATGCCGCAAGTAAACCAGAGGTATTGGAAAGCTACAATACATTGATCAACACATCCTCAAGGACAGCAAAACGAGACGGAAAAATCAACTTATGGTATGGATTGACAACAAAAATGCATATGATATGGTCCCGTAAAGCTGGATAATAGACTGTCTCAAAATGTACATGATATACGGCAAAGTCATAAAGTTTATCGAAAATATGTAAAACTGGAGAGTCAAACTGACAGCAGGAGGAAAAAGCTTAACTGAGATGAATATGCTGAGAGGTACATTCCAAGGAGATGCGCTACCACCATTACTATTTGCAATAGTGACGATGTCATTCAATCACGTACTTAGGAAATGTACAGGCGGATACAAGCTTCATAATCTGCAGGAAAAAATCAATCACCTCATGTACATGGACGACATCAAATTGTTTGCAAAAAAGCTAAAAGAATTAGGAATCCTAATACAACCAGTGAGAATATCAAGATATAGAAATGGAATTTGGCATTGAAAAACGTGCTGTTAATGAAAAGCGGAAAACGACAAATTACAGAAGGAATAGAACTACCAAATAAAGAAAAAAACAGAATGCTCGGAGAATAGAAAACTTACAAATATTTGGAATATTAGAAGCGAACACTATTAAACATGCTGAAATGAAAGAAAAAATGAAAAATACCTCAGGAGAACGAGAAAACTACTCGAAACCAAACTATATTGCTGAAATCTCATCAAAGGGATAAATACCTGGGCTGTCCCCCCTCATAAGATACTCGGGACCATTCTTAAAGTGGATCAAAGAAGAGCATCTACAATTGGACCAAAGAATAAGAAAACTCATGACGATGCATAAAGCCTTACATCCCAGAAATTATGTAGACAGACTGTATGTGTCACGAAAAGAAGGAGAGAGAGGACTCGCTAGCATTCAAGATAACGTCGATGCATTGATATAGCGACTAAAAGACAACATAAAAAAACGCAGAGGAAGACAGCTTACGGCGACCAGAAACAATATACACAACACAAACATAAACAGAGCAAAAATAACTAGGAAACAAAAATGGAAAGGAAAACAATTGTATTGATATATCAAGCGACAAACAAGCAAAATATCTTACGAGTAAACTTGAATGTGACTAAGAAAGGGAAACCAGAAGAGAAAAACTAAATCTCTTCTGAAAGCAGCACAAAACAACGTCATAAGGGCTAACCATGTTAAAGAAAAAATAGACAAGACGCAACAAAATAGCAGGTGTAGATTATGTGGTGGTATAGATAAAACTATCAATCACATAAAAAGCGAATGCAATAGATTAGCGCAAAGAGAGTATAAAACTCGACACGACTGGGTGGGTAAGGTGATCCACTGGGAATTGTGCATGAAACGGAAATTTCACCATACGGATAAATGGTATATGCACAACCCAGAATTCGTCCAAGAAAATGAGACGCATAAAATTCTTTGGGATTTTGATATACAAACAGATCCCCTAAACTCAGCTAGACGATTGGACCTAATGATTTTCAGCAAAAAATGAGAACCTGTCGAGGTGTGAACTTCGTAGTTCCGGCTGACCACAAGGTAAAACTGAAGGAAAGCGAAAGAGAGATAAGTACTAAGACCTTGCTAGAGAACTGAAAAAACTATGGAACTTGAAGGTGACGGTGATACCAACAGTAATTGGCACACTTGGTATGGTTATCAAAGGACCTGTATAGGGACTGAAGGATTTGGAAATAAGAGGACGAGTGGAGACCATCCAAATTACAGCATTAAGATCGACCAGAATACTTAAAAGAGTCCAGGATATTTGAGAAGATTTGTTGTCACTCAAACTCTACTTGAAAACCTTCATCTAACGCAGATGTTAAGAGCTCTCAAATGAGTGAAATAATAATAATAATAATAATACCCTGCGGGCTACAAATTTACTAAATCCAAGAAAGGATTCACCATTTAATTTACATGGACGACATCAAGCTGTTTACAAAAAATGAAAAAAAAATTGGAGATTGCTTCAAACAATAAGAATACATTCAGGATATATGGACTGAGTTTTACGTAGAAAAATGTGCCATGCTCATAATGAGAAGTGGGAAAAGAGAAATTACGGAAGGAATATAACCGGCAAATCAAGAAAAAATCAGATCGCTTGAAGAAAAGGATATTTACAAATACTTCGGAATATTAGAAGCAGACACCATCAAACAAGTGAAAATGGAAAAAAAAATAACAAAAAAGTATGTTAGACGAACGAGAAAACTTCTTGAAACCAAACTCTGCAGTTGGAATCTCATCAAAGGCATAAACACCTGGGCAGGCCCACTTGTAAGATACTCGGGCCATTTTTTAAATGGATAAGGGAAGACTTCATACGTCAAGAAAAGACGGAAGAAGACTCGCTAGCATTGAAGACAGAGTGGATGCATCGATATGACGACGCGAAAACTACATAAAAAAGGACAAAGAAATACTTATTACAACCACCAGACACAGCACTGACTACATAACGATAAACAGAAAAGTGATAACTAGGAAACAGATATGATAAGAAAAACAACTGTATGGCTATTTCAAGACATGGCCAAGAAAGGGAAACCTTATGAGAGAAACCGAATCTCTTTTAATAGCAGCACAAAACAACGTCATATGGACCAATTATGTTAAAGCGAGAATAGATAATACGCAACAGAATAGAAAGTATAGTTTATGTAATGATAGACACGAAATGATTAATCACACAAAAAGCGAATGCAGCAAACTAGCATAAAGAGAGTATAGGACTAGACACGACTGGGTGGGCAAGGTGATCCACTGGGAATTGTGCAAGATATTGAAATTTGACTATACTCAAACTAAAATCCGTCCTGGAGAATGACCGGCACAAAATTATCAGGTACTTTCAGATACAAACAGATCACCTAATCCTGACCAGAAGACAAGACAGTGATAATAAACAAAAAAGAGAACCTGCTGTATAGTGGAATTTGCCATCCCGGCGGACCACAAGCTGAAAATCAAAGAAAATGAAATGATAGAAAAATACTTGGACCTGCCAGAGAAATAAAAAAAAAAACCTGTGGAACAAGATGACGGTAATACCAACTGTAATTGCTTCACTCGGAACGGTTCATAAAGACTTGATAAGGAGGTAAAAGAGTGGAAACCGGAGGACGAACCAAGACCACCCAAACTACAGCGTTGTTAAGATCGCCTAAAATACTGGGCAGAGTCCTGCAAACCTAAGGATACTTACTTTCACTCAGACTCCAGTAAAAGATCATCAACAAAGGCTGACGTAAAAAAAACTCACAAGGAGTCTGAAGACAGCGTTGACGCATCGATGCAACGGCTCGAAGACTACATAGAAAAACACGAACGAGGACTGATTACAGCCATCAGAAAAGATACCAACAACACGACAGACGATAGAATGACAATAACTAGAAAACAAAAATGGAAAAAAAACAACTGTATGGCCGCTCTAAACGACTAATAAACACCATTTCACACGAGAAAACCTGGACCTAGCTAAGAAAAGGTAACCTTAAAAGAGAAACGGAATCTCTCCTAATAGCAGCTCAAGACAACGCCATAAGAACCAATCGTATCAAAGCGAGAATAGATAAGACTCAACAAAATAGCGAATGTAGGCTATGCGATGACAGAGACGAAACGATCAATCACATAAGAAGCGAATGCTGCAAATTAGCACTGAGGGAGTATAAGGCAAAACACGACTGGGTCAGCAAGGTGATCCACTGGGAAATCTGCAAGAAATTCAAATTTGACCACACTAACAAATGGTATATGCACAACCTGGCACCTGTCCTAGAAAATGACACACATAAACTCCTATGGGACTTTGACATACAAACGGATCACCTAATCTCGACCAGAAGACCAGACCTTATAATAATTAACAAAAAAAAGAGAATATGCAAAATCGTCGACTTTGCTGTCCCGGCTGACCACAAAATAAAACTGAAAGAATGTGAAAAGAGGGATAAGTACCTCGACCTTGCTAGAGAATTGAAAAAGCTGTGGAACATGGAATTAACGATTGTACCAATTGTGATTGGTGCTTTTGGCACAATAACTAAAGGATTATTAAAAGTCCTGGAGGACTTGGAAGTTGGCGGATGGGTAGAGACTATTCAAACAACAGCATTACTGAGAACGGCCAGTATACTGAGAAGAGTTCTGGAGACCTGAGGAGACTTGTCTCTCAAACTTCAGTGAAAAACTATCAGCTAATACTGATGTGAAAAATTCTAAAAGAGTAAATAATAATAATAATAATAATAAAGAAATAAATACTTAGGCAGTCCGTCTTGTAAGATACTTAGGACCATTCTTAAAATGGGCAAGGGAGGAATTCCAACAAATGGACCAAAGGACAAGAAAATTGATGATTATGCAGATGGCCTTAAATCCGAGAGATAACATGGAATGTGTCAAAAAAAGAGGAAGAGGACTCTCCAGCATCGAGGATTGCATAGATGCATAAATACAAGGATTCAAGGACTACATTTAAAAGAGCAAAGAAAGACTAATCACAGCAACCAGTAACAGCATTGGCCAAATAAGAACCAAAAAATAGCAAAAACTAAAAAAATTGAAATGAGAAGAAAAACAACTGTATGGATATTTCAACTGGCAAACTGTCGAGATTGCACACGGGAAGACCTGGACATTACTAAGAAAGGAAAACCTCCAGAGAGAAACTTAATCTCTTCTTATAGCAGAAAAAAAAACAACGCTATAGTGACCAATTACATTTAAACGAAAATTATTAATTCTCGACATAATAGCAAGTGTATGTTATGTGGAGAAAGAAATGAAACGGTTAATCATATAATAACCGAATGCAACAAAGTCGCACAAAAGGAGTACAAGATGTGACTCGGTGAGGAGGATGATCCACTGGAAATTGCGCAAGAAATTTAACCATACAACCGAATGGTGCATGCACAAGCTAGAATCCGTTCTAGAAAAAGAGACGCATAAAATTCTCTAAGACTTTGAGATACAAACTGATCACTTAATCCCGCTCAGAAGACCAGACCTAGTGTTGATTAGTGAAAAAAAACAACTTGTGATTTAGTTGATGTTGCCGTTCCGGCGAAAAACAGTACAAATCAAAGAAAGCGACCAGAGAGACAAAGGGACAAGTATTTGGACCTTGCCAGTGAACTACAGAAACTCAGGAACATGAGAGTGACCATGATACGAATTTTGGTTGATGCACTTGGAACGGCCCCCAAGGGCTTGGAAAGGAGATTGGAAGATGAGGAAATCTGAGGAAAAATCGAAATCATCCAGACAACAATATTGTCGGAACCGGCCAGAATTTTGAAGACTTAAGGAAACTTACTATCACTAAGACTTGTGAAAAACTCACAAGAAGGAATTATGAAAATAATAATAATAGCAGCAGCTTAACAAGTTAAATCACAATAGCATTTTTTTATTTTGTTCGCTTTATTAGTGACGTAGAATTTTATGTATAAGATCCCTGATACATTACTGGGTGGCGCATGGATAGGGCGCGCACTTTCAGCCTCAAGCAAGTTGCCATCTGCAATTTTTCATTACGGAAGTTATTGCAGTCGTCTGCTCACGACTTACAGCCTCTTCGGCTGCAAGGAATGCTTTAGCCATCTTGCGAAACCCAAACTCCCTGCGGGTGGATGCGCGGACCTGGGGCCGATGTTGAAGTAAACATCTCTCTCTCTCTCTCTCTCTCTCTCTCTCTCTCTCTCTCTCTCTCTCTCTGATCAAACAACCGCTGGGCAGAGTCCAGATTCACCTTGACTTCTTTGTCAGCTTTGACAGATCATGTGACCTAAGAGACAAACGCGGGTGTAAAATCTTGCCTTGCCTCAATTCCCCGCTGAATCGACGCGATAATGCATTTGATTGATGAAGTGACTAAAGAAATCTAATGTAATCAAAATGGCTCCAATTTTCAGGTCTTACGTAGAAATGGCTAAAGAGACGGTCGGTTTTAGATGCAGCGTTGCTCAAGGCGAACAAAAACCTCAAGGCAAAATAAAAATACGAATATATTTTCAAAAGATGTCTTCAGTTAACTCTTAAGTATAATTTTTCCCGCGTAAATGATTAGATGGCAAGTTTCGTCAAAAAGCAAAGGATTTTTAAAATATGAATATAAATGTAATTTTCACCCATCAAAAAGCAAGAGTAAATTCTTATCGGTACCAATTCAGCATTTCAAATTATTCACTGGATAAGTACGACAAATGTGGTCATCAAGTTTCCAAGACCAACAATAAGATAGATATTGAGAGAGAAAGAGAGAGAGAGGTTTACGAGTGGATGAAGAATAGTTCTTAACCCGACCAAAAAGGAGGTGACCTCAACCCATAAAACGTACATACTGTTTCACATTCATTTCGCATTTTCATACACATAGTATATAATTTATCAAGTTTGATTTTACTCTTCCAAAAAAATGCAATGAAAAAATTCCCTAATTCATCTGAACAAGAACTTTTCAGCACTTACTCATACATACATACATACATACGAGGCGCGTTTCATGTAACGGTTATCGTAGTAGGAAATGAAAACGGTGACCCGAGTTCAAATACTGGACGAGGCTGTTTGCGTTTTACTTTGCGCTAATGCCTTTGGAAAAGACATAAATCAATCTCCTCCCCCTCTAGCTATAAGTAAATAGTCGGGAAGACGGGGTTCTTTAATCTTGATTAGGTAACCACTCTAGAAAAAAAGAAAACTCTTACTTCAAACCAGCTTCAATGCAATTAGAAATTGATTTTGTGTCACATCCTGCCTTTAGAAGAGTAATTGGGTACATACATACCTACATACATACAAGTAGATAGATAGATAGATAGATAGCACCTCGAAATTGGGTAAGACCATCATTTGATATTTTGTAAAAGAAAAATTAACGGCTCCATGAACGTATCCGGATTTTAAGCCAGCAACAGTTTTAAAAACTCTAGCATAAATTTGCCGCACAAGAAATTCAGTCTTATAAGAAACTGCCGTAATACAATTTCTTTTATGCATTACTATTATATATTTTAATATGCTTTTAAGCCCTTCTTCTGACTTGAATTATTTTCTTTAAATGTGGCAAGTGTTGTTGAAATTGGTTAGTATTTGATAATCAGCTTGTGGTCTTCTTTCAAGTCTTGCGTAGAAATGGCTAAAAAGACAGTCGGTTTTAGATGCAACGTGAATGGCTTCTCCTTCAGTTTTACTTATACAGGTCTTTTCACTGACATTGCTAGCTACTTCTCGACGATTATCTTTCAAATTCAAAGTTTCTCCACATATCTCTAAGTTTTTTCATTTCCAAACCAGATTTATTCTAAAGCAATTTTTCTTTAATAAACCAGCTCCCTCTAAAGAAAACAATTATTTGCCTAAAGCTCACAGTAGTCAGCGGCGATAGTTGCTGCTTTGATAAACATAGATAGGTACGTGGTGTAGTCAATAAGTTTCCAGACTTTTTTTTTACAGGCATTAAGAATTGTCATAAATTCTTGAAAATTCAGTATGTTATTGCTATACATCTTATGAGATAACAGACCAATTTTTATGATTTCAGGTTCAAATGAACAGCTACAGTAGCAATTGGAATACACCCTACTAAACCCTGATTGTCACAACTGGTGAATTTCAAAAATGCAATCTGGACGTGCGGACAGTTTAGAAGAACGATATGCAATAACATTCTGTTTTAAACTTGGAAAAAATGCCGCAGAAACGTATGGAATGCTTCAGACTGCTTTTGGAGCATCTTACATGAATCGAGCATCAGATTTTGAGTAGCATAAGAGATTCAAGGAAGGCAGGGAGTCTGTGAGGGATGATGAGAGGTGTAGGAGGAGTAAGGAAGTCAATACACCAGAGTTAATTGGCCAAACAGTTAGGGTTAGGATAAGGGTTACTATGTTGAGGTTTTAAAGGAGTTCAGCAAGAGATTCCATCGGAAGAGGCCAACACTCTTCAAATCGGGTCTGCGGCATTTCTACAAGGACAATGCACCAGTCCACAACTCCATCCTTGTCACAGATTATTTGACCGAGATGGGCATCAAGACAGTTCCTCAGCCTCCCTATCCTGTCCGGACCTTGCTCCCTGTGACTTTTGCTTATTCCCTAAGCTCACAGGCTGTCGTTATGAGACAATTGAGGATATGAAAGAAGCTGTGACGAAGGTCATTGACATGATCACACAAGAGCACTTCCATGGGGCCTTCCAGAAGGTAAAACAAGTGCATTGCAGCCGGAGGAGATTACTTCGAAAGGGGACTAGAGTTTCATGTGTGTACTATCAATGCCCATACGAAAAAAGTTTGGAAACTTATTTAATGATCCTCGTAGGTAGGTAGATAGATAGGAAAGAACTCTCTCTCTCTCTCTCTCTCTCTCTCTCTCTCTCTCTCTCTCTATGATAATTAACAAACGTCCTCTTATATTCATACACTCACAATACAATGTATGATTAATAGGAAAAGACAATGTTCTTTAAAAGATTCACAAAAACCGAATTCACAATCCATGTGTGTGTAATAGTATTCTTCGGCTTTAAACTTATTCTAACCAAACATTTTTCTTTCTTCTTATTCGAATGGGTGATATTTAGGTCTCCCACAATTTCCCGAGCAGTTTTAATTGCATTAGCGTCTCCATTCTCCTTATAGTTTTCAAAAAACGTTCGAATTACTTTGATTTTATTTTTCTCCATGGCATCCAATTAAATACCATAGGATTATTTAGTCTACTGACTTTGATACCAAATGATGACAGACAAAATGAAACTCGATGATACGTATTCATCGGGGAACGAGCCTCTAAGACAGTTGTTCTAACCTTGTCGATCAAGACCTCTTCCAGTTGTTCCAAGTCTTTTAAAATATGTACCAAGTCGTATCGAAGTGGTTTGATACAGTTGATATGACTTTTCCGACGTATACCTGATTGAGATTTGATAGGCATGTTTGCCTTTAGAATACACCAGCGTTTTTTAGATGAAGAAAATATTATGTACAATCCCGTGAGTACATAAAAAATGTCAAAGCTTTGGTAGACGACTTGGCGCTGGCAACAACTAGATTCAATGGATAATAAGCACTCCATACATATAGAACATTGGGATTTATTCTAGGAATTTGTGAACGCACACCAGCCTGCTTTCTTTTCTTCTTGTCTCCGTTACCGTGTGACTAGCCACAATAATGTGAAAGATTTAGTTGTAAGTCTTTTATTCGTTCCAAACATATTTCCAACAAACTTTTACCCGAACTGTCCTTGACTATGAGGCCTTACTCACTGCCGCTTCTTTTCCTGAATCAAACTGTGCATAAGGAAGAAAAACAGTTAATTGTCCTTGGTTAGAGATATTAAGCGTGCAGACGAGAAACATGGCAAAATATTTAGCTAACTTTATGTTGTGGTCTTGAAGGGCCACAAATGAATAACACAAAGAGATGTAAGTTTTACGGCAGTATATATTTACGGAAATACAGACAGTAACGTTTACCGATAACTGACTAAACTCGCCTGACTCGTTTATCGAATCAGTCACTATTCATAATGTCGGGAGGGTCCATACAGTGACGTCATGGGGTATATCACCATAACATTTTAACTGTCGCTAGTATTTTTTCGACTAATTTGTAAGCAATTGAATAAACTCGTTTTGTAGTGTTGTTCAAATAGTGCTCTTGGGGTTTACTCCAGGTGTTCCTATTGTGCAACTTATTCAATACTTTTTGCCAAAAACTCAAGCAATCCCAGAAAGTTTCTTTGGCAAATACTTCTAAACACCTAAAAGCAACGTTTCTTTCTGTGTGGCACATAGCAACGTCAATAAACCACTCGATAATATCCCTCTAAAACTGCTTTTTCTTCAGAATAAGTTACATTTCTATGGTAGATTCATTCAAGATTCCTTCTAAAATAGTTCCGATGGGAGGTACCAGATTCTTGATCCTTCAATTTTTTTCAATAAGCCCTCCAATGTATTGTTGCCATTTATTCGTTTACAAAAAAAATAAACCCTTTATCAAATTCCTTAGAATACACAATCCATGATCAAGGAACTGTTCTTCATTGTTCATAACGTGTTTGCAATTGACAGGTGAAGATCATTTTATGGAATATCTTGTGAATCAAACATTTGTTCTAGCCAATTTTCAGGATCCCTTGATGCAAAAGTGAATGAAAGGGGAATGAAAGTATGGAGATTGATATGTTGTGACAAGTAGATTACATTCCATAAGAAAAGTACAAAAGGAGAAAAATATTCATGCGTTGTAAATGGTAAAGATTTTTTAATTCAAAATTACAATTTTTTAAAAGTCAGTGTTTTATGTTTGAAAGTTCATATGTATGAGTGTAAATAAACGAGTTCATTGACAGAGCAGAGTCAACAACATTTTATTCACTCATCTCTGTCAATGAACTCATTAACATTCAAATATGATAATTTTTAAAGGGTGTGCTTAAGTGTTCTTGTGTGAGTGCGGGAGTAAATATTTTTTTGAAAGAATCATTATGTGTTGGCTCGTAGGAGCTAACTCTTTTTGTTAGCCTCGTAGTCTGTATTGTAAGGTGGAACGCTGTCTGCTGAGGTCGCGAACTCGATGAACTCTCTCTGCAAGAGCTGAACTGGCTCACTACATATTTTTTCTGGTAAGAAAATTTGGCTTTTATTAATCCTAGTTAGATTTGGGGGGACAATTTTCTCCTTAGGCACTTCTGCAGCTGCACTTCTTCTACACTGCGTTGTTTTGAAAAAATTGTCAATTTGGGAAGTTGTGTTGCGGAACCAATAAGCATGTCGACCCTGCAAATGATTTAAGTTTAATGCGTGCGAGTAATGACAGCCAAATACAATGAAGGAAACAAAGGCGAGGTAGCAAATATAACAAAGATGACAATTTATTGTCGTGTTTACAAGCGCGTCCTTAGGGGGTTGTATTTGTGTCTTCAGCTAGATGGGTGATGTCGGTAGCTGGTATAGTCGAAGAGAAGTAGCTAGATGTGCGATCATTGCGGGTAGCTGGAGTCGGTCGAGTCATAGAATACAGCTGGACGATCGTTGCAGGAAGCTGAGGTCGGTCGAGTCGTTGAATGCAGCTGGACGATCGTTGCGGGTAGCTAAGGTCGGTCGAGTTGTTGAATGCAGCTGGACGATCGTTGCGGGTGACTGATGTCGATCAAGTTGTAGATGTGTGCGGTTAGAAGTTGGTGTTGGCAGCTTGGTTGCGTAGAGTCGAGCGAGCGTGGTGACTAAGACCTAGCCGTGTCTTAGTACTGCGGACCAAGTGAACAGACGGGGAAACCGTGGCTAAGGTTTGCCGGACCTTAGCACATACGAAGTTGAGCGAGCGAATCAGTGAAGCTAGGGCTTTGTCATGCCCCTAGATGTACGGGCGTATCGGAGAGGGTAGCTGTGGCTTTGCCGTGTGAAGGCGGTGCGGACGTATCGATGACGGTAGCTATGGCTTTGCCGTGCCAAAGCTGTGCGGGCGTATCGATGACGGTAGCTATGGCTTTGCCGCGCCAAAGCTGTGCGGACGTGTCGGGACTGAAGCTATGGCTGTGTCGCGCCAAAACTGTGCGGATGACTCGGAGACGGTAGCTATGGCTTTGCCGCGCCAAAGCTGTGCGGACGGTCTAGACGGTAGCTAAGGCTTTGCGGTGCCAAAGCTCTACACTGTCGAGTGAACAGGCCAAGAGGCCGCGGCTAAGATTGGCGTTATCTTAGCGCTGCGCAGATAGCGAAGCGGTAGCTAAAGGCTAACTGGTGTCTTTAGCGCTGCGAAGCCAGACGGACGAGTGGAACTGATTGAATGGTTAAGACCGGATGGTCTTAGAGTCCTCTTCATATTTGCCTCCGGGCCGTCTACTTCAACTAGTCAATAAAGACCATCAGAGATGCTCCAACCCACAGAAGGTGACCTCTAATGGTCCTTAAAAGGACCTTTTGTGCATATCAATGTTATTGGAAAAGGCAAATCTACCACTAGAAGTGGGACTCAGCCTAAGTGGTAAGGTGAATGCAACCACAAGACGTAGGATTCGACTTTGAATGAGCTTCGCTTAGAACGTGCCGATATTTGCCTGTGCCTCCCACCAGACAAGGCTTGACACAAGGTCAAAAGCCCGAAGGCCGATTAAAGTGGGGATAAAGGGGGGGTCGGGAACGAGCCGAGGCTCGAACCCTGCTGATCTGTGTTGCTTATCGGCTCACTTAGTGCAATGTGAGTCTGATGAACCTGGTGGTTTCATGGGCCCAAGAATGGGTCCGGGCACGTATGTCAGTTTACGGCTTAAACTAGACGCAAGGTCTAGTGCCATACAAGGTGTTCCAAAGGAGACAGAAATGCAGCTCGCCCAACCGGGACAGCCTAATCGAAACTAGGAGTCTTAAAGGCCTCATGTCTGCCATTATTCCTTTTGCGGAGCCACGCTCCGGACCGAAGTCCAGAACAGGCTCCCAGGTGTTCTTCACAGAGAACGCGCCTTTATTTCTGAAAATCCATACACAAAGGAATATATGATACTCAGTGGGCGCAAGGCCCCAAAAATTTGGGGGAAGGAGAGGGGACGAAATCAGTATTTAACCTATGGAACCCTAGCTAGTCACACACATCGCCAACAATCATCATTCAATCATTTCATTCACTCATTCTGTACCATAAATCCATCCACCCACCAACCACGCCACAATCACCAGAACACTTCGTTGCTCTATGGAAGCCCTACTTTTAAAGAAAAAAACGATGAAAATGAAATGACATATGTACAACGAGTGAAATATGATGAGGGGTTGGAGAAAAGCCCCCAAGTAAACCAAACATAAACCCCGGTTGGTTTCCCTCCCATCCCCCTTTCTATGATGTGGAGAGTCGACCGTTTTTTGGTACTTGGATAAGACCAAAAACAAGCCGAGCTATCCCTATGGGGGAGGAACCTAAAGGCTAATCGGGATAAAAAGAATAAACGGCAAGGGATGCGGCCAGGAAAAAAGAATGAGCATGGAATTATGAATGTGACCCAGATCCTCAAAAAAGGCCAGGGACTAACCAGTGGAAAAGGGTGAAAAAAAATTAGGAAAAGGGGAGTATCTTGGATAAACCTAATATCTAAGACGTAGGGGACAATGACACACCACAAACTACTAGGGGGTCTGAGAATTCTGAGTAGTACTAAAAGGATCCGACTTGCCCGTGGTGGGGTCCCGAAGGACCCAAATCATCGTCACCATGCGCATGCAGAGGAGGGAAGGATGATTCCAGCGTTGCCCCCTTGCTGAATGTTATGCAGTCCAAGCGTCTTCTATCGCATCTAATCTTGACCCTAAGCTGATGCCTAAAGAACAAGATCAGATCACGATGAGAAAGGTTTGCACCCTCATACAATCCCTTGTTTCGCGTCTGCCAAATCACCATTCTAGCCACGGCTAGGATCACGAGAAACACCACACGCTTCTCACCATGAAACGGAGGGTCAACATTGTCCACAACGTACCCAAAGTCGAGCAGCACAAGCTCTCTAGGGCTGATGCAAGCCGTCCACTCCTTGACGTGACTCCAGAACGGGCAAAGCCGCTGGCAGTAATAGAAAGCGTGCAAAGCCGTTTCCTCAAGACCACTGCCGCAGCGGGGGCAATCAGGCATTTCTGCCAGGCACGTTCTGTAAGCCCCGTCGTTGAGGGCCAACACGTTCCGAACAAGCCGCCAGGTGAGCGAGAACTCGGAGTTGTTCAAGACGCCCTAACCTGGCGCCCAATTCCACAAGGAACGAATCCCCTCCACCGACAAGCCGAGCCGTTCCACCAGAGGATCCGAAGCGGAACCCTCGATATAGTTCCTTCCGATACCGAGAGAGGTCACCTTCCTTCCGATACCGAGAGAGGTCACCGAGTGAACAGTGCGTCATCCCTTGGCCTACGACGACCTTCAGCCTCGGGATTCGACCGTAGGCGAGAAAAGCCGTCTCTCACCATCAGGCCCCACACCGCATCCGTTGTTAACGATCGGCCTAGGTAAGCCAGTCTCTCAGTGAGCCAGTGACTCTCGAGATCCGGTATCCCCAGACCCCCATCGCGAAGACGTTGACAGCAGACCTGTCTACGGACCAACGGGCTTCGACCCTTCCAAGGGAACTTGGAAAGGGATTGTTGCAGCGCCACCCGATGATCCCTAGGCAGAGGGAGTACGGACAAATGGTAAAGGATTAGGGGGAAAATGTACACGGCGCACATCTCCACCAGCCCTTTAAGGACAACTTCCTTCGAAGCCAGACTGCCACCCACGCTTCTACCTTGGCTCGTACTTCCAACCAATTTCGCTCCAGCTGGAGGCCGGGCCCGAACCACACCCAAAGGATGCGGACGGGACCGTCACTCCAGCGGAAGGGCCCTGGCAGGGGAACGCTGCCCCCCACCACCACCACCACCAGCCACCCAACCGCAAGCCTTCACTTTTGTCAAAATTGACCTTGGCACCAGCTACCTTTTCGTACTTCTCGACTGCCTTCTTCATCGCAATTATGTCCAGACGGCTAGACACAAAGACAGTGATATCATCAGCGAACGCGGAAATCTTTGCTCGGACGCTGCCGGTTAGCGTGATTCCGCGCAGGGCCGGACGAGTCCTCTCATCCCTAAGCCTCCGGAGCAGGGGCTTCAAAGCGAGGACATAGAGAAGAGGAGACAAGGGACAGCCTTGCCGAACCGACAGCTCGATCGCAAAGGCCCTCGAACGCCTTCCATTCACCTGCACCACCGCCTGCGGGTTGTGATACAGCATGCTGATCCATTTGTGGAACTCCGGTTCGCATTCAGCAGTCTCCAAAACCGTCGCCAAGAACCGATGGTCCACCCTATCGAAGGCCTTGGACTGATCTAAATTGATCAGCGCGGCTTCAGTGTCGTCTTTTATCCCCTCTAGGATCTGGCGAACCAAATGCAAGTTGTCTTGGATCGTAGCACTGCTCCGGGCCGATCAAATCACTAATGACAAGCTGCAAACGATTCGCCAAGACCCGGGCCAAAATCTTTAACTCTGTGTTAAGCAGAGTTATGGGCCTGTAATCATCTAGCTCCCCCCGAACATGCCTGCCTTCTTTCTTCAGCAATGTGATCACACCCTTAGTAATGCTACCAGGGATGGCTCCCTGGGCAAACCAATGGTTGAACACATCCGTCAGAATAGGGACAAACATGTGCGACATCCTCAAGTACACTTCGTAGTGTACATCCAGTCCCGGCGACCTGTTAAGGCCGACCTGCTTCAACGCACTACGGACCTCGCACTCCGTAACCAAACCCACGCAACTAGCCGCTTCCGCCTCCCCAAGGCGAGGGAAGTCAGGTAAATAGTTGCGGAACTCCTGAACCTGGAGCTCAGGATAGCGGGCAAAGCGATCGTGAAAGTGCACCCGAAAAGCCTCACGTATCTCACAACTCGATCTCAGCACACGCCCGTCCGGGATGTTAATGCATTCGATGTGCCGACGAGGGAACATTCTCAACTCTTCCTTACGCAATAACGCGTTGCATTTCATGGCTTCGTTGGGAACTCTTTTTAGCCTATTTCTAACTACCAAGCCCTTGTAGCGCTCGTTAGCCTCGCGCTCAAGGTCCCCTTTAGCTAGATCTATTGCTACGGAGTCCCCCCTTCCACCGCCCGGGAAAGCCTATCATCTTAGGATTTCGCCTTCTTAGCCCTATCTAGAGCGAGCTGATGGCTATATTTGATGGCGAAATCCCAAATCTTATACTTAAGGGATGCTCACCACTTATTCCCAATAACGGCCCCCACTAACGCCCGCTGAATTAGGTTTTCTAACCGCTTCTAGAAGTCCCATATCTCCAGTAAGGAGGTCTTAAATTTCCAGTAGCTGGCCAGACTAGGCCTATTTGCAAAACCAGTTTATGGTCAGTCCGCCCTAACTAGTGGAACGTGGGACAAGCAACTAGGTCACTGTCAGCTCTTCTGATTAGCACTCTGTCCCGATAAGACCGGATCTGGCCAGAGGATGAACAACCTAACCACGTCCACATCTCCCTCCCTGGGTGATCCAAACGGTACCTGTCAATCAGATCGAATTCTGTCAAAAAATTGACCTGGCTACTTTCACACCTTCCCGACCCGCTAGCACCCCGACCGGCCCTATCTATCTTGGGATCAAGGATCGCATTCCAATCACCCACAAGAACTGTCCGCTTCGAGGCTTCCAGGAACGACCCCAACCGCCGAAAGAAGGGGCATATCTCCGCAGCGGAGCAGGGCGCATGAGCCACAGCTATCCGAAACTCGAAGGTTTTTATGGCAACATCAGCGACCAGCAGCCGGCCCCCGTCACCTGCAAAAACAATATTGACAATCGTTTCAAGGCTGCGTCCAACTAGCAGAAAGACTCCAGCGCTGAGGTGGCTGCCGAATGCTGACTAAACGACAAAGTCGTCCTCCAGCACCCGACAGTCCGCCTCGCAACTGAAGTGAGTCTCCTGCACCGCAGCAACATCAACACACAGGTTCGAGAGTTCAGTCCCCTCACATTTAAAGTGGCAACGTTTAAAGCCATTCTTGCACACTTACCTACTCAATGTCGACGATGGGCCGGAAATGCCTGGGAGTGAGGATGCCGACGGCCTATCTCAAGGAGCCGGTGCCGAGCTCAGTAGTCACTCGGCCATCCCTGGACACTCCGCCTACATCAAGCGGGAACAACTTTAACGATCTGTAAAAAGAGGGGTGAACCAAAGTAGGGACCCTCCCTGCACAAAAATTTAAACATCGTTTTAACGAGGAGTGCTCCAAATCCGCCAACTTTATGCCTGTGTCAGTCTGCCAAAACGTATCCAGGAACTTTCATACGCCTCTGATACGGTCCCCAGCCGACCGGACAAAAGTGGTCACCATGGGTGCACTCCTAAAGTCGACCGGATTGGAAACCTTCGTGTCTTTCACCTTCTCCAGGTCCAGCAGCGGCTTCAAAGCTTTTCGGAGCTGGAAGTCCGCAACTGCTTCCGGCTCCACTGAGCATAGAGCCGTTGCTTTATTGATTTGTTCAAAACTGAGGTCCAGGTTTTTGGACTTTGCCTGTCGCCGGCTTGGTTTCCGTGGAGCAGGAGGATCTGACTTCTTTAGTGTGGCCTCCGCAGGGAACAATTCCGGGGAGGAAAACGAAGAGGGGCTAAGTGAGGGGAGGGAAGAAGTACGAGCAAGACTCGTTGGTTGGATTCTTTCACAAGATTGAGATCTTGGGAGGGGGATTTGATACGGGCGGGGTTGTTGGGGAAAAAGTTCTTGGAGGAAAGTCTGTTGTGGGGAGTCAGGTTTTTGTTGGGATGAATAATAGTCCATTTGTTGGGGAGATTGTGGAAGTTGGAGAATTGGTTGTGAGAGTTGTACAGGGGGCTGTACAGGGGGTGCATGTTGTGGATAACGGTATTGAGGGGGAGGTGATGGCTGTTGTGGAGCTGGCTGAAGTGAAGATTGAGTCTGCGAAGACGAATCAGAGGGGCCTACTTATGATGAGATGGCCCCGAGCTCATCCTCTTGGAGGCCCCTTCTCCACTGTCTCTCCTCCTCTTCAGGTTCGTGGTGGTTTCCATCGGTGTTTCCTGGGTTGTCTGGGATGTCTTTTTCGGCTTTCTCTTCGCTGGACCCTTAGTTGCTGGTGAAGATGCTGCGGTGATTACTGAAGGAGTTTCTGGTGGGGATGCTGGTGGAGTCGCTGAAGCCGGTGGATTTGCAGGATCTGGTGAGGATGATGGAGCTGTTGAAGTTACTGGTGCGGGTTCTGTGGTGGAGACAGCTTTTGGGCCTAAATCCTTGACAGGAGAGGCGGACACAGATTTCTTTTCCCCTTTATTTGGGGACTTTATTTTTTTC
This sequence comes from Sepioteuthis lessoniana, assembly GCA_963585895.1. Lineage (NCBI taxonomy): Eukaryota > Metazoa > Mollusca > Cephalopoda > Myopsida > Loliginidae > Sepioteuthis > Sepioteuthis lessoniana. The sequence continues at coordinate 71,318,919 of OY757906.1, read as the reverse complement.
CTGGATACCTCGGTCCAGCCTTCGTCTGTATTGGGTTGATTGGAAACTTTAGACTGGACTGGTCCCGGTTCCTTGCTAGTTGTAGCCTTTGTCGACTGCTAGCTGCTGATGGTGGCCGTGGTGACTGTGGTGTCTCTGGTTGCTGCAGTATTCTGCTGGGCCTTTTGAGGGCAAAACTTTGCGATGTGTCCCAGCTGCTTACAGCCCCAACATCGCAGGCGTCTTCCTTCCACGACCACCATCATCCGCCTCTCTCTGTTGACGATTATCTCTGGAATGTCCTGGAAGCCCTCCCGGATCAGGCATAACCGGAACATGTAGTCCCCGTAGGCCGTCCCGGCAGCTAACCTGAGCAAGTTTATTTCCTCAACGCATCCGAATGCGCTGAGGAAAGCGGCCAGCACCTCTCCCGTGATGAAAGCCGGAACGTTGCAAACTGTAACCCGAATCCTACGGGTCCGTAAGTATTCCGGTTGCCGCCGGAAGAATTTAGTCGTGATGTGACTCGAAGCTAATTTGGCTGCTTGTTCTCTAGAGGGGATCAGGACGTCCCATGTTGTGTAACTTCTTCGGCAGAAGTATTGGCATGGGACGCCTGCTTTCCGCAAGAGGTCTTCAAACCCCTCCTTTTTGAGCCCAACCAGCTGCCTTGTTTTTAGGTCGGTCACCACCAGCGAGACGATCCTAGTCTCTAGTTTCTGAAGGATCTCCGGGATGGGCAAGATTTCATTGCCTTTAAAGTAGTCGGCATACTTGCCCACCCGATCCTGTTCATATTCTTCCGGGTCCCTCTACCGGATCTTCCATGGAGGGGATGTAGGATTCGCTGGCTTTAACCCTTGCCCTGGCTGGATTGGGCTTCCTGACTCTGAGGGGAGCGGCAAAGATGGCCAGTTGGAACCGATAAGACTGTTTTCTTGGGTCTCTGGCTTCCCTTGCTCCTCCGACTGCTTCGAGGGGGCTTCTTTTACCCCTTCTTCAGCTTCATGAGTTGGCACCGCTGGGTCATGAGATTGATGAGATGTAGAAGGAGAAGAACCCTCCATGATTGCAAAATAGCAATCAGGAGGGTCAACGTGGTTTTTGATGAAGGAACTAGATGAGGGCCTAACTAAATGTAAAAAATAAAAGACTAACTAAGAAAAAGAAAATAGAGGGATGGGTCTAGTGTCTACGGGCCGCAAGGTTACTTATATGCGAAAAGTAAAACCTTCACGACCAGGAAACTGGGGACAGTACTGCCGTCCAGCAACTGGAGCTCGGTAAGAGAAGTGGGGCGCAACTAGCGTCGAGTTGTCAGACAAAAAAAGGTGGCAGTAACTCAATACCGATCCACAAAATGCAATTTACATTTAAACAATGACAGTATGAAAAGCAACCAATGACAAACAATCAAGACAGTCAATCAATGCAATTAAGACAAGCAAGACAAGCAACAAGACAAGCAATAAGACAAGCAATAAGACAAGCAAAAAACAACAAGACAAAGCAAAAAATAGCAAAGCAACGCAGTCAAAAGATACAGAGCTCGTTCAAAAAAGCAGAGAACGCGCCGCCAAAAGAGGAAAAGGGCTTGTTGACATTAATGGAATGCTATGCCACTCTGCTGAGCCGCATAAATAGAAAGTTCTTCTATAAAATAAAAAAATGGGTGGAGAAATAAAGTACTTCTTTAGCCTGATATAGGCTAGCGAAGATAATTAATTACATTTTTATAGAGTTATTTCTGGCAGAAGTGTTTTGTAAATATTGTTAAATTTGATTTATCCCTTTTTTTTTAGCTGTAACGGGAGGTCAAGGTCGTAAAAAGGGCTTTGTCATTTCCGGCTGTACCCGGATGTAATTTTTCTAGGGCGAGAGCGTAATCCGATCTATGTATGTTTGTGAGCAGGTCACGGCAGTTGGTTTACGGCTGTGTTATTTTTTTTTTTTTTTTTTTTGCTCCCCTTTTTGCAGGTAAAAAAATAAGATTGTAACAAAGTCGTTCATCTTAATATGCGTTCGAACGTATGATTTGCAAATTTGAAATTCATAATGATTATAATTAAACATTTTCCAAGTATAGAGCGTATATGCACCGTAAAAGAAGCACCAAGGACAAGCATGGATATAGGGAAATTTAGTTAAATGGCCAGCGAAAAAAAGATCATCGAAAAAATCAAGGAAAATCTATATTTAAAAAATCACATTTCATTTAAATAGTATTTAACATTTAAAGTAATAAAATATTTTTTCGGAACTTCAATAATAAGGAATTGATAATTGGATATTCTTTGAAATTTTTGTCTATCAGTGTAAACTTTTAATAATTCGGCGATTTCATTAAAATGACTTTTAATGAATAAATCTATGAATATTTTTATTCGTGTATTTTTTAATTATGGATTTTGTTTTGTTTTGTTTTGTTTTGTTTCATTTCTTTGCATAGACAGATGGATGAAGGGATGCATCCTCTCTTTCCCTAAAAAGGGCAACCTCGGATTAGCCAAGACCTACCGAGGTATAATACTTACATCCATAGCAGCCAAAATATACAATGCCCTACTAGGAAACCGCATAGAACCTAAAATTGACAACATTCTTAGGAAGAACCAAAATGGCTTCCGAAGAAATAGATCCACCACCTCACGAATATTGACTATCCGTAGATTCCTTGAAGGCGTACGGGCAAAAAACCTACAGGTGACAATACTATTTTTGACTTTACCAAGGCCTTTGATTCCATTCACAGAGGGAAGATGGAACAAATTCTACTAGCATACGGCATACCAAAAGAGACCGTCGCAGCCATAATGATTCTTTATAGAAACACCAAAGTGAAAGTACGTTTCCGGATGGAGACACTGACTACTTCGACATTGTAGCAGGTGTACTGCAAGGGGACACACTGGTCCCATACCTCTTTATCATCTGTCTAGAGTATGTGCTTAGAACATCGATTGATAAAATCAAAGAAAACGGTTTCGAGCTGACAAAGAAAAGAATCAGAAGGTACCCCACAAAAACAATTACCGACGCTGACTATGCCGATGAAAAAGCGATTCTGGCAAATGCACCCACCCAAGCCGAAACACTACTGCATAGTCTGGAGCGAGCCATCACAGGCATTGGCCTCCATGTCAATGCACACAAAACGGAAAACTTGTACTTTAATCAAACAGGTGACATCTCCACACTAGGCGTTAGCTCTCTGAAACTAGTTGACAAGTTCACCTACCAAGAAAGCAGTGTCTCATCAACCGAAAAAGACATCGACACGCGACTAGTAAAGGCATGGACAGCTATCGATAGCTATCGGTCATATGGAAGTCAGACCTGATCGATAAAATGAAACGTAGTTTCTTCCAAGCAGCAGTCGTGTCGATACTGCTATATGGATGCACTACATGGACGCTGACTAAACGGATGGAGAAAAAGCTTGACAGCAACTACACAAGAATGCTGTGAGCAATACTGAACAAGTCCAAGAGGCAACACCCCACAAAGCACCAGCTATACGGCCACTTACCTCCCATCACGAAAACTATCAAAGTTAGACGAACCAGACATACAGGACACTGCTGGAGAAGTAGGGACGAGCTCATAAGCGATGTTCTCCTATGGACCCCTTCACATGGTCGAACGAAAGCAGGGCGACCAGCTCGAACCTACATGCAGCAGCTCTGTGAGGATATGGGATGTAGCCCTGAGTACCTGCCAGAAGCGATGAACGATGGGAAGGAGTAACGAGAGAGGGTCAGGGATATCCGTAATGGAAGCTCGACAAGAGGATGATGATTTTATAAATGAGGAAATTTGTCTTTTTTTATATAGGATATTGGTTGGTAAAAATATTTATGTAGGTTCCACTCGTTTACAAAAATTTAGTTCGTATTCAGCTAGCAAAACTCAAATGATATAAATTACATTTAAGACATAACTTCACCTTCACAAATAAAATAGTCGTTTTGGGCCCCACCTGGTCGGGGGGTGTAGAGGCCCTAGATACGATTCTGGTTTTACTGAATATTGTATTTCGACACATATCATTAAGTGAAAAGACAAAAACAGAGGGCAGAAAAAAACAAAAAAAACAAAAAGCAAAAAACGCAACGCTGTATCATGAATTTACAAGAAAACCTGACAAATTGCAGGTATTATCTTCAAATTGTCTTTGCTTTAACTATTTAGAACTAAAAGCAGATTCATTTTGTTTATTTGCTTTTTTCTTCTTTGTAAGTTTTGCCAGTTTAAATACATAAAGATAAATTCTGTTAATTTAGTATGATACATGTTCCTGTTAAAGCTACTACTCAGTAGCTGACATGGAATATCTAAATGATATAACCGACGTGAAACTAAGAGCATTGAACATAAACTAACTGCACATAATTGCTCTTGGTCTTAACAATAGAAAAAAACCTGTTTCTGCTACAGATTAAAATAAAACAATCAAGTAAAAGAATTGTGAATAGCTGGACTTGAACTAAGATAAAAGTTAACAAATTTAAAGGAAAAAAATCTATTCCCAGAATATATATCACTAAAAGCCATGGGAAGTAGCATGGTGGATGAATCAAAAGTTGGGTCAACGACAAACCTCACCAGATGCTAGACAGAAAAACTTCAAAGGTTAACAGCCAGGGTCAAATAGTTCAGTCAGGAAATTGCTGCTACTATCAGAGTGGCGTCCATTGATGAGGAAAAAAATGCCAACGAAAGACTACCATGACTTTAAATCAAAATATTTGTCCAAACCGCATCGGCCTTCGCGCAGGAAAACAAGGAGCGCGTTCTACTGAGGTTAGGGCATTGGCCTCAGTGTTAGAAAAATCATTTAAAGAGGTCAAACCCAAATTCAATCCAAAATTATTCAGATGCAAAAACATAGTTCACATAGCAACATTTAACGTTTGGACTTTAAATAGAATAAACCAATTACATGAGCTAACAGCGTTTGCAGCAGAGCATAACATAGTCATAGAACGCATAGATGAACATAGATACTACCATAGTGAACAAGAAATACAATACCATGGTACTGGGAATGGATAGACGTTTGTCTCAGTGTCTACAGAGAAAAACTTCATCATCATCATCATATCGCGCTGGTAGCACGGATATCCCTGACCCTCTCTCGCCACTCCTCCCTATCGTTCATCGCCCTAGGTAGGTCTTCAGGACAACATCCTGTATCCTCACATAGCTGCTGAATGTACGTTCGAGCTGGTCGTCCTGCTTTTGCGCGGCCATGTGTGGGGATCCATAAGAGTACATCTCTTATGAGTTCATCTCTGCTTCTCCAGCAGTGTCCTGCATGTCTGGTTCGTCTAACTTGGATAATTTTCGTGATAGGGGGTAGGTGGCCGTACAGTTGGTGTCTTGTGGGGTGTTGCTGCCAGGACTTGTTCAGGATTGCACGCAGCATTCTTGTGTAATTGCCATCTAGCTTCTTCTCCCATCGTTTTGTTAGCGTCCATGTAGTGCATCCATATAGCAGTATCGATGTGACCGCTGCCTGGAAGAAACTGCGTTTCATTTTATCGGTTAGGTCTGATTTCCATATAATCGATAGCCTATTGATAGCTGTCCATGCTTTCGTTAACCTCGTTTCGATGTCCTTTTCGGTTGATTCGACTCTGCTTCCTAGGTACGTGAATTTGTCTACTAGTTTAAGTGGGGTTCCTTCTAGAGTGGAGATGTCCCCCGTTTGGTTATAGCACATATATTCTGTTTTGTGTGCATTAACATAGAGGCCTATGCTTGCTGCTGCTCGTTCCAAACTATGCAGAAGTGTTTCGGCTTGGTCAGGTGTATTTGCCAGTATCGCTATGTCATCGGCGTAGTCGGCATCGGTAATTGTTGTTGCGGGGTATCTTCTGCTTCTTTTCTTCGTCAGTTCGAAGCCATTCTCTTTGATTTTGTCAATCGATGTTCTAAGTACGTAGTCTAGACAAATGATAAAGAGGTACGGGGCCAGCGTGTCCCCTTGTAGTACTCCTGCTACAATGTCAAAGTATTCTGTGTCTCCATCCGGTGATCGTACTTTTACTTTAGTGTTTCTATCGAGAATCGTTATTGCCGCTACGGTTTCTTTAGGTATGCCGTACGCTAGTAGGATTTGTTCCATCTTTCCTCTGTGAATGGAGTCGAAAGCCTTGGTAAAGTCGACAAATATTAATGTCGCTTGTAGGTTCTTTGCCCGTACACCTTCGAGGATTCTGCGGATGGTTAATATTTATGAGGTCGTGGATCTATTTCTTCGGAAGCCATTTTGGTTTTTTCTAAGTATGTTGTCGATTTTGGGTTCTATTCGGTTTCGTAGTAGGGCATTGTAGATTTTGGCAGCTGTGGATGTAAGTGTTATGCCTCGGTAGTTTTTGGCTAATCCGAGGTCCCCCTTTTTAGGGAAGGGGAGTATGCATCCCTTCATCCATCTATCTATCGGATTTTGATTGTATACTGCGTTGCAGTGTCGGAGCAGTATGTCGTCGAATTGTCTGGTCTTCCATACTTCCGGGGGAATTTCGTCCAGCCCTGCAGCTTTCCTATTTTTAATTTTTCTGAGAACCGAGTCGAGTTCTTCTTGTGTGAACGGTCCTAGTTTAATGTCTAATTGTTTGCTAATTATTCTGGTGATTGGTTCATGCGTTATTTTTGGTGGGTTTCCAAGTAAGTTTTCGAAGTGCTGTTTCCACAGTTTTATTCTTTCTAGTTGGTTTGCTGCTTTAAGTTTTGCTTTGGCTGTGTTCTTTCTTCTGCTCACTTAGCAGGCATATATATAAAGGAACAGACAGAATACATTCAAAATCAGATAGATAAGATTAGAGACTCGGTGGAAGATAGAGAAAAACTTAATCAACGTCATCATTGAAGAATATGAATGCTTCTTAGTCCTTGTGGCCTAAAATTGCTAAATTACATTGAGAAAATACAACCGATAATGACGCATGTTTCATTCAACGGCAATCCCTGCACGACATGTCACGCCCATGCCAGTGATGAAACAGGCATCATCACCTTATACAACGAGCTATCTTCTCTTGTTCGTAGCATCTCCAAACACAACCTACTAATCATCGGAGGAGACAAATAGCCATAGACGAAAGTAACAACTCGGAAAACAGAAAAATCGACTAACATGCTTTAATACTAAATTCCAAAAAGAGAGGAAAAATTATGCACTTACACCGACCCTAATAATGTTATAGAATAGATAGTTTATATCTTCATAAACAAGAAGTGGATAAATAGCCCTCTGAACTCGTCTTTTGAAGGAGTATCTTCTGATCACAGAATTGTCACAACAAAGATACGACTGAGTCTATGCAGAAATAAGGTAGAAACAGTCAAAACCACTAGATACAACATGTCCTCACTTAATAATGTAGATATTAGCAATAAATATACGATAACTGTTAGAAACAAATTCGATTCTCTTCAGGATATATCCGAAACACATAATCCGAGTGAAGAATATGAAAACATCGTCAATGCCCACATGGAAGCTTCAGCAGAATGTATACCAACCAAACCTAGATCCAAACATAGAGTTTCATGGGAGATACTAGTAGTTCGGAAAAAACGAAATAACGTGAAAAGGTGTCCTTATGTAATAAAAGAAACCCAACAAATGCCAACGCGTACAAACTTAAGAAGGAACAAAGAGAACTAACGCACGTCAAAAAAGAACAAAAAATACAATAACATAAGAAACTCGGTAGAAGATAGATAATCACTAAAAGCGAGACAGACAATAATGAAATGAGCAAAACTAAAAGCTGCCAGCCAAGAAGAACGGATACACATGTGAAAAGAACATATCAAGAATCTCCTTGGAACCTCCCATAAAGTCACAAATAAACCTATCCCAAAAATTATCAGTGGTCAACTAGACATAAAGTTAGAACAGTTTACTCAAGAAGAATGTAAAAGAATCAAAAACACAAAAGCTTCAGGCCTCCATGAAATACCCCCAGAAGTATAAAAGACAAGGAAATTGGATGACTTACTTCTTCAATTTTGCAACGCCATATATAAACAGAATACAATAGAAAGATGGACAAAAGGTTGCATCTTCCCCTGCTCTAAGAAAGGTGACCCCAGAATCACCAAGAACTACAGAGGCAAAACTTTTACATCTATAGTGACTAAGATTTGTAATGCTCTGCGAGAAAATATCTTAGGAAAAATCAGAACAGTTTTCGGAGAAAACGATTCACAACATCACAGATTCTAACAATCCGTTGAATCATCGAAGGAGTTCGTTCAAAAAATCTTAAGGCAACACTATTGTTTATAAATATCTCCCAAGCATTTGATTCAATACACAGAGGAAAGATGGAGCAAATACTTCTAGCTTATGGTCTCCTCAAAAGAAACTGTTACAGCCATAATGATGCTCTATAGAAACATGAAAAATAAGGTATGCTTACCGGAGAGAGGCACGGATTTCTTCAGTATTGTTGCCGGAGTTCTTCAAGGAGAAACATTGGCGCATCTGTTTATGATCTTCCTAGACTAGGTACTTCGAATATCGATAGATCTGATAAAAGAAAATGGATTTACTCTAAAAAAAAAAGTAAAGAAGCAGACGATACACAGCAGAAATTATTACAGACGTAGACTATGCAGATGACATAGCACTTCTTGCAAACACACCTACCCAAGCTGAGTCCCTACTGCATAGCCTGGAGCAGGCAGCGGGAGACAGTGGTCTCAACGAGAATGCAAACAGGGTACATCTATTTTAATCGAGAAGGAGCCATCTCCACTCCAAATGGTGGTCCTCTAAAATTAGTTGACAATTTCACGTACTTCGCCAGCAGTGTCTCATCAATTGAAAGTGAAGTCAATGTTCGCCTAGCCAAGGCGTGGACTGCTATCGATAGGCTATCGATCAACTAGAAGTCTGATCTATCCAATAAAAGAAAGCAGCAGTCGTGTCAATATAACAATATGAATGGACTGCATGGACGCTGATTAAAACACTTAGAGAAAAAGCACAAGAATGCTACAAATAATATTGAACAAATATTGGAAGCAATACTCCACAAAACAACAGCTGTACAACCACCTACTTCCCACCACTAAAACCATCTAAGTAAGACGAACAAGACATACGGGTACTGCTAGAGAAGCAAGGACGAACTCATAAGTGACATTCTCCTGTGGACCCTTACACATGGACGTGCCAGTGCTAGTCGACGAGCAAGAACGTACCTATAACAGCTCTGTGCAGTCACAAGATGCAGTTTAGAGAGCCTGCCGGGAGCGATGGACGATAGAGACGGATGGATAGAGAGAGTCTGGGAAATCAGTGCAAGCAGCACGACTTGATGATAATGAACCATTAATTTCTCTTTATGACAACCAACACACTTCTAAACTTCCCAGTCTTCCAGCTTTGAGTGGATTGTGTTTTCCCCACTCAGCTGTAATCTTATCTTCAGACAGAATGTGGCGAAAAAATGAGCAGAGCCTAATTCCGGAGATTCCAACCCAATAGCAATACCTCTCCTATTTCACCAAAGAGAAGGAAAATCAGAGGTCCGACGTCTGCCTGCAAAATACTAGTCGTGGGAACTAAGACAGTTTGGGGCCCATGCACATTTGCATAGGCCATCTTGTTAAGCTGATCACGTGTACAGCAGTCGGAGAGACATCATTAAATACTCACTCATCCTTTTTTTAATCATTATTTTGCAGCTTATATAAGGAAGATCTTATTGGATATTAAATTGACTTCGTCTTTGAGAAATGGCTGGAGATGACACTTGCTTAGGCGGCAATAGGATTTGAAATTTGACCCTTTCGACCTTTAGCTTAATATGCTCACTTGTAAGTTACCATTCGGAACTGCAGAAGCTATTGTTACTGGCATAGAAACTTGTGTCAATAGTAATGTTGTTTTTGTTATGATAGCTTTCCTGATGATGGTTTTGTGAGCAATCATTTCTATTGCTATGCAAATACCGAGAAATCACTAAAAGAAAAGACGTCAATGGTAAAAGGAAGATGCGAGTAACACAGCTTATCCAATGTATTCTATGCGACTGTCTCTTGAGGTTTTAATAAATTGTTTACCCAGCGCTTGCCCTGTCCTTAGGGTTCCCAACAGCAATGGTGGGACTAAATGATGGAAAATGCTGTTCTCTGGTGTAAGGTTCTACTCCACCATCTCATCCCATGGTCTCTCTCTCTCTCTCTCTCCTTTCAACTCTCTCTCTCTTTATTTTCTCTCTTACACACTCACATATATACAAATGCTCGTCTATCCTACAAATAGATATTTGAAATATCGATTGAAAAATGAGAAGCTGACAAATTCTTAAAATCACAGTTTTAGATTTTAAAGTTACATTTTAAAATTGATGTTTTCAAGAAATTTGAACGGGGGCGGAAGAGGGAAATTCGCTGCTTGGAATTGTGAACTTCTGTATCATTTGTGTGCATGTTGAATCGAATGCATCAATTATATTTTCCTTAAATAAATGATCATACATTACTCGGTAACTCAACAGGGAAGACACTTCATTTCTAAACAATCAGTTTGGATAAGATCTCTTCATCAGTATTTGTTTGTGTGCATATATCAATGTACTGTACTATTGATATTGGTTTGGTCTATTTAATGGCATACCGACACACTATGGGTTATTCAATGCCGAAATTTGAGCAATTTGTAAATGTTCAATTATAATCATAATTTATAATTTCTACGTTCCATAGCAACCATTTTTTTAATCACACCTTTTATTTCTTTATAATAATAATCATTTGTCGGCACATAGTTATAAGGTACCAAATATTCCTATTTAGTTCTAATAATTTATTCACATGTATGTGGTTTAAATTAATTACTCCTATTCAATAATAATAATCATTTGTTTGCACACAGTCATATCAGGAAGTCGCGTCTCTTAGTGGCTAAAACGCTAGATTGCGACATCGTGTAAAAAGTTTGAATTCCAGTTGGCCTGTTACGTTAACATTTGGACTAATACCCTTAGCAAAACATGAAATCCTTAATCCCTCAGCTATGGGCTAAATAGTACTTCTGCTGTTTTTCAGTAAGAATGACTTTGGCATTAAATAACTCAAGAATGTTGATGTGCTTGAAACCATATAACTGTTATGTTTCTTTATTTAAATAAAGAAACATAACAGTTATATGGTTTCAAGCATTCTTCTCCAACAAAAAATTTTCAAACAGATCTGTTTAATTCATTACAGGTCAAAGTGAACCAGAGAGTAATAGCAATGAAGGGGTACCTCAGAGCTCCAGAACTTGCGTTTCACAACTGGATGCAGTTTAATGTCATACCCTGGACACGTCTTTTTAGAGAGGGTCTCACTCTTCTGCAGAGGATGCAGTTGGCGTACTCTAAGCCTCATCAAATATTGGTACAAATAAGAGCAGTTTACATAGTAATGAGATTGATTCCAAGTTAGAAAGCCATATTCAAAAACAACTGACTAATGTTAAATTTAGATAGTGATTCGCAGAAGTCACATTCAGCTGAGTAATCTTGGAAAATGAAAGACATTTTCTGCTAAGTTTTTCATGAAAATGGAACGCAAGATAAAATTCTGTGTCAAACTTCAGGACAGTGTAACAGAAATATTTAACAGGTTAATACAGGTTTATAAAGGTCAATTTCTCTCTTCAGCACAGATTTTTGTAAGTGACACAAAACATTTTTGGTTGGGCAAAAGGCTGCCAAAGTTTAATTCCGTTTTTGTCGACTGGTCACTTCATGAAGAGAGGAAAATCTGAAAAAAGTGAACGAATGATTTTACCAAAAATAATATCCCAGTGGTGTCTCAGCCATCTAATTCATCTGGACTGTGTCCTTGTAACTATTTCCTGTTCCCAAATATTAATGCCTAAATCGGTGGTTGTCATTTGAAATAGTTCAGAATATGCAACTGATTGTTAAGAACTAGCTGAAAGCAATTTTCCAACCCAGTCACATTTGAACTCATTATTTCTATTTAGTAATGAGTTCTGTCATTACTGAGTGTCTGATACTTGTAGTCTTGAGCCAAAACAAAACTTAGCTTAGTAAAAACAATTACGTATGTTTTTATAACTCAAGTGCAACATTAAATGGGATATGATTAAATTCGATTACATCAACCTTATAAAATTGATCCAAGTTTAAAAATTAACACAAATCGATCGATTTATAAAAACCTCGGCCGATCTTTTAGTCATCAAAACTAGAATTAATTACTTTTGGTTTGGTTTGGTTTCTTTGTTTAATTTCATATCAACCTTCGTGGGTTGTTTAATGCCAAATCCAACTCTGGAGAAAAATAGCGGTGGTACTATTTGACCCATAATTGGGGTAATTACTTTTGAATATTTTCGATGTCTCATAACTTCCATGAAATGTTATGTAATAGGGTACTGTGGATTTTACAAGAAAGATATGAGAACCTTTTTTAGTAAATTGTTGTTTACATCTGTGACCCAAGAGAATGTGAAGTGAACAGTTTGGATGTAAAATTAATAACATTTCATTTATAACACGGTGATGTGGTTTTATTTTATAAGCCGGTGACTAAAAAGGAAATACTTCACACTTAAGAAATCTAAAGTGAACATACGGGGAACTGGATTATTTGACAGGTACCACTGAAAATAATAATAAATTTAGTATCGAAATTTAAGTTATTTCACGACAAGACAAAAAGGAAATTCTGAAGATCAAGGTAAAAAGGAGTTTTAGGCAGTGAATAATATACGAACCGAGAGAGAATTGAGGAACGCTCTTCGAAGATATTTGACAAAAGTTACTTCTTGTTTGCGTTAGCCACGTCTGTCTGCTAATAATTCAACTTCGTCCTGTTAGTGGGGCTTAGAATATGCTGACTGTATTCCCTGCAATGGGGTAAGATGCTCCCACCCCGAATAAAAGAGTTTTCCTGACACTAAACTGCATCTGATTTTGAGGCCCTAGTTCCGGAGATCTAGCGTGTGTAAAGTACTCCTTCATTGCCTTACCCAGTCAGCTGGGGCTGTAGAATACACCGACTGCACCTCTGCAGAGGGGTAATACCCACCAATGAGTGGCCTGGATATGACACTAAACAATCTGATGGTGAGGTTCCAGTGATATTGGGGGTTTGGGGAAGGCGGAGTACCCCTTCATCGCCTGGAATGGTAAAACCTGATAGGACCCTATCTATGGGTTAAATACAACTAACCGCATACTTATGCTAAACTGAATTGTTGGGCTGAACTGAATAGCTTGAAATAGAAATGTTTTTGACAATTAAACCGTACTTACATTTAAACTCCGTGCTTATGTTAAACTGAATTGTTTGAAATGAAATTGTTTTTGACACTGAAACTGTATTTACACTAAACTGAATTGTTATATGTAGATCCGTTTTGACATTTAACCGTGTAAACAAAATCTGTACTTACACTAAGCTGAATTAGCTGAATTAGAACTGTTTGAATAAACTGAATTGTTTGAAATAGAAATGTTTTTGACATATAAACTGTGTACTCATGCGAAACTAAACTGTTTTAAATACAACTGATTGTTTACATAAAAATGGATTCGGTGTTAAATAACCTTCAAAGGTTGATATGCCATAAAACTCAATCCACCAACCAACCTTCATTGCCATTATTCCTTGGTCCACTCTGACTCCAAGTGGTAGTACTTGTTGGAGTCCCATCTATAGGTCAAATAGAACCGTTTGAAAATTATCTGTATTGAATAGGAATACTTGATACCCTATTACTAAAAATTATTTGTATTAATAAGTAAGTAAGTTAGCGACCATAGTCGAGGGTGACCCGAAGGCTCCCTTTTCGATAGCTACTACACCAAGGTGTAGGGGAGGGCGCTACTCCATTCCCAGGATTGCTCCACTTTACCCTTGAACCGTACCTTATAATGCTGAGTGTTAAGCAAGGTGGTATCAAGTTCCATTTTTAAAGTCTTTGGTATGACTCGACCTGGGATTGAACCCAGGTCTCCCGGGCCATTGGCGAACGCTATGATTATTTACTAAAGGTTATTTTTTGTTACTTAAAACTGTATAACTGTAAATAAATGACCTTTATTTGAAAGAAATAATTACTTAAAAATATAATTGTTGATATTAGATAGGAATACTTGAAACCATACAACTGTGTGTAAATTGTTTGTATTAGATAGGAATACTTTATATCATGTATATGTGTGCAAAACCCTTACGAAACAACTTCGCAAAAGATATACAATGAATACGATTCCCTAACATCAAAGCACAAAATAACCCCCAATGGGTTGACATACCTTTAAAATCGATCAACCAAGAATGTTACTCCGATAGAACTTTAATCGGGTGTGTTCCTGAGGTGAAATGGTAACGCTGGAATGTGGAATCGTAGTACGCGAGTTCGAACCCCGCGCTGTTACGTTGACTTTCGGACAAATACCTTTGGAAAAGCTATGAACTCCCTTATCCTCCCATCAATGGGTTAAATTGTGCCACTACTGTCCTTCTAAAGAGTTGAATTTGGCATTAAATAACCCGAGATAGTTGATATGCCAAAAAAAATAAAACAAACAAAAAGAACTTTAATTAGAAGACGACACAGCACCCCAAATCACTACATCTTCCACATACTACGAACCATATGTCAGACATATAGTTAGGCACAGACAGAAACACAGTTACTATATTTCACACGCAACTCTCCTAAAGTTCTGAAGACATCAACACCGTAATAAACTTACAAGGGTCTTGTTTCTAGAAACAACATAGTTTTTGGTAGTTATTTCGTTTAATTTTCCTTCCTACTCGACGATCATCTCATCAACCTTTTAACGTTGGATTAACGTTATAGCATAACAAAATATATTGACACAAAATAACATTATTATACAAAAGCTGAAATGAATTTGTCCCCGCTGACTTTTTGTCCCATAGGTTACCATATTTTTCTTTGTTATCTCTATATCTGTTTCTATCTGTGCTTACGTAAGTTTCAGATTTTCTTCTTCACACAGTTACACAAGCAAGAGTTCTGAGCACCTTGTTAGGAAACAGCTAATTTCAGAAAATTTCTTTTATTATGTAGATATTATACGAATCTTTTACATCTTTTATGTACAATTGAATTAATGGCCTACGATAACGGTTATCGTCGTAGGAAATGGAATTGGTAACACGAGTTCAAAAACCTGGACGAGACTATTTGCATTTCTCTTCTCGCTAATTCCCTTGAGAATTGCATGAATCCATCTAATCTAAAACTCACAAATCCATAGTTAAATAGTAGGGCGGACTGCTTTATTTAGTCTGGTTTAAGAAACCAGTCTAGGAGAAGAAAAACTTAATTCAGTCCAGCTTTACTCAGGTCAAAAATTCAGCTTGGGTCACAGCCGACTTGTGCCTGAGGGGTTTGGTAAATATAATAGAATTACCGCATTTACTTGTAAAATCTGAGATAGTATAGATAAAGTTTTATTTGTTTTTTTTAAGTTGTTTGTCCTCTCTCTCTCTCTCTCTCTCTCTCTCTCTCTATTTCGCTCTCTCTCTCTCTCTCTCTCTCTCTCTCTCTCTCTCTCCACTCACGGTTATAAGCTGCAACATGTCAGACTTAATGCACGGTCCTTTCCGCGAGCAGGAGGGTAGTAGTAACTAATATGTTCCAGTCCAATTAGCATTCCCCTGTGTGTGGTGCTTCAGACATCAAGGATTTACTCTAACCCCACTTCTGCAATGGGTTAACAGCACCTCGATGAGATGCTCCCTCTGGAACTGGATATGTGTAAATTTGCACTTCCAGACCCAAAAATCCGAGTAGCGAACTACTGAACTCATTATTTTTGTTTCTTTTGTTATTACGCAAGGGTTCGACCGATTCATTCTAAGGCCTTTTTCAAATGTATAATTCTGACGAAAGAAGAAGGGAAGTGAACTGTACACCTGAAAATTGATGATTCATTTATGAAATTAGAAAAGGTTGTACACGTTGTTTTTAGTTTTGTCTTTTTTTCTTTTGCTATTGTGTTGTTTTGTTTGTTTGTTTGTTTGTTTTTTATATACATCTGTATCACAACTAATCTGTAACTCTATTAGAGCTCGGTTAAAAATCAGAACCCCTTGCTCACACGCATGCGTGTGCATGTGCTCAGATATGATTCCTATACTTTTTTACGAAGATTCCCGTTTTCTCTCGTACATCTGTGTGTATTTTAACATTAAGTATGAATGTTTCCTTTCATCAGTTTTCTGGCATTCTGTTCAGTTCTCACTTGTTCGATTTTGCACGTATTCCTCATGAAATGCTCATAATATTCTCTCTCTCTCTCTCTCTCTCTCTCTCTCTCTCTCTCTCTCTCTCTCTCTGTGTTCGTGTAAGTATGTTTTAGCGCTCATGTAACTATGTAAACGCACACGCATCTGTTCGTATGGGTGAAATGTGTGGAGTGGAATACACTTTCTTTTCCTATTTAAAAGAAATTTCTCTAGAACCAACTAATATAGAAGGAAAAAACTGAAATCAATTCTACTTTAAACAATGGCCCTACAGCAGAAGGTGGCATCTTCTATCGTGTTCTCATGCCGTGAGACAGAGGTGGACCGCAGATGGTGTTCTGTTCAAACAAGAGAAAGGCCGATGGCAACCTAGGCATATTACTGCCGGGAACAATGCTTCGAGATTTCACGAGAATCACGAAGCGGCCATATTGCTTTCTTTCTTATAAAAACGTCTGATTGAAACACCATGCTGTTCAGCCAAGGGAGTTTTTCTATTTTTTTTTCCTTCTTCCTCTTCTGCATCGATGACTGGATAGAGTTTCGTGCTTTGGTAACGTTTTATCCTCCCGAGAAAGAGAATCACTGACATTTGTTCCTGATTTCTCCCTCACTTTTTCTTCACGCCGCTCCCAACCTCTGTCAATGTCCATATGCGTTGTTCCTTGTTTGGCAATGACATTTTCACCAATGGAAAAGAAAGAAAGAAAGAAAGAAAGAAAGAAAGAAAGAAAGAAAGAAATCCATTTTTTAAATGTAAAACTGCATCTCTTGGTTACAGATATTATAAACCGTTGAATGGTGATGTATAGTTTTGTGATAGTACAATGATATTTTGAATGCACATTTCTTTTTCAACTTCCTTCTTTTTTCAACGTAATATTCTTAAATTTAACAACTACCAATAAAATCGGAGTCGAATTAACACTTTTTTTCTTTTAAGCCCAATCCTGAAATCAAGTAGTAACAAAATAACTGGTATTTTCGTGATTACATTACTCGATTGAAAATCATAAATATTAGAATATAAATAAAGAATATTTTCTCTCTTCAAAAGGTTTTATCCTTATTTCTATTTTTAAATGCCAACTGTAATCATTGTCATTTGTCATTTGTAAATAAAGAGACAACATATCTGCCAGTTGCAAAAGTCAAACTAGTACGTACTTCAACACCATCGAATTTTCTTTGCTCAACAAAGTGTTGGTGAACATAGCAAAAAAAGATTTATGAACATCTCCATTGAAAAAGGTTGGAACGAGCAGTAAGAAAAACAAAAAAAATAACTGAGATCATGAGCGTTGCTATTTATATATCATAAAAATTGTCAACCACAGGCAAGTGAGACAGTTTTCTTTTCTATTGTGATAATACACCTGTGGTCCAATGCTAGTTAAGGTACTTGATTGTAGCCTTAGTTCCGTGACTACCATATGCGTTTCCGGCTAGTTGGTTTTCTCTCTATACCTATGTTGTATTTGAAAGATCCATTGATGGGGGATGACACAATCTATCCGGAACTTCTTCTGGCGGCTAGGGTGGGTCGTTGGAACAAGTTGATTGGGTGTTGGCAACACACAGACAAGAAAAACTCTGTTATGAATTAACAACTATTTATTGAAATACAATAGTGTAACAATAATATATACAATATGTGTGTGTGTGTGTGTGTGTGTGTGTGTGTGTGTGTGTGTGTGTGTGTGTGTGTGTGTGTGTGTGTGTGTGTGTGTGTGTGCATAAATTGTGTCGCTTTTGTTATATTTGTTAGACTAACAATTGAGTTATCTGGGTGGTGCAGTCTTTCTATATTACTCATTTCATCGGAGAGGAAGAATTTTGCAGGAGAAATTTCTTTTCTTATTCTCCTGACTTCGGCATGGACATCGGATATCTTCTCTCATCTAACTCTAAAAAACAACTATTTTTTATTGAGGAACAAACATTCCTGATTGGCTAACCAATCATAGATCATTTCATATTCTTCTACTACTTTTTGACTCGTCAGTCATTCAAATGCGCTGATCTACGTCTGTGAGAAAAGTATCCCTTCCACATATCAGATTTTAAGTGGTCATTCAATCAAACCACAATATAGTGGCTTGATTAATTATAGGTCCCAGCCCAAGATTTGTGGGGTATCATCTCTTTTCACATTAACCAAAACAAAAAACAAATATCCGATTGATCAATCCAAAGATTTGACCTTTTAACACCAACAGTTGGGCAAGAGATGTTATGATTTAAAATGGATCAATGCACCGACAAAATCCCAAGCCTGCTAATTGTTTGTTTTGACAATTTGAAAGTTCAGTTAGAGGTAGTACCTCACTAACCTTTTAATTGAGTTTTGAATTTCTTTCAAGTAAATAAGTCTTTTTTTATGATGTTATGAAAGGAAAATTACATTTTCCAAAATAAAAAAATGCCTCATGCTCTCAATAGGTTTTAAACACCAGAGAATACCTCATATTGTTATACACCTGATAAAACCATTGAGTTGAACCGTCAAAAAGTTGAGGTTATAATATCATCGATACAAAGAAAAGATTGAACTGTCTAAAGAAAAAAAATAAGTGTATTGTTCGTATTAAGTATAAGTTAAGTTATCTCGTTGACTATGGATTTTACTCTAAATTATGCTTTATGTGCTTCGTACGTTATACAATTAAGGTTATGATTAATCATATTAATTATTTTTCGCTAATTATATTTTTTATTTAGTTTGGTAAGGCTTTGAACGACTCGGTGTCTCTTGTTCAGGTGTCGTAGTCAGACGGGGCGCTCGCACGCCCGCGCGGAAAGGATATGTTAATCATCATCTGTCATAATAAACTCCCAGACAGGAAATGAGGCTGAAGTGAATTGAGTGGGTGGTTGACGTCATACCCAGAAGGGATTATCCTGAGAATTCGAGGATTTTGAAAAAACTGGAGTTGAAGTTCGACCGTTGAAGGTAGTGGTTGAGTTTTTTCGATCTGATCAGATCAGATGAGTTTGGGTCTCAACTGGAAGAGACGAGTTGAGATCTTAGACACTGCCAGATTCACCGTGTGTGGGGGGGGGGTCAGCATAGTATGGTTAGCATAGACCACTATGATTTGGTTTTCTCCTCGTGTCGCCAAGGACGAAAGGTAGAAAGAAATAAACCCGTTCGTACCACCTGTATTATTATTATTATTATCATTATTATTGAGATCATCATATGTATACAACACGTACTCACAACCTTTTAGTAGATGCTATACGCACTATTTGACAGGGATTAGAATACACTAACTGTATACTCTGCTATGAGTTAAGAACAGCCGTAAAAATGGGTGTACTTGGTATAACACTAAACTGCATCTGATGGAAAGGCTCAAATTCTAGTGCTTTGGAGACTGTGAAGTACCCTTTCATTGCAATTAATCTCATGTCCACTTTGATTTGGAGTGGTATTACCAGTAAGAGTCTTATTTACTGCTTAAATAGATCTGTTTGAAAATCATTATTAGATAGCAATACTTGATACTAAATTATTTGTATTAATATTTTCTTGAAGTTAAAACTGTTTACTAAGGATTATAATTTTTAGCTACTTGAAATCATATAACTGTATGCCAGCAAATAACTATTATTAAATAGAAATGATGACTTGAAACCATATAATCGAGTATAAATCATAAATATTACATACGAATACTTGAAACTATACAATTGTGTACAAAGTATTTGTATTAGACAGGAATACTTGATAACATATAACTGTGTGCAAAAAAAGTCTTAAGAAACAACTTAGGTTAATACAAACGAACAATGAACGTGATTACCTAAATTTTAAGTATAAAATAACCATAGATGGGTTGAAATACTGTCAAAACCAATCAATCAAGCAAGTAATCCAACAGTTTCAACATATATATATATATCTATATATACGTGTGTGTGTGTGCGTGTGTGTGTGTGTGCGTGTGTATGTGTGTGCGTGTGTATCAAATATATACGCAGAAAATAAAAATTCTTATATAATGAGATCCTCTGCTGATCTTGTAAGCATGAAAGTTATGCCAAAGACAACTACTTGATAGCTAACAATGAAAAAAATTGGGATAAGTATATTTGAAAGGAAATTCGAACCTTGAGGTCTCAGAATTTGAAACGTAAATATCAGGCTATGTTGTGGCGATGTCAGTTTAAGTGAGACGGCCACGAACTATGTATACATCTTGGAAATTGAAATTCTACGGGCGTAATGGGGGAACACTGGATTGAGAAAGAAGTCATCACAACCACCGTGAGGATGGTCTGAACTTTGACGTGTGTTGGAGGTGCCAAAACGGACTGTCGAAGATGAAGAAGACCGGAGACAAATAAGGAAATCCAAAATGCAAAGTATAACATTATCGCCGAAGTAAAGCAACGAGGAATTTGCTCAGTATTTAAATGGCTAGGAGATGATAGATTTTCCAGATTGTGATCACTAACAGAGTGATGAAAGAAACTGCTGAACACCTTGCAAAGTATGTCTTCTCTTAGAATGTAATGAAAAGTAGCAAACGACGTCTAACTGAGGGAATGGAACTACCAAAACAAGACAAGATTAGAACGCTCGGAGAAACCGAAATCTACAAATACTTGGGAGTCTTAGAGGCTTACACAATCAAACAAGAGCAAATGAAAAACAAAATTCAAAAAAGAATATCTCAGGAGAACTAGAAAACCACTTAAGACCAAACTCTCTGGCAGAAACCTTATCAAAGGAATAAATAATTGGGCTGTGCCCCTCGTTAGATACTCGGGACCCTTTCTCAAGTGGACCAGAGATGAACTTAGACAAATGGACCAAAGAACTAGAAAGCTAATGACCATGCACAAGGCGTTACATTCCAGAGACGACATTGACAGACTATATGTATCAAGAAAAGAGGGAGGAAGAGCACTTGCCAGCATCGAAAACAGTGTTGACACATCGATACAACGACTCGAAGACTACATAGAAAAACACGAACGAGGACTGATTACGGCCATCAGAAACAATACTGACGATAGATAACAGAATGACAATAACTAGGAAACAAAAATGGGAAGAAAACAACTCTATGGGCGTTTTAAACGACTAATAAACAACATCTCACCCGACAAAACCTGGACGTGGCTAAGAAAAGGAAACTTTTAATAGCAGCACAAAACAACACCATAAGAACCAACCATATCAAAGCAATGATAGATAAGACTCAACAAAATAGCAATTGTAGGCTATGTGGTGACCGAGACGAAACGATCAATCATATAATAAGCGAGTGCTGCAAATTAGCTCAGTACAAGACTAGACACTGGGTGGGCAAGGTGATCCACTAGGAAATGTGCAAGAAATTTGAATTTGATCATACGAACAAATGGTACATGCACAACCCAGCACCTGTCCTAGAAAATAACACACATAAACTCCAATGAGACTTTGACATACACACGGATCACCTAATCTCGGCCAGAAGACCAGACCTAACAATAATAAACAAAAAAAAAAGAGAACTTGCAAAATTGTCGATTTTGCTGTCCCGGCTGACCACTGAATAAAACTGAAAGAATGTGAAAAGAAGGATAAGTACCTCGACCTTGCTTAGAGAATTGAAAAAAACTATGGAACATGAAAGTGACAATTGTACAAATTGTGATTGGTGCTTTTCGCACAATGACTAAAGGATTATTAAAGGGTCTGGAGGATTTGGAAGTTGATGGACGAGTGGAGACCATCCAAACGACAGCATTATTGAAGACGGCCAGAATACTGAGAAGAGTCCTGGAGACTTAAGAAGACTTGCTGTCACTCAATCTCCAGTGAAAAAACCATCAGCATAACGCTGATGTGAAAAACTCTGAAAGAGTATATCGTAATAATTATAATGACACACATAAACTCCTATGGGACTTTGACATACAAACGAACCACCTAATCTCGGCCAGAAGACCAGACCTAATAATAATAAACAACAAAAAAGAGAATTTGCAAAATTGGCGACTTTGCTGTCCCGGCTGACCACAGAATAAAACTGAAAAAATGTGAAAAGAAGGACAAATGCCTCGACCTTGCTAGGGAATTGAAAAACTGTGGAACATGCAGGTGACAATTATACCAATTGTAAATTGTGCGTTTGGAACAGTAACTAAAAGATTACTAAAGGGACTGGAGGACTTGGAAGTTGGCGAACGAGTGGAGACCATCCAAATTACGACATTATTGAGAACGGCCAGAATACTGAGAAGAGTTCTGGACACTTGTGGAGACTTGCTGTCACTCAAACTCCAGTGAAAAACCATCAGCTAACGCTAATGTGAAAAACTCTAACGAGTAAGTAGTAATAATGATAATAAGCAAGTTAAATGCCTTCTTTTTTTCTTTTATTTTAATTCTGTCTCAAATTCTGTCGAAAGAAGGAAGCCTCGGTTTCGTTTATTCTTAGTCTTTTTTAACTCAACTGTTTTAAATGCATGTGTTAGATTTTATTTTGTCTTCGAATATAAAGTCTTTGCTGAACATTATATGCTATTTAAATGAAAAGTGTTAATTTGAAGTCTATTTATCCAAGTGAATAATTTTAAAAGCTAGTTAGATGCCTTATTTTTTTTTTTTTTTTTCAATTCTGTCTCAAATTCTGTCTAGTGTGTCTTTGAATAGATAAGTTAGAGTAAAATTCCAATATCTTGTCAGAATCTGCCAATAAGGATAGATCATATGGTGTGCGGAACCAGGTATAAAATAGGAACCATTATCCTTATTGGCAGATTCTGACAAGATATTGAAAACTGTGAATGGAATCAAAGGCCTAGGTAAAGTCGACAAATAATATTGTACCCTGTAGGTTTTTTGCCCGTACGCCTTCAAGAATTCTACGGATAGTCAATATTCGTGAGGTCGTGGATCTATTTCTCCGGAAGCTATTTTGGTTCTTCCTAAGAATGTTGTCAATTTTGGGTTCTATTGCGGTTGCATTGTGGGGTATTGTATATTTTGGCTGCTATGGATGTAAGTGTTATACCTCGGTAGTTTTTTAGGGAAGGGGAGGATGCATCCCTTCATCCATCTGTCTATCGGGTTTTGATTATAAACTGCCTTACAGCGTCGGAGCAGTATGTCGTCGAATTGTCTGGTCGTCCATACTTCTGGGGGAATTTCATCAAGCCTTGCCTTGCGGCTTTTCTATTTTTAATTTTTCTAAGTACCGAGTCGAGTTCTTCTAGAGTAAACGGTCCTAGTTTGATGTCTAATTGCTTACTAATAATTTTCGTGATTGGTTCATGTGTAACTTTCGGTGGGTTTCCTTGTAGATTCTCGAAATGCTGTTTCCACAGTTTTATTCGTTCTTGTTGGTTGGTAGCTTTCAGTTTAGCTTTGGCAGTGTTCTTCCTTCTGCTCACTTCGTTTATCGTTTGCCAAGCTATCCTAGATTGCCTATCTTCCACTGAGTCTCTAATCTTATCTATCCGATTTTGTATGTAGTCTGTCTGTTCTTTTAGGTATACGTTTGCTTATTCATTTTGTGCCTTTTTAGTTTTAGGGCATTTGTGTTAATCGGGTTCTTCCTATTGCATTTGGAGGCAGTTTTCACGTCTGCACGTTTTTCTCTAACCGCAAATGTCTCCCATGCGACTCTAGATTTTGTTCTATGTTTTATTGGTATGTATTTCGTTGCTGCCTCTAGGTGGGCGTTGACGAAATTCTCATATTCGTCATTTGGAGTACGCGTTTCTCTCTTCTCCTGTAGTACATCGAATTTGTTTCTTAATGCTATCACATATTTATCTCTAGTATCCTTGTTATTAAGAAGGGCCTAGTCATAGTGTATGGTGGTCGTTGTTCGGGTGGCATTCTTTTATAGGCTCAGTCGTATTTTTGTCGTGACGATTCAGTGATCAGAGGACACATCCTCGAATGAGGAGTAAACCTCGCAATTCACTTATCCATTTGACAACCATATTACTATCAATCGAGTTAAAAAGTTATTTAAATATTAAATTGGATTAAAACTAGTTGTACTCCACCAACAAACTGAGCTTGTGTTGCACCCTGCTCGTACATGTACACATATGTGCGCGCGAGCTCGCATGCAGCAAGCGTAACGGTTATTGACACGGAAAATGAAATCGGCCAGCAGATAGAATTCTGATTGGGGCTGCCAGTGTTTATTTTGGGGAGGCAATGGGTAAAATGATAGAACTGAAATCTCTAGACTTAGTAAAGCAACTGGTTTAGGAGTAAAACAACTATGAATTTAGCTCCCCTGCCAGAATAACTTGCCACTGTAGTGTGTTAAAACAAGGAGCAGGAGTCCTTAAGGGAATTTAACCTTGTGTTCAACCTCGTTCTGGTAACTCCAATGGCAACAGTGTGGCAGGTTAAGGCCTATTACTCGCCATATCTAACAGATTTTCATGCCAAGGATTATGAAAAAAAAATATGTGTGTGCGTGTGTGTGTTATTTTTCTCCGAACTAAACTTATTTCTTTGTTCAATAAATATTTGTCCATCGGATGACATTAAGGCCCCCGTGTGTTTCTATAAAACTCTTCATCCAAAAATAACCACTTGTTCATCTCGTGATGTGCACTACATTGAAAAGGTAGCAATCAGCCCAGGGGGTAGCTTCAAACACATGCACATTTCCATGAGAAATTTTTGAAAGAAAAATAATATTTTTAAGGACTTTCAATGCTCGCGCCGACCTTTACGTGCATCGTAAAATATCAAACAGAAACTTTTATTGCACGCAGATTGTTGAAAATGAAAAGAAAAAAAAAAATCTTTATTTAAAATACTTTCCATATTTTTATATCGGATTATTAAATATCTTCTCTATTTTTAATTTAATCAGATAAAAAGCTTTACAAGAAAATAGAAGTTTAACTTTAATTTAATACAATAGCCGACATGAACGCAAACGAAAATTCACTGTTTGTTGATGTGGCAATATTGATACCATCAGAAACGAACAATGATGAATCATTTATTAGACGAGGTTATCTCTCGCAAATAAAATTACCAATTTTTCATCCGCCTATACGCAGGGCTTAGAAAATGCTGACTGTATACTCTTCAGAGGAATAAGACTCCCCCCCCCAAAAAAAAGGGGGTCCCGGATATCGCACAAAATTGCATCTGATGGTGAGGATCTAGTCAAGAGAATGTTGAGTATCCCATCAATGTCGATACTCCAAGTCCAATATGATCCGGAATGGTAGTACCAGTTTGTCACATCTACGATCAAAGAGATCTGTTCGAAAATTGTCAATATTAGTTAGGAATATTTGATACCATATAACTGTAAATTAGGTCTTTCAAGAAAAGTTACTTGAAGCTATAATTGTTTACTTAGAATTATTATTAGTAACTTGAAACCATATAACTGTGTAAGAATTTGTAGTATTAGATAGGAATAATTGAAACTGTACAATTATGTCCAAAGTATTTGTATTAGATAGAAATACTTGATATATAACTGTGAGTTCAAAAAACTCTTACGAAACAAAGGCACAAAAATATAAGTATACATTTCTGTGTAAGCTTCAGCTTAACAGATTTATCTAATAAACGAGGAACAATTGAAAGTAATGCACACTATTCGTTTCCTTGTAAACTAAAACGGATACAGGAAACATAACACTATTGGATAGAGTAAGTTTTCAGCGACAAAATACTATTTTTTCCACATAGTCATCACCGCTGACTATGTATTTTTACCAACGATAAACAAGAATTTGCATACCACGCTCGTAAGAGGGTTGCTCCGAAAGTAATGCTTCCTATTATATATACAGCTATCATATCACGAAGTGTTCTGGGTATGGAGTTCTGGGGAATGTTGAGTGCCTCGTCATTGTCATTACTTCCAATTCCAGCCGGACCCGAATTGGTACTACCTGTTTGAGTGATTGATTGAGAAACTGATTTTAACGGCATGTCAACCCGTCTTGGATCATTTGGTGCTTAGAGGTTAAGGAGTCGCGTTCATTTTACATTCATATGTAGATTTTGGGTTTAGTTGTTTCTTAAAAGGTTTTTTTGTTATTTTTCTCGCAGCTCTAAGTATCTGGTAGGATCCCATGGGTCAAATAAATGTTTGTATAGGACAGAAATGCGTAAAACCGTGTGCAAACAAACGCATTACCCACCAACTAACAGTGTTCATATCCATAACAGTGTTCATATCTTCATAAATGTTCACTAAACTTCGTGAATATCAATGGGTACACTTTTTTCAGCAGGGAGGAATTCAATCATACACCTCCGCTTTCATATCAGCCGCTGTTTTGTGACACTGCCTCTCAGCTCGTATCTGCATATATTCACCTAACCCTTCTGTTACGGACAAGATGTGACACCAGGTTAATTTTATGCAATGTAAAGCTAGTTTGAAATCAGAGTTTTTATTCTTTGTTACAGATTGAAGAACTCAGTCTGTCCTACTATTTACCCATTGCTGTGGCTTAGAGAGGAGACGGATTCATGGTTTTCCAAGGGCATTAGCAAGAAGTGAAACACAAACAACCACGTCCTTGATTTAAACTCACCGATTCCTTTTCCTACTACGATAATCGTTATACTAAGGACGCCTATTCTATAACAATTGGTTTGTATTCTTCATCTAAAATGCACTGCACATTTTTATAGATACTGAGTGCATTGACAATGTTTGCCGATAAATATAAATTTCAACTTAAATTCTTGATGTTGGCTCTTTATATCCACAAAAAAAGGTGAAAACTGAAAGTTGGTAATAGAATAATAAATTTAGGAAGGCGTACTTAGCGCAACAGTTGCGTAATTTGAAATGCAATCGGCGACCCGAGTTCAAATCCTGAACGAGGCAGTTTGCTTTTTAATGCCTTCGGAAGAGGCCTGAACCCCTCTCTTCTCCCACAGAAATATAGATATATTGTAAGGCAGACTGGGTTATTCAGCTTTGGTAAGGTAACCTAACAAGGAGAAAGAAAATTCTGGTTTGAAACCAGTTGTATAAATGGTCTTACAAATTTCAGATGCTTTTGTCATTGAATGTGGAAATGGCACCATCTTGTTTAAATCGCATGAAATCTATTTTATCTTAAGAATCCAATATGTCCTGCTGTCTGCAGCAGACTATGTTGTAAAATTTCGGTTTGAGCGGGTGTCTTTTCGAGAAGTACTCGATCATCTGCGTTGCTGCACCTGTATTAGTTTCACCAGGATGTCGTCGGCTACTTGCCTTTTTTTTAGTGTGAAAGCATTTTCTTTCATTAGATCTATTGATGTTCATAGTACGTAATCTAGGTAAGTTAAAAATAAAAATGTTGCTAATGTATTTCCTTGTAAGACTCCAGCGACAAAGTCAAAAATCATTATCACAATCGCTAGAGCGAATATTTGCTTTCTTGTTTTGTTATAGCTATAACTAGTTTTTTTGTTTGTTTCTTATTTTGTTTTTCTAATAGGGAAGGGGACCATATGCTAGTTGTATTAGTTCCATCTTTCCTCTGTATATGGAATCAAATGCCTTGGAGAAATCTATAAACAAAAGTGTTGCCACAAAAATTTTTTTGTACATACTCCGTTGACGATTCACCGTGTAGTCAGAATCTGAGAAGTTGTGGATTGATTTCTTTGAAAACCGATCTAATTTTATCTAAGAATTTTTTAAACTTCAGGTCGGATACGATTGAGGAGGGCATTGTAAACCTTTGCAGCTCTAGCAGTAAGAATTATCCCTCTGTAGTTCTTAATGATTCTTTCTTCAGCGGGGAAGTATGCAGCATTTCGACTTCCATATAGTGCTTTGTTTATACACGGAATGCATAATTGAAGAAATATGCCATCAAATTTCCATACTTTAGGAAATATTTCTTCGAGTCCTGTAGCTTTTCTGCTTTTTTTTCATCTTTCGTCCAAGTTTGATGTCAAGTAAGTCATAAATATAATAATTTCTTCGGTTGATTTATTTGTGATTTTAGAAGAGTATCTAAGTAGATTATTCAGCTGTTCTTTCCTCTTCTGAATTTTTTTTTCTTTTTTTTTTTTTTTTTGACAGGCGGCTTTTAGTATTGATTTCGTGGTGCTTTTCTTTCTCCTAACGTCATTTACTATCTACCATGCAGAGATTGTTTATCTTAAACAGAATTTCTGATTTTATCGGTTTAACCTGGAATGTATTCTAGTTGTTCTTTTTTTGTATCTTTTAGTTTTATTAAGTAATGAGTAAAGTTTGTGACTTCGACTTTTATTAAGTAATAAGTAAAGTTTGCGACTTCGGGTGACCCGAAGGCTCCCTTTTCGATTGCTACTACACCGAGGTGTAGGGGAGAGCGCTACTCCTTCCCCTGGATTGCTCCAATTTACCCTTGATACGTACCTTATAATGCTGAGTGGTAAGTAAGGAGGTATCAAGTACCATTTTTGAAGTCTTTGGTATGACTCGACCTGGAATTGAACCCAGGTCTCTCTGGCCATTGGCGAACACTCAACCCACTTGGCCTATGAACCAGTAAAGTAATAATACTTTATCAATTCAATCTTGTTTTTCCTTATTGCTATTGACCCCCAGGGAACTGTACATTTGGCTCTTGGTTTTGTTGGTACGTAGTCAGCTTCTAAGTGGCGGTAACTAAGGTTTTCATATTCATTTGGAGCAACTCTTTTAGATGTCTTCTGAGGGGTATGAAACTTGTTTTTCACAATTACCGTATAGTGATTGCATATATCATTATTAGCAAGTGTGCACCACTTAATTCGTAAAGCCTTATCTGTTTGCTTCTAATTCCAACGTGGACTCAACCAAATCGTTACTGAAACAATTCCTGAAAGCATTCTGTGATCAGAAGATACTCCTTCAAAAGAGGAGTGTTTCACAGTTCATAGTGCTGTTTATGCAATTCTTATTTATAAATGTGCCTTTGAGTTATTTGGGTAGGTTTAAGTTCATAGTTTTCCTTTCCTTTTTTTCTTTTTAATTTAGTGGTTAGGCCCGTTATCGAGAAAAAAATTTGCAAAATGTTTATTTCTGTTTGAGGGATTGGGTAAGTAGAATTTATCATTTTCGTTTTTGCCTATATAAACATTCAGGATCAGAACATTGTGTTGGGGATGTGTCGAACAAGGGAAAATAGTTCATTATAGGTGAGGTCTGTTTCATCGCTAGCATTTGTGGGACTGGGGCAAGAGACGATTGTTGTGTAAAGGTTGCCATTAAATGTAGAACATATCATTCTCGGTTGGATTTTCTCAATGGTATCAAGAGATTTTCAAACACACGTACTGATATGCATTCCTACTGCTTCAATGACGTCATTGATGAAGTTTTTAGACACAGATGCCGACAGGAATGCCCATCCATTACCGGATTCATGGTAATTTTGTTGAAATACGGGTAGCCATCTTGTTTTCAGTTGTACGATTTTATTTCCTTTTTTAAAAATATGTACATTTTTTAAAAAGTGGGAACAAGGCCTGAAATGTTTTGAGGGGAGGGGAAGGGGAGAAAACTGTGCTATTCAGAAAAAAATTCATAGCTGTTCTAGGGAGCCCTAGCTAGCCACAATCCTTATCAGCCAATCTTTGCAATAAATTCATTCTTGCGTCTCCTTGCACACAACAGTCACCAGATTACTTAATTTGCTCAATGAAAAAGACCTACTTAAAAACCCCGATGAGATGAAATGACATATATACAATTGAACAGAGCATGATGGGGGATTGGAGAAAAAAAGCCCTGAGAAAACAAAAAATAAGCCCCGTTTGGTTTCCCTCCCATCTCCCACCTCTATGGTGTGGAGGGCCGACTGTTTTCCGGCCTTAAGAGTAAACCGAAAACAAGCCCGGCTGTTCCTATGGGAGAAGGGACCTATCCTCACTGGCATAAAAGAATCAGAAAGGGGAAGGGTGCGGTCGGGAGTTAGGACAAGATGGAATACAGTAGTGTGGGGTCAAGATCCTCAGCAAGGGGGTGGCAGGTGGTTAGGGAGGAAAAAGAATAGGGAATGGGGAGGATCTTGCAAGTCTAACAACTAATTGAAGGGAAAGAAGACATCTCTCACACAACTAACGAGGGAGTCAAGAGGTCAAAGAAATGCAAAAGATCCTACTTACCCGGGGTGGGGTCCCAAAGGATCTGGACCGTCGTCGCCATGAGCAGGAAGAGGAGGGAAGGATGACTTCAACATTGCCCCTTTTCATACGACCAGCCTCGCTGCATACACCCACCTTTTGTCGAATGTTATGCAGCCCAAGCGTTTTCTATCGCCTCTAATCTTGACCCTAAGCTGATGCCTAAAGTACAAGATCAGACCCCGATGAAAAAAAATTGCACCCTCATACAATCCCTTGTTTTGCGTCACCCAAATCACCATTCGAGCTACAGCCAGGATCGCGAGAAACACCACACGCTTCTCACCCTTATACGGAGGTACAACGTTGTCTATGACGTAACCAACGTCGAGCAGCACTGATACGAGCTGTCCACTCCTCGACGTGACTCCAGAACGGCTGTACCCGCTCGCAGTAGTAGAAGGCGTGCAAAGCCGTTTCTTCTAGACCACTGCCGCTACGGGGGCAATCAGGCATGTCTGCCAAGCACGCTCTGTAAGCCCAGTCGTTGAGGGCCAACGCATTCCGAGCGAGCCGCCAGGTGAGAGAGAACTCGGAGTTCAAGAAACTCGAGCCTGGCGCCCAATTCCATTGGGAGCAAATTTTCGACCAGCCGAGCCACTTCTCCAGAGGATCCGAAACAGAGCCCTCCTCTAGCCTACGATATAGTTTCTTTCGAAACCATGAAAGGTCACTGGACAGAGGAAGGTTTCGTATAGTCATTCGGCACTCGTTAGAAAACAGTGTTCCGTCCCTCGACCTACAACGGCCTTCAGCCTCGGATTGGATCTCAGGCGAGGAAAAGCCTCTCTCACCTTGGGACCCCACACTGTCTTCGTTGTTGGCCAATCTACTGTTGCGACAGATGGGCAAGATGGGATATTTGCAAGCAATTTGTAAACGGCTCCGTACTTTGGACCCCCTCATTCGACTATTTTTCGTGTTTATTTTTGTGTTTTCTCGGTTATTTTTTCGTTCCCAAGACATGGGTTTATCACTCGGATTTGTGGGGTACAAGTAATAATTAAGCCACAATTTTTTGCTTAGTGTTTTTACTTCGTTTTGCTTACAATTCCCCCCACCCGTCTTTTTTCTCTTCCTTTTGTTGAATTTTCAACAACTTCTTCCCTCCTGGGTCTCTTACCCATGGAGGACAATCAAAAGTCCCCATGTTGTCCGAAACCTCTAAGAGGTCGGAAAACTGAAAGACAACTGACGACTCGAAGTCAACCACCCCTTGGCAGGCGACTGTCACCCAGATAACACCCGATCATTCGGCTAGTTCAACGACGGGTGAAGTGGCTCGAGCAACCAAACCTTCAGAGACCACGAGCATCCCTTCAGTCAGTGACACTCTGCTAAGAGCACCAGTTTCAAAAACACTAGCGACCGGCACACCAGAAGTAAACACAGCGTCATGTTTGTGAGACGAATACCGCACACCAGAAAGATCACTTGACCTCTTTAAACAGGGGGGTCCCCGGCCAGTTTTACAAAACTTGACTGGTCGTCACTTATAAGTCAGTTCGAAAGCCAGGACATTACTGACTCACCGACAATTAATCCAGCTCAAATAACCCCTCCTAGTCCACCAACTCAACCGGCTTTATGGAGACCACAAAAGAAAACACTGGAGGACAACGAAAGAGATAGAACAGAGAAGTAGGCACAGTACTTTCAGGAAAATAATACCTTGCCTATCCCAAAATACGTAGACGCTGTCAAACCTAAGACAATATCATGAGTGATATCGGACCTCCGTACAAGGCGTCTGACGGGCCTTAAAAGGGAGGGCTTTAAGGAGATTCTGAAACCAACGACCATCCCATATCGCGATTTCTGCTGAGGTTTTGCGACATAGGACTTATTATTACCATCGCCAGAAGCAGCCAAAAAGATCGCACAGTGAAATATTATAACGAAACATTACAAACTCCAGCTGGAGTGCATAGGGATGAAAAAATTAAAGTGACCGTCTGTAATGTCTCCATTTCCCTGCCGGGCCACGTGCAGGCCCCCTTCTTATCAAAATATGGCAGAGTAGTGGATTTTGATGCAGTGTAAAGTACAGTTGGTTCTATGGTCGGTGATTATGCCTTCCTCATGTGTTTGGAGAAGGGGTGCTTTGATGCGATCCAAGACATAATTACCAACAACGACTGGCAAATGCGAGTCGTCGTAGAGAAGGCGGTCTCACTGCCGTGTGTGTAGGCAACGAGGACATTTGCGCAACACCGGACTCAGAAAGCGAGGGACAAGCCCCCAAATCCACCTGCTCCTGCGGCTGCACCTATTGCACCCTCGGAAAAGGCTCCGGAAAATTACTCAGTTCAAAACGAATGGACATAAGCAGTACGCCGGAGGAACAGGGGTAAACCAACACCTTGTAAATAACCAATATCCACTGACCAGCAAAATCAGCCGACGCCCACCGACCAACCAACTCCAACATCACCTGAGCAAACCAAAAAGCAACAGTCCGAGACACCTGCAGCTCCTCCTTCAAATAACAAAGAGCAGGAAACTCCCTTCGAGATAATAGGCTCCACGATAAAAAAGATAAAAAGAAGAATAAAGAGAAAAAACCGAAATCTCTCCTCCATCTTCACCGGTTAAAGACAACATCCCACCATCTTCTCTGGTGAAGCTAAAGAAAAAGAAAAAGTAAAAACGGGAAAGCTCCCCTAGAGATAGCTCCCTGGAAATATTCCGAACCCCAGTCTCTACAAAAGAACCTATGGACACGCACGTGAACCTGAAAAGACACTCCCAGTCAGAGTACAGGGACAATCCCCCCAAACCTATTTCGCCTATAATTATCTCGGTTTCACCAACACAGGAAAAAAACCCTCTCCCGGATAAGTAAAGAAATAAAAGGCATGGCCCTATGTTCTCCTGATGTGGTCGACCTGAAAATCGATCTTACACTTTAGAAGGCATTAGGGTCTCTGGTAAAATTAACCACCGTAAACAACAAAACAGTCACCAACCCTTTGAATTTTAAAGGTGGACCCATGGTTATCACATTCATCAGGTCAGTCGGAAGCCGGACAAAGCAGTCTGGCAATGGCTAGAAAGGGCTAGCCAGGCCGACTTTTGTGTAAAGTTAGCGGAACTGGAGCAACCTTTGCTTAAAAAAATGTCCAACAATTGTGCGGGGAGGGTCTCCGTTTACGTCCATCCTTCTCTTTATAGAGCATTAAAGGTACGATTCCCAAAAGACATAGAGGACTATCAAGGGGTGGCGAGTGACTACTACTCTCGGTATTGGCTCCCTTGTGCACACCGTCGGCATCCTAACCTCCGTGGATTTCCTGATCGTAGTCGATACTGAGTATAGTAAGTAGGCTTGATGTTTCTAAACCTTGCTACTTTTAATGAGGGAACTAAGGGATCCTAGTAAGTGTTCGAGATTGCTTCGTGAACTCTCGAACCTCGGTGTAGATGTTGCTGCAGTGCAGGAGACTCACTTCACTCGCGCCACGGATTGTTGAGTGCTAGAAGATGACTTTCTCGTCCTTTCAGCATACGGAAGCCGTAGGAGCGTTGGGGTCTCTCTGTTAGTTGGATGCAACTTTAATGTAGATGTTAATCTTGTCTTCGTAGATGGCA
This sequence comes from Sepioteuthis lessoniana, assembly GCA_963585895.1. Classification (NCBI taxonomy): domain Eukaryota; kingdom Metazoa; phylum Mollusca; class Cephalopoda; order Myopsida; family Loliginidae; genus Sepioteuthis; species Sepioteuthis lessoniana. The sequence goes on along the minus strand of OY757906.1, from coordinate 71,284,964 downwards.
GGAGCCTGCTGGTTTTGGCCGATATTGCCGTGGAAAGCTTCGAGTTCCGGGTAGCCGCAGTTTATGCACTCAAAATCGGTTCGGGGAGGGTTTCTTGTTGGTTGGTTGGTTGGTTGGTTGGTTCCGTTCCTCTACTATCCGAAACGGACAGTTTTAGTGAGTGATTGGAATGCGATCATTGGTCCCAAGATAGATAGGGTAGGACGGGGAGCTGGCGGATCGGCAAGGTGTGAAAGCAGCCTAATCGACTTGATGGCCCGGCACCACTTGGTCGATCGATATCATCTGGATCACCCTGAAAGGGAGATGTGGACATGGCTGGATAGCTCGCCCAGTGTCCGAGCCAGATCTTATTCGGACGGAGTGTTAGAATAGCTGATTCAGATTTTGTTACTTGTCCCACGTTCCACTTTAAAGGGCAGACTGACCATAGACTTGTTAGGGTAAGTCTGCGGCTAATAAATAAGACTATTCTGGCCAGCTACTAGAAGTTCAATCCCTCCTTACTGGTGATACGGAACTTCTGGGACCAGCTGGAATCCCTAATTCAGTGGGCGTCAGTGGGGGCAGTTACCTGGAATGGGTGGTGGGTATCTCTCAAACAGTGGTGTAATGGTTATCGTCGTAGGAAATGGAGACGGCGACACGAGTTCAAATCCTGGACGAGGCTAACTGCATTTCACATAGCACTAATACCCTTGGGAAAGGTATGAATCCAATTATTCTCCCTCCAGCTATGGGTAAATAGTAGGACAGACTGGTTTCTTCAGCCTTGGTGAGGCAACTAGTCTAAGAGAAAGAAAACTCTGAATTCAAACCTGTCAGACTCCGCTTAAAAATTGACCTTGTGTCATATCCAGCCCGAGCGGAGGGGTTGGTAAATATGATCTCTCAAACATAGGATTAGAGATTTCGCCGTCAAGTACGATCGACAGCTCAAACAAGATAGGATCAAGAATGCAAAATCTTTAGAAGATAAGCATTCCCGGGCGGTGGCAGGATGGATTTCTTGCCATACATTTAACTAGGCGAGACCTTGAGCGCATTACAAGGGTTACGTAGTTAGATCTAGATTAAGAAGAGTTCCCAACGAGGCCATGAAATGTAACGCGTTCGTGCGTGAGGGATAAGTTCGATGGTTCCCCTTTCGGTATATCCATTCCGTCAAGTCCTCGGATGAGCAGACGCCATGGTCGAATCGTGAGATGCGTGGGGCCTTTGGGCGCACTTCTGTGATCGCTTTGCTCGCTGTCCTTATCTTTCGGTTCAGGAGTTTCGTAGCTGTTTAGCTGATTTCCCCTTCCTTCAGGAAGTGGAAGCGGCTAGCTTCGAGAGGTTGGTTACTGAACGCGAAATCCGTGATGCATTGAAGCAGGTCACCCTCAACAAATCGCCAGGACTAGATAATTTACCCTACGAAGTGTACTTGAGTCTGCTGCACATGTTTGTGCCCATTCTGACGGATGTGTTCAACCACTGTTCGCCCAGGGAGCCATCCCAGGTAGCGTTACAAAGGGCGTGATCACATTGCGGAAGAAAGGTGGCAGGCATGTTTGGGAGGGTTTAGACGAATACGGGCCAATAACAGAGAGTTAAAGATTTTGACCTGGATCTTAGCGAACCGTTTGCAGCATGTCATTAGCGATCTGATCGGACCTGAGCAGAAATGCGCTGTGAGGGGAAGGTCGATCCAAGTCTACTTGTATTTGGTGCGTGAGGTCCTAGAGGGGATAAATGACGGCACTGAAGCCGCGTTGATCAATTTAGATCAGTCCAAGGCCTCCGATAGGGTGTACTATCGGTTTTTGGCGACTATCTTCGGGACCGCCGGATGCAAACTGGAGTTCTGCAAATGGATCAGCATGATGTACCACAACCCCCAGGCAGTGGAGCAAGTGAATAGCAAGCGTTCGGAGGCTCTCGCTATCGAACAGTCGGTCAGGCAGAGTTGCCCCCTGTCTCCTCTTCTCTATATCCTTGCTTTGGAACCTGTTAGGACGATCTAAAGGTCAAAGGGAGCTAAACCCTTGTCTGTTTCAGGCGGAGTTACCTCCTCCCTTTTGACCCCATACTGTTTGAGTTCTCGCGGGAATATGAGACAAAGGGACGAGATTTCGGATGGCAGACATAACAGAACCCTTGTTCCGTATGCTTAGGGATGAGGGAGCAAATACAGCCCTGCGTGGAGTTCCTTTTGCTGGCCCTCTTACAGCGAAGGTCTCTGCGCACGTTGATGATATCACTGTCTTTGTGTCCCACCGTGAAGAAGGCGGTTTCAAAGTACGATCAGATAGGAGGAACCAAAATCAATTTTGATAAGAGCAACGATCTGCGGCTGGACGCCTGGAGAGGTGGTGTTCCCCTGCCAGAGCCCTTCCGCAGGGGTGACGGACCCGTCTGCATCTTCAGGGTGTGATTCTGGCCCGGCCTCCAACTGGAGCGAAAATTGGTCGGAAGTAAAGGCTAAGGTAGATGCGCAGGTGGGTACCTGGCTTCGAAGGTGTTTCTCCTTAAATGGTATAGTGGAGGTGTGTGCCGTGTACATCTTCCCCTTGATCTTTTACCGCTTGTCAATACTTCCTCTGGTCAAGGCTCATCGACTGGCGCTGCAACGATCCCTCTCCAGATTGCTTAGGGGAGGTCGAAGGCCGATGGTCCACAGACAGGTCTGCTGTCAGCATCCGAGCAACGAGGGTCTAGGTACCCTGATCTGAAGAATCGCTGGTTCATTGAAAGACTGGCAAACTTGGGCCGATCCTTGTCAAGGGACACGGTGTGGGGACGAAAGGTGAGCGACGCCTTTCCTCGCCTTTATCCGACACCAAAGTTGAAGGCCGACGTAAGCTTAGGAGTGAAGCACCGTTTGTCCACGAATGCCGTAACCTTCCTGGGTCTAGTGACCTTTCAATGTCATGTAATAAACTGTATTGGGATTTAATAGTGGGCTCCGCTTCAGATCCTCTCGTAGGACAGTTCGGTTGGTCGATGGAGGAGGCTCACTCGCATTGGAATTAGGTGCCAGGTTTAGGCTTCTTGAACAACTCAGAGTTCTTGCTCACCTAATGGCTTGCACGGAACGTGTTGCCCTTTCTCAGCATGAATTACAAAATAGGTCTGGTAGACATGCCCGATTGTCTTCGCTGCAGCAGTGGCTTAGAAGAAATGGCTGAGCACGCCTTCTACTACCGTGTGCGAGTTTGCCCGTTTTGGAATCACGTCGGGGAGTGGACGGCTCGCATCGAACCCAAGCAGCTCGTGCTACTCGACGTTGGTTACGTTGTAGACAATCAGGGTGAGAAGTGTGTGGTGATTCTCACAATCCTAGCTGTGGCCAAAATAGTGATTTGGATGACGCGAAAGAAAGGATTGTATGACGATGCAAACTTTTCTTATCGAGATCTGATTTTGTTCTTTAGGCATCAGCTTAGGGTCAAAATTAGATGCGATAGAAAATGCTTGGATCCCATAACATTCGACAAAAGATAGGTGTATGCAGCAAGCTTGGTCGTACGAAAGGAGGCAACATTGGAGGCATCCTTCCCTCCTCTTCTTTCACATGGCGACTACGGTAAATAGGTAACCTTTGTTTCCCACTTGTCCCTAGTTAGCAGCATGTTGTCATTGACCCTGTGATCTAGTTGTTAGCTTCTAAGATCTTCTCCCATTCTTTTTTTGTACCCTAACTCTTGCCCCAGCCCCATCTGTTTTTAAGATCTTGGAAACTCATCGCTGTAATTCCTGTTATCTCTTCCTCGCCGTGCCCCTTCGAGCGTTTTTTCTTTTTTGTCCCAGTAGCCAAGTCCCCTTCCACCATTTAGGGAAGGTCCAGCTTGTTTTCGGTCCTCTCGGAAACTGGAAAACAGTCGGTCTCCATATCATAAATAGAGAGATGGGAGGGCAACCAAACAGGGATTTTTCCTTGTTTCATCTAATTTTGATTTTATTTTAAAAAATCCTTAAAAGTTTTGAAATTTAAGATTGTTACTTTTAAATATAAAATTTATTTTTGATTTTTTTCTCCCATTCCCATCATAACCCTTTTTTGTACATATTGTAAATAAACTCTTTACATCTTATCCGGGTTTTTAATAGGTTTTCATGGAACAAATGCGGTATTTTGGTGTTTGTGGCGTGCTTGGTGACGAATGACTGCTCTTATTGTATTGCATGGATGGTCGCGAATGTGGCTAGCTAGGGGCCCTAAGAACGCATAGTCACTGTATGACCGCTTCCCTCCCCCACAAAAGCTATGAGGCTTCATGCTCCCCAAAGATTGTATGTTTTACTTTCCTTGGAAATAAAGCTAATACACATTACCGAGGTCCACCCCAAACAATCCAACAATTTTAGTTCTAGTTTCCAAAGATAATATCAATGTTCGCATATGATGTCTATATTCTTTTCGGCTGCAGTCGAAGAAAGATCGGGCACCTGATTTATGGTGCTTAATGTTCTAACGTTAAAAGTTGCGATATTGTGTGTATTCTTACCTCTAAATAAGTATGGTTTAGACTCTGTAGCTGATTTTTTAAGCACTGAGGCCAGAGCTCCTACCTCAGCTGAACGCGCCTTTGTCAACCCGCGTGGAAAGCGATCCAGTTTAGACGTTTGATTTTAATTCGAGTTATGATAATTTTACTCACATCTAATTCTAAAATTTACAAAAACAGGAAAATAGATCAGCAACTGAGTTCTGAAATATTCGGGTGTCGTATTTGGTTTTCATTTATTTATTTACTAAATTCCTACATTTAGTTATGAGATTGTTTTAAAGTGTTCTTTCTATTTCCTTGTGATTTTTGTTTGAGGCGGTCATGGTAGAAGGACCAGTTGCCTCGTGTGTGTGGGTTTGGGTGTATGCTATGTCCTATTGCAGATACCGAAGGGGACAGGAGATTATGAACGTACTTTGCGGAAAGTCGTTCTTGTCCTTTCGTTGATGAATCTCTCTCAGCCGGAGAGGGTTAATTTCTGTGGGTTTAATTCACAAAAATGACTTTATATAAACAAAATGAAGACAGGGACTTCGGAGATGACATGTTTATTATGTGACAGCCATTACAAGGAGTGATGATATAAAGGGCAGATGACCGGCCCTTGTTTTAAGAGATCAGACTAAAGGGCACAACTATACTATGCCGCGACCGGCCTACGAACGTAAACAGATCGGATTACACCTTCGCCCTAAAAAAATAACATCCGGACACGGCCGGAAATGATTAAGCCCTTTTTCGACTCTAACCGGCCGTTACAGCTAAGAAAGAGATAAATTAACATTTATCAACATTTGCAAAACACTTCTGCTAGAAATAATTCTATAAAAATGGAAGTAATACTCTTCGGTAGCCTAAACCAGACTATAGAAGTACTTATTTTCTGCGTCCATTTTTTATAGAAGAACTTTCTATTCACGTGGCACGACAGAAGTGGAGTTTCCTTTCTTCCATATGAAAAAGGCTTCAGGCAGCAGAAATTCAGAGGTCCCCGCGGACGCTCTAGGGCGTTTGTGTGTGGCCTTTCCTGTCCAGTTGTTGGATTGCATTCGGTAGGCCGTCTTATCTCTGGGCGGTTCTGCCGGGTGTGCCTTGGCACTGAAGATTTCCTCCGGCCTCAGAGGGCCATCCCCCAGGCTTTTACCGTCTTTGGGGGGGTTATTGCCTGGTGCCCCTAAAAGGGGAATGTCGACGGGGCCGATGGTATTTTTGGCCTTGCCGGACGCGTGCGGGCTTCGGCCCTGCGACTGGACCAACCTTGTGCGATATTCGTGCGTTGGTGGGACGCATCGATAAATATCAGAGGTCTACGCGGACGCTCTCAGGGGCTACTCAGCACCACTCGGCTCGATTCCTACGTTATTGTGGTTGCACCCACCTCACCGCCACTTCTAGTGGCAGATTCAACCTTTTTTTTACGGTTCTTTTTAAGGGCCATGAGAGGTCACCATCTGCGGGTCGGAGTATCTCTGGCGGTCATTAACGACCAGTCGAAATAGACGGCCTGGAGGCAAACACGAAGAGGACTCACTAAGACCAGCCGGTCTTAACCATCGCTTGGTTTCGCTCGTCCGTTTGGCTTCGCAGCGCTAAAGGCACGGGTTGGCCTTTAGTTACCGCTTCACTATCTGCGCAGCACTAAGATAACGCCAATCTTAGCCTCGGCCTCCTGGCCTATTCGCTCGACAGTGCAGAGCTTTGGCACGCAAGCCTTAGCTATCGTCTCGATACGTTTGCACAGCTTTGGCGCGAAAAGCCTTAGCTACCACCACAGCTTTGGTGCGAAAAGCCATCGCTACCGCCAACGATACGCCCGCACAGCTACTGGCACGACAAAGCCATAGCTCCCGTAAATGATACGCCCGCACAGCTTTGGCACGACAAAGCCATAGCTACCGTCAATGATATGCCCGCACAGCTATCTGGCATGACAAAGCCATAGCTACCGTAAACGATACGCCCGCACAGCTATCTGGCACGACAAAGCCATAGCTACCGACCACGACGCTCCGGCGATGCCGTCCACGTAACGACTCGCTGTTACGGACTATCCCAGCAATGCAGCATCTAGTCCACGTAACGACTCGCTGTTACGGACTACTCTCGCAATGCAGCATCTAGTCCACGGAACGACTCGCTGTTACGGACTACACAAGCATTGCATCATCTGGCCCACGTAACGACTCACTGTTACGGGCTAGCAACCAGATCGACACACCCCCGGTTAACCCAACGTACAGTCAAAACCGGGATATCGATCTACCGACCACGACGCTCCAGCAATGCAGCATCCAGTCCACGTAACGACTTGCTGATACGGACTGTCCGAGCATTGCAACAACTAGCCACGACGACTCACTGTACCGGCTAGCAACCAAAACGACTCGACCGACATCAGCTTCCCGCAACGATCGTCCAGCTGCATTCAACGACCCGACCGACCTCAGCTGCCCGCAACGACCATCCAGCTGCTTTCAACAACTCGATCGACCTCGGCTTCCCGCAACGATCGTCCAGCGGCATTCAACGACTCGACCGACCTCAGCTTCCCGCTACGGTCGTCCAGCTGCATCCAACGACTCGACCGACCTCAGCTTACCCGCATCAAACACCTAGCTGTACCTCCACGACTCGACCTACGCCAGCTACCCTCGTCGAACGTCCAGCTGCGCACATCTACAACTCGACCATACCAGCTAACGACATCACCCATCTAGCTGAAGACCACATACGACCGCCATCGGACTTTACTTACACGTTTGTAATTCCGGCAATAAATTCTTCACTATTGTTGTATCTGTTATCTCACCTCTTTGTTTACTTCATTGTCTCTGGCTGTCACTACATTCGCACGTATAAAACCCGAAAATTATCTGCGGAGTCGACGCGCTTATTGGCTCCGCAACAACTACATATTACAACAACTTCACTCATCTTCTATACTCTCTCCACTGAGAAAAGTGAAGTAGAAAACTATATCCCGAGAATCGGTGAGAACACGTTCTATTGGTTGGTAATTAGCTATTCAATTACTGCACAGCTCTACAATACTATTTCTTAAAGAATTCATAGTTAAACTACGAAGAATAAAACAAATAAAAATTATGATTTAATTTTTTTTCTAACTGTTGAAGAAAAATAAAATTAAAAATTAAAAAAGAAACCATAGAATAACATAACAAAAATTTATGTTGACTTTCAATCGATTACATTTTATTCAAATTTTAATATTCAATGATTTTACAGACTCACTTCAAAAGAAATGTGTCCGTTAAAGTTTACAGAGGATTAAAAATATTTGATGATTTTTATTAAACTTGATTCAAGAAAGAGAAAAGGAAAGAAAATGCTAACAAAACAATGTTTAATTTGTTTTTCACTTATAAGAGCCTATACATATAATATACTATCCGATAATTGTCAGTGAGTTTCATTTTCACTGAGTGCCTCATGTTTTTCGTCTTGGGCTGAACTCAGCAAAGCTTAGTAAAGACAATTTGTCATTATCTATCATTTTAATTTGCTTCTATTTATTCATCTTAACATTAAATATCACATAAAATTATTCAGAAATTTCTGAGAACAATAGTTTCCTTTGACTAATTCATCTCCAGACCTTTCATAGCAGCGGTTTACATTTACGACATAAGAGTTAAGTGATGAACAGGTTAAAGAAAATTATTGTTTAAGAACAATCTGTTGAGATGTTCAGCTTCAATGAGAATAAATGGAAGTAAATATGAAGTAATTTACTAAGCTTTTTGCTTAGATGTAGCTTATATGTGAACTTTTACTAGTCAAGCTTGCAAATCATTACACTACCAGGGGCGTTCAATATAACTAAGCTTTTTGCTTAGATGTGACCCAACGCCGAATGAATGTGGCACCTAATGAGACTTGCAAACTGTTACACAACCCGATGGAAGTAAACATATCGTAGACACTTGGAGAAAGTAAAGTTCTTTTATGAAAACTAGTGATAACCACATATAGAATGCATAACTCAATCTGGTTAATTTAAACTTTACTAATTCAACTATGTATCTGTATATGAGTGAGGGTGATTAAACCAGTTACTTATGAGATTACGAATGAAGGAAATGATTGATTTTTGAGGACACAGTGGGTTTAAATTCAGAGCTTTCCTTCTCATATACTGGTTATCATAGTAAGGCTAAAGAGCCCAGTCTACCCTAGTATTTAATCATAGTTGTCGGTAGAAGAGTTGGATTCATGCCTTTCCTGGGAGGATTAATGCAAAATAAAATCCAATCAGCCTTATCCACGATTTGAGCTCATCGTGTCCATTTCAAACAATAATAATTCTTATGTGCTTCCCCCAAACAAGGTAATAGCAATATACATTTTTAACTGGACTCATATTTTAAAAAGTAATTGACTAATTATTTATTTGAATTTTCAGTTTTGCCACCAAGGGTTTTGCTTCTTTTGATTTTGAGTTTAAAAGAAAACGCCGTTTTAAGTATAACACGGAATGGAACTGGCATCTCGAGTTCAAATACGGTACCAGGCTGTTTGCATTTTACTTTGAGCTAATGCCCTAGAGAAACGCAAGAATATGTTCTCCTTCCAAATATGGCAGAATGGGTTATTTAGCTTTGGTTAGGCAGCCAGTCTAAGAGAAGGAAAACTCTGAAATCAAATCGGCTTTACCGAGCTTTAAAATTGACCTTGTGTCACATCCTGTCTGTGGTAGAAGGGTTGTGAGAATACATCCACTATTCAAACTCATCACTTTCTTTCTCGCTTTATTTTGTTTGTTCCTTGTTGGTTTCACCTACTTCAAGAGTTGATAACAATTACAAGCATTTCAATGGTAACAAAAATAGGGAGTTTACTTTATTATTATGTAGGAATTTTAATTTTGTGAATTTTAATAAATTCTTGAAAATAATTTATGGCAAGTATTTATTATTAATATTATTATTAGCAGCTGCAGCTGATGTTTATCTTATAAATCATTATATAATTATAAAAGATACAATTAATTTGTAGCTAGTATGAACATTATATAATACTAAAAAATTTGTTACCTGATATAAATATCATAAATCATTATATAATGAGTTATTATATAATTATACAATATACTATTTGTTGGTAATGCTAATATTTTGATATTAGACAAATAGTTATTACCTTTTATTTATAGTATAAATTATCATATAAGTTAAACAATTATGCAATTAACTTGTAGCGCGTATTTATTCTATGATATTAAAAAATCAGTTATTAGCTGATATTGATATTTTAGAATTATATAATTAATTATTATATAATCATACAATTAATTTCTAGTAGCTAATATTACTAAATAAGGATGGATTTAAATTGTTAGCTATTAACTATTGCGATTGATTTTCTAAGATGAACGCTCCATAATTCGTTTCCTTTTACCAAATAACAAATTGATAGTTATATAACATGATATTCAATGATGATGATAAGATTATATGAGAACGTTATAAAACACCAATTTTCACATTAACATATATAACACGATGATGAAAACGACCATAAACACAAGCTAGATATCATCGTTTTGATAACTAAGGGAGAATACTTCATTGAAAATATTAAGTTACTTACCTTACATGCAAATGTAAAATCTTCACAAAGCATCAAAATTTCTAATAAAAGTGCCAAGTATTGCATATCACAATAAAAACTGAGCAATCAGTAATTTTCTTTTATCCTATAAAATCTTTGCCATTTGCGGGACTTATATACGCAATAAGTATATTTTGATTGAAAAATTACAAGTATTTTTATTAAAATAGTAACTGCACATGGTTGCTGTATTTTGTTTTGAATAAAACCTGGAAGCGGCACCCGACACAACAGGAGTTGTACGGCCAACTACCACCTATCTCACAAAACATCCTAGTAAGACGAGCAAAATATGCCGGCCACTATTGGAGAAGCCAAGACGAAATCATAAGCGACGTTCCCCAATAAATTCTTACACATGGATACACTAGTCTAGTCAACCAGCAAAACTTACATTTATCAATTCTGTGTAGTCAATGGATTCTGTTTAGAGGACTTGTCAAGAGTGATAGCTTATAGAGAGTGATGGCGAGAAAGTGTCAAGGATATCTGTGCTGTAAGAACGCTTTGATGATGATGATGATGATGTATTTAAGATATAAAAATATAAGAGATATAAACAAGAAAGTTTATTATATTTTATATTGTGTCATTCATACAGTAGCGATTTTTTTCATTCTCCTACAGGGGTGGGGGAGAACCAGCAGCCAGTGGAGGAAAAGTATTTCCCGATGTTCCGCGAAAAGTAAAACTTCGGCTGTTGGTTCCACAATGATACAACACAATTTGTACAAACAAGGTAGACAAGAGAAATTTGACAAAAACAAGAACATTAAATAACAAATTTTATATTTTATATCAACTCGACAATGGCGAGGATTACACAAAAGATGTTCATATGTGTGTGCATAAAACACGATTACTGTCTGTCAAATTGAATGTGTGTATGTGTGTGAGTATGTTCACAGTTGTCCGAACTAAAGAGAGAAGATAGACTTGTACCTACATACATGTGTATGTGTGTGTATATATGTGAGGCTGAAATGGAGGTGCCCGTGGTGTAATGGTTATCGTCGTAGGAAATGGACACGGCGACTCGAGTTCAAATCCTGGATGAGAATGATTCCATTTCACATAGCACTAATACCCTTGGGAAAGGTATGAATCCAAATATTCTCCCTCCAGCTATGGGTAAATAGTAGGGCAGACTAGGTTCTTCAGCCTTGGCGAGGCAACTAGTCTAAGAGAAGGAAAACTCTGAATTCAAACCTGTTAAACTCCGCTTAAAAATTGACCTTGTGTCATATCCTGCCCGAGCGGAGGGGTTGGTAAATATGATATGATATATGTGTGTCCTCGTAGGTATGAGTCTTTCGGTCTATTCTCCTAACCGTTGTGTGTATTAGCAGGTCATCAGACGTCAATCTATCATGCTGTGCTGTGCTGTGCCGGTCGGCTGGTCTATTGGTCCACCTTTTTGGTGGAGCTATTTTCTTATGGTTCCGAATACTTTGGGAATATATTCGATTGATTAATTTCCTTTTTCTTCAACTACAAACACTCAAGCAACTGTATCTTTGCTTCCAACATCAAAATTATTACAAACTAATGACTCTCTCCACCATAAAACGCAATTAAAAATAAAAGTCACTGTTATTATTTGTTTCCAGTATAGGTATTCCTGGTATCTCTTGTACGTCAAAATTCTTTTGTCCATTTCATTTCCGAGGACAAGTTTACAACTACTCATACGAGCAATAATGGTGACGCGAACGAACGGACTGAACGCAACATCACAACGCGTACAAAAAAAAAATAGATAGATGAACATGGAACAAAGAATGGGGGAACATACTCAACAGGTCAGTGTGAAAACACTCGAGTTCAGGGAGTAAATGGGTAGTTCCCTATATTCATCATCCTGTCGCACTGCTAGCACGGATTTCTCGGTCTCTCTCTCTCTCTTTCTTGCCATTTGTCCCAATCATCCATCGCTTCAGGCAGGTCTTCTAGACTACATCCTATGTCTGAATAGAACTATTGTAGGTAAGTTCTTGCTGCTCGGGCAACACTAGTACGTCACTTATGAGTTTGTCCTTGATTCTTCAGCAGTGTACCGCATATCTTGTTCGTCTTACTTGGATGGTTTTAAAGATATGAGGTAGGTGGCCGTACAGCTACTGTTTTGTTGAATGTTGCTTCCAGGATTTATTCAATACAGCTCATAGCATTCTTGTACAGTTCTCGTCTAGCTTTTTCTCAATACGCTTAGTCAGCGTCCATGTGGTGTATCTCTATAGTCGAACTGACACAACCGCTGCTTGGAAGAAATTGCATTTTCTTTTATCAGATAGGTCAGACTTCCATATGATCGATATCCTATCGAGAGCAGTTCCTGCCTTTGCTAGGAGCATATTGATGTCACTTTCAGTAGATGAGACACAGCTACCAAGGTAGATGAACTTATCCAGTAATGTCAGAGAACCACCACTTAAAGTACAGATTTTTCCTTGATTAAAACGCATGTACTCCATTTTGTCTGCATTCAAATGAAGGCCTATGCCTCCTGCTGCATGACTCAGACTATGCAGCAGAGATTAGGCTTGGGTAGGTGTGTCATCAGCATAATCTGCGTCAGTGATACTTTCTGTCGTGTATCATCTGCTTCTTGCCTTTTTTTAGTGTAAAGCCATTTTCATTAAATCTGTCGATGTTCAAAATACGAAGTGTAGGGTAGATTATAAACATTGCATATTTTCCGGGGGGGGTCCCTTTTATCTTTCTTTTCTTTTCTTTTTTTTAATCTCAGCTGCAGTTGTTGTTATTATTTTTCTGCTATTATAATTATTATTTATATATTTTGATTTTCACAGTTTTGTGAATTTAGCATTGTTTGTTTAGTAAAAACTATTACAGGAGCGTTGAAAAATATTTTTTGAACAGGGAATATACTATACATGCAACTCGAATCTTCTTTGAAGTCACGTGCCCAACTTCTTTAATAAAGTTAAAAGTTACCCTATATTACAACCTTAAAAAGCACCCGCGAAATGTGATTACACTGAAGACAAAAGTTTACTCTATGGTAGCGTCTCTACCTGCCAAGACGATGGCTAAACTAGCGATAACTACACTGGAGTCACAGGACTATCGTATCCGAAACGGATACGATACCTAAAATCTCCGGTTTAGAGAAAACGTTGAGTCACCCGTGACGCCAGATAATAAAAACATTGGACATTCTGTTACTAATACACGAACTATTTTTCGAAAGGGATTAATTCTGCTGACCTTTCGGAAACAAAATAGAATAAAATACATCATATTCAAAAGTTCCTCTTCAAAGTATAATGAAGTATTTCATTATTACTTATATTTAATAAAGGAACTTCCAGTTTACAGAAACACTTCACTCAGCCCAGTAGTGTGGTTGCGGCCTATACTATATAAACAGCAGACAGCAACCGAAAATCGATTCGGCGGTACGGAAGAAAGGTATCTGTTCCTTCTCCCAGGAGCATGGGGTCTGCGTCCTTACCACCAGCCGAAGCAGAAGACGTGGAATCTAACCAATCACAGTCGCGGACCCCGCACAGCCAACCAGATCAATCACAGCTGATCTTCTCATTCAAACAGCTCTTCTCAGACCTTTTAGTAGCGGACCAATAAAACTACCGTCCGTTTGTACGACGCCTGAAGTCGACAACACCTGCTGCAGTGATGAAACAAATGTTTAAGGAAAGAGCTGTTCTTGAAGTGGTCTATAATGACAATGAGCCACAATACACAAGTACGGAATTTGCCGACTTTGCAAAGAACTTTAAGCTCACATTATCATCACACATTGCTCTCAATCCAATAGTTTTGTAGAAAGAATGGTTGGCGTATGCAAGAAACTGCTTGTGAAGGCCCGAGAAACTGACAATGATTGCCATTTGGCGAAGATGTCATATAGAGCTACACCGCTTGCAACCAACTTCGAATCCCCGGCAGAATTCCTCAACGGGAGGTCCATCCAAACACCACTATTTTCTAAGCAACAGTTCGGGAATGAACAAACCAGAGACATAATGCAATGGAACAAAGACGAGACAAAGAACCGGTATGACCAATGGAATAATCGCCGCTATCCACCATTGCATGCAAGTCAACAAGTCCATGTCAAAGATGAGAAAACAAGTAGTGGAAACCTGGAACAGTCACCTAAACTACTATAAAGCCAAGGACATACCTTGTAGAATGTGCAAATGGCAGTATTCCTTTATTGATACTGATGCACCACCCACTGGTGATGGCACCACCCTACACCAGTGCACAATGCACAAGCTTCACTCACAACCGCTGGGCCACATCAAGATAGAATGGCCTAGCCATATTCAAAGCTACGTCGTTCTAAACGGCCCCCAAAAAGATTGAACTTGTAATGCTGAAAATAATACTTTTTTTGTTTAACTTAAAGAAAAGAGAAGTTGCATTAGGATGTCATACGATCAAAATATTTATTGTTTATCCTTAGTACTTCTAGTGATCATCTATCCTTTTATTTTTTACCCACTTCCTATCCCAAGTTGTAATGGTATCCCCTATGTAAATAAAGAACGTATACGTTTACAATCCGTCTTAGTTTTTAATCCAAGCCATGCTTAACTGGCGGTAACAGTCCGCACACACATGTACAATATCGGTCTCAGTAAAGTCATGAAACTGGACAGCGTCTTCTTTATTCACACAATATATTACATGGTGTCAGAAGTGAAGAACAAGCATGGACCTTTCACGACAGCCAATGCAAATGACCTGGAACGGCAATGTAGAAGGAAAAACTTTACGACATGGTTCCAGAAATTCGAACTGTACCTCGCGGCATCAGAAAAAACGATGACGCTTGACCAGGTAAAATATACGCTATTCCTACACGTAACCGGAGAAAAAGCCGTTGGAGTATATAACGCACGTTCAAAGAAGTGGAAAAGGATGATTACAATGTTTTGGTTCGCAAGTCCAAAAAATTTGTTGAGGGTAAAAATATTTAGCCCACGAACGTTATGTCTTCAATAAAAGAGACCAGAAAGAAGGAGAAACATTCCTTTCTTTCTTTACAAACATCAATTCACAGTCCGGTAAATGCGGCTTTGACTACCTAAAGGACAGCATGATACACGACCGTAAAAATCGGGCATATGGAGTGAACAAAGGCGAAATTGAGAGACCTTGCAGACCCGGACTTGAACACAGTACTAAGACTCTGTAAAAATGACGAAATCCCAAAAACCCGCACACAAGACCGAGAAAACCTCGCAATGTACCAAGTAAAGCATAGACAAGCAGAAAAAGAACAACTACAGAGATGACCGAGAGAAAAAAGAATCCGGAAGATGCAGCTATCAACACCAAGATAAAATCTGCCCTGCAAAGGGACCGACAGAAATTATCAAAAGGTCGGACATTTCAAAAAAATGTGCCGAAGGAAGAAGAAAGTCCATTATATCAGCGAACCAGAACCAGTGTGAAGAAATGTCCACCTTATACCAGGGAAAGACACGTGCGATAAACTAAACCTAATTATCCAAAAATGGACAAAAACGACATTTTATCTGCCGATCGGGAGTTATTTAAAGGAATAGGATGTCTGCTGGGACGAGTACACATCAATCTCGCAGACACAGTACCCGTTATAAATGCATACAGGAAAATTCCGTTCGCCATGTACAATGAAGTCAAAACGGAACTTGATAGAATGGAGAAACGTGGAATTATTTAAAACAGTAACTCAACTGACAGAATGGGTGAGTGTAATGCATATCGTGCACAAACCAAACGGAAACTAAGGATCAGTATGGATCCCCTAAACTTGAACAAACCAACCCTCCAAGAGCATTTTCAACTCCAAACACGGGAAGAGGTAATGGCAAAAATGTCATGATGGAAAATATAGCCTAATATTAAAAGGAGAACGCATCGTAGTCCCTGCATAATTACGAAAGAACATCCTGGAGAAGATATATGCAGGCCATCAAGATCGAAAGAAATGTAAATACCGATCGAGAGGATCCATTTTTTGGCCGGATATAAACAAATATATTGAAAGAGTAGTAACAAGAGTGTAACTTGTTCATGATCTACAGTGATGCACAACCGAAGCAACCTCTTATTAGCCACCGAATACCAACACGATGTTGGCAAAAAGTATCTGTAGATCTGTGTAGACATAATAACAAAGATTACCTAATAATAATGGATAGCTACTCAAACTACTCATATCTATACCAGATCAAACAAGTGAAGGGGTAGCTAAAGCAACGCAACATCGTTTCAGTCGGTTAGGAGTAGCTGAAGTATTCTCAGACAATGGCTCCTGTTTTTCATCAATAGAATACATACAATACGCAGCGGCATAGGACTTTAAAAGAACATCATCAACACTATACCCACAATGAAATGGACTAGTCGAAAAAACCATCGAAACAATTTAAAAGAAAACATATTAAGGAAGTGCAAAGACCGTCTTTAGGATCACTAATGGGTTATTGTTAGCAGAAATGCTGATGGGGAGAAAATTAAGAAATAATCTCCAAGTGCTAACAAAAATAGCAAGTGTAAGCCTCAGTGGAAGGAATTGACAGAGGACAAAATAAAAACTATTTCGATAGAGGGAGTATAAGAGAACTGGAATTGCTACAACCAGGGGATCCAGTTTAAATACAACCCTATAAAGAAAAGGTGGAACGAGACAGGGATAGTGAGAGTTAAAGTAACACTGCGTTCATATACGGTGTTGACAAGCTCTAATAACATACTGCGACGAAATCGTGGGGACTAACTACGACGCAGTTGTGTCGTACCCGAAAAAAAACATAGGTCACTACACTAGTAGAAAGAGGAAGAGCAGATCCCATCATCAGAAAGTGAGTCAGAAGCAGGACTAGTACCGACTAATGGAAAGAAGAATACAGAAAGGGAGCAAGACCCAGCTTGACAACTACGACAATCTGCACGGAGAATACACCCACCACAGAAAATGAACTTACAAAACATAACTCTGTTACTTAGCTTAGATTATATAGATATAAAAACAAAAAATATATATTAAAAAACAAAAATACTTAAAGGTGAAGGTGTAATAGTATGAAGATTTTCACTCTATATTACATCGACGACAACTACGTGGTGCCTTCAATAAGTTTTCAGACTTTTTTGTACAGGCATTTAAAATTGTCGTAGAATCTTGAAAATTCACTATGTTATTGCTATACATCTTATTAGATGACTGACCAATTTTTATGATTTCAGCTTCAAATGAACAGATACTAGGACTTATTTTGTGAGGGATCAAGTGCCAGACTGTCCCGACTTCACACGTGCGAAAAATAAACTCCCGTCCTGGGAAATAATATTTTATGCCACGTCACAACTGCATGTAGTGTGGCTGAGGCTTTGTAAATGGTTGGATCACACGATTAAGGGTCCTTCTGCATGTTAAAACTGATTGAGGAAAACAATTCGAAAGTTATTTGCTAAATTATAAAAGTAATTGGTTTTTACCGGTTACGTACAACAGCCTATCACCCGCAATGCAATGATTTAAGACACTTCACAGGAGCATTAAAACTGTTATTATAGCACCAAAAGTGTTCTGGCTTTCAGCCCTTCTAATAGTACTTCTTGAGATTCGTAGTATGCCCTTTTATGTTGTCAAAGGCACTCAAATTTTACTGCCACAGCTACTAATAGACAACACAAACTAGGAGACTGCAGCTCAAAGTTTCACAAGAATGAAGCTATGTCACATTTTAACCTGAGAGACTTGTCCAACAGCCCAGTTGTTTGGGGCTGTAGAATAAACATACTACACCTCTGCAGACTAGTAAGACATCTGGTTGGGTGTTTCATGTCGATGGATACGGTAGTCAGTCGAGGCTGCCTGGAGTACCCTTTTATTGCCATTACTCCAGGTTCACTTTAATATGGAATGGTAGTACCTGTTAGGATCCCATGTATGGGTCAAATAGAACTGTTTAACCATTTAACTATGTGCAAACAAATGATCAATATTAAACAGAATTGTTAGCGTTACATAGCAATACTTGAAACCATTTAACTGTATGCATATAAAACAATTAGCGTTAAGTAGCAATACTTTAAACCATTTAACTGAATGCAAGCAAATGAGCCCTGGTTTGCTTAAAATGTAACCTAAAACTATTCATTTATAAATTATATGTATTTGATATATATAAACAGAATTTGGTATTATATAACCTACGAGGCTTGATATTCCATAAAACCCAACCAACATTAACAAATCCTAAAAATCTTATGCCTCAAACTTGTGATAAAGTTTGAATTAGAGTAGATTGTGTTTGAAAACCATTAGAAGCACCCTACACAGTCCTTTAACAAACACTGAAATATTTTTCTCATTAAGACAAGTAATGATATTAATACTTAAATCTGTGGACAGGTTAAAACCGTATATAGAAGTATAAAAACAAAATGTAGAAAAACCTGGGGAAGAAAAAATAAATAAGAATAAATTGCATGATTGTTTAATGTAAGAAGTAAATGCAAAAATTGTACAAGAAGATTCTCCTCAGGATGAACAGTTTTCTAGAAAAGACAATGATTACTTTTATAAATTGTACACTTCACTCTTAGAACCATTACAGAGGTTCACTCTGAAGTAAGATAGTTTTACCCAAAAACAGTAGAAGCAAAAAAAAAAAAAAAACAACAACACATTTCATAAATTCTAAAAGTAGAACTAAGTCAGACTAACCAATGCCAAACCCTGATTCAATAATTTCAGTTAACAGACACACCACCTGATTCCTTAGGAATTAACTAACAGAATTAAAGGAAAAATTTAACTTCAGCAACAATTTAAACTTCCAGGGATATATATTAAAGAGCCAATATCTTGAAGGAAGTCAGAAGTGAAAAGCATAATTAGTAAAAGAATTCATCCAACTAATAGAATCCTAGGGTATACAGAAGTATTAAAAAAACAGCCAAAAAAATAAAATAAAATAAAATAAAAATTCAAGTGAGGAATTTCCTTTTCTTCACAATCACCTATGCACAATCATGGAAAGTTTGTTCCCAACACTAAAATAATTACAAACTCAGGACTCTCTCCCACCATTACATGCATAATTAAAAATAAGTCACTACTGTTTGTTTCCAGTATTTTGGTTCTTTTTTCTTTGTTGAAATTCTTTTGTTCATTTCATTGCCAAGTTTACTACTACCCACAAGTAACACAATAATTGATCTAGATATTTGTTGAATCCTCACTGATGAAGTCCACAAGAAAATAGTCTTAAAAAGTAGACTTCAATTCAGTTTCAATAAATACCAAATTATTCCATTTGACTTTTTTCTTTATGTCTATCTCACATTTATGAGTGGATGTTAAAAAACTATAAAAACAGAAGTCGTATTTACCAAAAAAGAAATGAACTAAGAATGAAACTTTAATTTTCTTCAAAATATTACACTTGGGATTCAACAAATATTCCAATGAGTTTCCTATTGGTGGAAGCACTGATGAATCTCCAATTTTAATAGTGTGAAACTGCAGTTAAATTTCTTTTAATGTCCTCTACATACTCTCTTAACACTGAGATGAATTTTCAGCTTCGGAAGCAAAAGAGTCATGAAGCTACAGGGTTTAATGAGAATGGAATATGTAACACTCATACAATCCTGTGTTCCACCAAAATCTGTTCAAAAAGTAGTGATACTGACTTCCAGATTAGCACCAACTTGCCAAAACATTATCACTTTGATATAAATTGCTTACCTGTGAATATCTCTGAGATTTAAAAGATTTTGGGTGTTAAAAAAATTGAGATTGAAGCTGTATTAAACCAAGACAAATGAACAATGAATTTTCTTGGCAATCAAGTCATTCCAGAGAGTTTTCTATTACTTAAAGCACCAATGAAACTCCATTTTAGATATGATGTAAAGCTGAACAGTCAATTTCCTTTTAAACCAGAAATAGTTGCTGCCATTCAAAATCCATTGAAAATGGCTTCATTTTTTTTCTTCATATTGACTCAACTTAGTTGGTTGCATTTTATGGTATATCAACCCTTATAGGTTATTTAATGCCAAATCCTGTTTATACATTTGTAAATGAATATTATTTTTAAATGGACCAGAACTCGTTTGCATACTCACAGTTAAATAGCCACAAGTATTGCTATTTTACACTAATAATTTATTCAATATAATTCATTTGTTTGCACATAAATGGTTTCAAGTAAAGAAAATGATTAAATATTCCTATACATGGGACCCTGACAAGAACTACCACTGTGGGTAAGAGTGGACCTGGGAATAATAGCAATGAAGGGGCTTCCACATTTCCCAAAAATCCAGAACTAGAGCCTCACTATCAGATGGTTTAATGTCATATTCAGGACACTTTAAAAGGTTATATCTTACCCCGCTGCAGAAATGCAGTCGGCATATTCTACAGCAGCAGCTGATTAAACTATTGACTCATCTTGAGTAGAGGGGTTAGTCCCCATGGCATTGTGGCTAATATGCCAGACAGTGACAGTGTAGTAAGCAAGTTCAAACTCCAGTTGCACTATTAAGTTCACTTTTGGACTATTATCCTAGGGAGAGCTATGGGTTAAATACTATTACTACTCCTATCCTTCTACAAGGATGGCTTTGGCACTAAATAACTCATGAAAATTGATATGCCATTAAACAAAGAAAAACTTTATTATATATGTTACTCAGC
Source organism: Sepioteuthis lessoniana (assembly GCA_963585895.1). Classification (NCBI taxonomy): domain Eukaryota; kingdom Metazoa; phylum Mollusca; class Cephalopoda; order Myopsida; family Loliginidae; genus Sepioteuthis; species Sepioteuthis lessoniana. The sequence goes on along the minus strand of OY757906.1, from coordinate 71,264,141 downwards.
ATGCAAATCTCTTAATTTGAAAAAATGTCAAATTTCAGTTTTCCTACTTTTTGATAACCCCTTGTATGTTGAAGATTGACAACAACAGTATTTATATTTCATTCAATTCAATATTTGGTAATTATGATTGATTTTAATGGCATGTCAACCCATCCAAGGTTATTTCATGCCTAGAGATTGGGAGATTGCATTCATTTTATGTTCATATTTTTTTTAAACAGTTATTTCTTCAGTTTTTTTTTGCACACAATCATGTCAAATAAGAATAATTTTAAAACAGATCTATTTGACTCATGGATGGGACCCTAACAGGTACTACCACTCTGGGCCAGAGTGGACCTGGGAGTAATGGCAAGAAAGGGTGCTTCACAAGCTCCAGATCTCTAAGGCTAATACTGATTGATTAGTATACAATGATACCTCCTCTGACAATAAGTGTGTGTGTAATTCAATATCATCAAAATAAAGTAGTCAGCTGGAAGCAACTAAGCTGAAAAAAGAAAAAAAAAGAAAAGATAGTATGAATTATGATTTATTTTTTAATTGTATTTAGGTACTAAAGACATTTTAAGAAAACATCAGTTAAAAATAGAATATTTTACAAGACCAACCAAGAAAAACAAACAAATTAAATTTGTTTCTAGAATTTATTACTAACATGAAGTTTAGATCAAGATATATAATAATCAACAACCTAACTTCTTTATTTCACTATTGGGGGTACTCATGGTATAATTGCTATCGTCATAGGAAGTGGACTTGGCTACTAAAGTTCGAACCCTGAACAAGTTTGCATTTCCCACAATGAATTGTTGGGTCCATATCCTTCTCCCACCAGGAACAGGTAAATAAGACAAACTGGGCTCTTTAGCCTTGTTATGACCAGTTTAGGAGAAGGAAAACCGAATTTCAACCAATTATAGACTTGGAGAGGGATGAGCTCCACCAGGTTATTCCTGCCCAAGACACACTACATAAGAAGTCCCTCCCAATGATCAAAGCAAATTACAGGATTAAGTCTTTCTCTCTTGTTTCAGTCCATAATTTCTTTCAACATTAAAACAGATTAATAAAATTAACAAGTGAATCCTGTCCTACCAATGCCAACATTCTACTGCTTGAATCAGGCAGAGCACACAGATACAACACTCATTCTAGACAGAAATGCAAGTCCATACAAATCAAATAATTTTTATGTTTTACAATAATTAGCAAGCAATGAATTAATATTCCCTGCCTGCTAATTATTAAATATTTAGATGATTATAATGAGAGTAGTTACTACCCACGAAAAAATTCATAAATAAAATTTGAGATAATTCTTTTATAAGAAAAAGTAAATGATATATCTTTTTTAAATTATAATTTCATAATTCTGGAGTCTTTCAAATCCAGCAAAACCTTACTTTACCTTTTTGCTTTATTTCCTCTTTCTCCACATATTCCTCTTTCTCAGTTAAACTTCAATTAAAGTTCCAAACACCTTTATCTTTTTTTCTCACTTTTTAAAAACCTCCATGGGTTATTTAGGTATTTATTTTTTTACCTTTCTACTCATTTTACATCGTATGACTTTAAAATCACTTACTCAGTGACTCTTTCAAAAATTTTTTGGACCAGGCAGTATTTTTATGACCTGATTTTAGTTCATCCTTCAGTGTTATCCATGAAGCAAATACAGAAGATGAAATTGAAAACCTAAGGAATCAGCATACAATGACCTCCTCTGTAGGCCCAGAAAAAACACATCAGGTTAACAAATAAGACATTAAGTTTATAAGTCTCAAAAATCCAGTCTAAATTGACCACCTAGTGGCTGAGAGGGTTAGAGAAACACCTGGAGGTTGTGAGTTCAATCCCTGGTCCCAGTTTCAATGATTATGAAAAGGGCAAAAGTGGCTGATGCAAAATACCCACAAGGCCTGGACAGTGGAATGGAAAGTCTACTACAGTGATTCAAATAAAGGGTTAGTTACCAAGTATGACAAAAGGCCCCTGAAGGTGACCAGAAAGTACAGCAGCCAAAACGTAAATATTACAACCAAGCTGAGTACAGCAGTCAGCAATTTAATAGGCATTATAATTAAATAAGATGCTAATTAAGATTAAATAATGATTACTTACTAATCATCGAGAATATAATATAAACAAATAAGGGAATTATGATGTCAGTAGTGACAGACAATCTCCATTATAAGATTAGTTTTTCTTTTATTATTTTTCACGATCAAAAGCAATATTTTGAAAAATTATGCCCATTCTGACAACTAAAAAATAATAGAATTAAAGGAATTTTTCTTAATTTACATAAAAATAAAGTGGAAATCAAATACAAGTCTGAAATTTTCATTTAAAGAAAATTTAGAGGAATTGTACAAATCTGGGCCAATGTGACAATTGGTGATATTGGTCAAAGGGACATAACTCTCCAATCACATCATATAAAATGCAGAGCTCTGATCTTTTACGGCTGTTCTCACCCAAGACTTGATATTTATGAATAAGCACAGAGTAAATAGACTCACAATATACACTTCTAATTCAACATATCAGAAAAATTAAATTTTTATCAAATGCTTGATGAGTTACATGAATAAATAAACACACACACAATTTAAAAAATTCAGTGGATATTTCCTGACAATTTACACAAATTTATTTAAATACAATGACCAACAAGTTTTCATTTAGGTTTCTTTTACTGAGAAAATAGCATTAATATTAAAAAATAATTAGTATTTTTTTTTAAATTAGCAGTCTCATTGGTTAAAAACAAAAAAAACAAACACACACACACACACACACTATTATGACTTATAATCATAATAGCATATGTCACCTCATATTTAAGAAATACTTTACAAAAACCTGAAAAATAATGAAAACATTTAAAATTCCAATTTACTAGACTCATTTAAATCAAATGATTCACAGGTTTGGCAAGTTTTCAAAATGGGTCTGGTACCAAAGAATGTTTACAACCTCTTTTGTTCTTTTAATATTATCTAAGTAGTAACACAAATTATCATTAAACTTTGATGATAAAATATAAAATAGCAACATTACATCTAGCCAAATACTCATGAAACCCCCAGGAAATTTGATACAACTGAAGCTATCTTTTAGCAGTCATTTTTTTTTTTTTTTAAATTCAGGTTCTTACATGAAATCCAGAGATTGTCAACTATTTTAAAGAAATAGCCTATATCAAAATATTTGAAACCTAACAAAAATCTCATGTTAAAATAATAATCTTTGGTTTCAACTTATCTTCTGAAATACTGTTTTTTGTTTTTTTTAAAACAAAGGTGGCTGTTAAAAATAACTGAAATGGGGAAGCTAAGATGAACATGTAATAAAGTTATGTTTTTCCAACTTAACACTTCCAATTAATTTTTGGTTAGTCTTTTCTTTGTTATTGCTGCTTTCTATCACAACTTTCAAGGTCAAATACTCTCCAACTATTGAAGTAGCCAAGGGTAAGAATAAAGTAACTCCTATGAATTGAATTTGATCCAATATCTCAGTTTATTCCTATGCAATACTTCAACACAGAAGCTTTTGGTTAAATAGGATATAGCTACTTTTCTCAGTCTTTGCACCATATTGATTTTTTTTACTATTTAGTCTTAAGTTATTCCAACTCCAAGAAGGATTATTTTCCCCTTTAATTTTTTTTTCTTTATTTCTTCATTGCTGTTATCAATTTCTACATCAAATACCTTCCAGCCACCATTAAGTCAGAAACTGTTTATTCTGACTTTTACAATGAGAAAGGGATTTGACCTAAAATAATGTGATTAAATAGCTAAAAATTAATAGTGGAAATACTTTTCATTGCAAGTTAAAAAATAAAATTAATTCCACAAATAAACACCAAATTCAGTAACATTCTATTCATAATTAACTTACAGGCACATATCTGTCTTTTAGTAACAGAAATTAATTCAAACATTAACAGAATTCAAACTGCAGTTAAGGACTATATTCAATGGCAGATTTTTTTAAATTTTAAATGTCAATATTATGCAAAATAATAAACACAGGAGAAATCAAATGTGCAATGGGTTATATCCTACCTTTATGTCTAAACATATTTTTAAAAACTTTTTTTATGCATAAAAATGATGTTGGCAAATTAGGTTACTTAATTTATAAGGAAAAATGTCCAGAAGTTCATGAGTGTCCAAAAATAATTCCGAAAAATTTATATCATTTCATAATCTAATAACTTGACCAATTCTTATTCAAAAGATCTCAAATTTTAACAGTGTGTACAGAAACAACTCAAAATTCTACGTTTAATGTCTTTTTCTTTTCAGGTACAGAAATGCTATTCATTGGGAAAGAAAAGGTGTTTAAACATAGGATTTTTAGTTATTTCTACACAGGTTGTTAAGAGATTATTTGAACATGAATTGGTCAAGTTATTGGATAATGAAATGGTATTTGTTTTTAAACCCTGTATTATGGCAGATTAATTCCTTCAAAGATATACGAACTTACAAGATACAAAATTTAGCAGTTAAACAAAAGGAAAAAAAAAAATTAACCCTTTTGCTATTGCATTTTCCAATTTTTCATAGTTCCCAATGTCACATTTCCCAAACAAAAAAAACAAAAACAAAAAAAAAAAAAAAAAACACTGTTTAAAACAAATCACCATAAAATGTTATGACAATGTAATTGGTGTTAAAACAATGAAAATATTTTTTGAATAAATAAATAGGCACGTCAAATGAAAAAGGTAAAAAAAAAAAAAAAGAAGTGTCATCATCTTAGTCAAACTCATTTCTCATGATGATCATTATTCCTGCTACCAGCCTGATTTACTTCATTTACATTATACACAAAACCTTGTGTATCATCAGTATCTGAGTCATTTGGATCAAAATCAACTTTGTTACCATTAGTTTCAAGCAATCATATGTCTGAATCATGTACAATTTCTAGCATAACCGGCTCAGTACAAAGTGACTCGTACAGTTTACTCTAAGAGTTTTTATGGCAACAATCTGAAAAATATGGTAAAACATATCAAATTTAGCATCAAAATGATAAACTTCTCTGTAAAATTCCCTAGAGGGTGGAAAATACCAACCAACGAAGAAAAACAACGAAGTATGAAGTTTTATTATATGTGCATGCAGCATGGCACAAGGAATTTGACTAGAGTTGCATATAATAATAATAATAGGTCCGCCATTAAAACTTTAGATGTTCCTCGTTAAAAGTCAAATTAACTTAAAGAGCAAACATTACAGAATACTTTAGATTACTCAAAATCAGAGGTAAGTTTTATTTTCTTCAGCAAGTTATATTGTGTGATGCCATCACTAATCATAATATTTTTACTTTTTAAGTCTTCAAAACCCACCACATGCAAAATAAGAAATCTGCTGATTGTCAGATTTTAATGAGTTCAATCTGAATCCTAGAACAAGAAATTATTTTCTTGCAGAAAAACAAACTATTTTAAATCTTGATATAACTGATCCTTTTACTGCACAACTCTAAAACTAACATCTTACAACTCTAAAACATGTAAAATTTCATAATATAAAATCATAAGGAGTTGGTTGGTTTTATGAGATGTCAACCATGCTCAGGTTATTTAATACCAAACTCAGTTTCTCCCACCCCAAGTAATCAGAGTTTCGAGTACTTATTCTTAGTTAATAGTCATTTGTTGCAAGTATTCCTATCTAATGGTAATAACTTTCAAACAGTTCTATTTGACCTACATGTAGCACCCTAACAGATACTATCACTCTAGGTTGTAGTGTGCAGCAGTTGGTTTTCAAACTTTGTCATATAAACCCAAATATAAAAAATAAATAGTTCAATACCTAGAGAAAAAAGATTTCAAAAATTTGAAATTTTTATGTACCCAATTAAAATGTGCTGTAAACCCTACCAGTAAATATCAAAATGTGAGGAGGTGAGGGTAGTCATTTTAGCCAATGGTTGTCCCTCATTCATAAATAAGTCAAATCAGTAGTTTACCACATTCCCACAATACAGACATTCTTTTCCGACCAACTTGTCTTAAACTATCATGGCTAATACAACAACTTTTTCACCTCAATCTTTCTCATCTTGTTCATTAGTCATAAAATTTTGCAGGTTAAATCATTCTCATGAGAACATGTGTCTTTAACTTTAGTTAAAATTTTGATTCATGAACAGATTCATATATATGACTACTTACACTAATATTTCACAGGACAAAAGTGGCATTTTGATCAAGTCATTCTCTCTTGAGATCAGATAAACATAATCAACTTAATTGCACCTACAGCCATAATCAATCACACCAAGGTATTCCCTAGGAATTATAAATAAGTTTCGTATGGTCCATGTGTTCACTGCATTTTTCATTTTCTTAGGCAAATCCAAAGCCAGTTTGGATAAATAAACAAGTTTATCAAAGCCAAAAATTTACGACTGTATATACTCATATTATGTGAATTTCCAAGACTTAAACTTGGGCTAATATTAGGGAGTAGCACCATATGTAAGATACAAGCTTTGTGTGTGCAAATAGTTGGCTAAGGCTCAACCTAATTTGTATCTTGTTTATGGAGCAAGCCCCCAATACCAGGCTAAAATTTAAGTTTTAGAAAGTGGCATGATATGCAAGTATGTATAACATGTCTAAGTGTTATAGTACTTTAATAATGAGTATTTTTTTATTAAGAAAATAGCATTATTTTAGATTAGCTATAAAAAATTAGAAAGAAATTGGTTTTCTAGAATAAATATAAAACTAGTACATAATCTGAGGTATTTCTCTTAAATTGATGACCTAATAGAAAACATCCTGTGAAATAAAAGGTAGGTTATCAAGATAAAGTTACAATGTCTGTTGATTTATGTTTATTGCCTGTAGCAGCTAGTGATGACAGCCACACTATAAAAAAATCAGTTACATTAATTAACAAAGTTAAAAAGTATTAGGAAATAAAAGTGAAATACCTGTTTCTCTTTTTCCTACTTAACCAACTAATAAATGTCAGTAACATTTCATCAGTTTAGAGGCACATGTGAAAAAAAAAAAGTTATAGAAAGTTTTATTGGTAAGGTTTGGTGAAAAATTTATACAATTTTTTTTTATTTTCAATAAAATATTCATATCGGCAAAATTATTTAATCTCAAAAATGAATAGAGAAAAAATATTTTCAATAAAATACAATTTTAAATCTGCATAATTCCTAATATAGCAGATATAGAACAATGCTTTTTAATTAGTTCTCTCTCAGTCCTAATTTTTTTTCAAGTTTGTGGTTATATTTTCAAATTTAGTGCAATATTTGGTAGTTTGATAGTCCAATTCTGGATAATTTTCTATGTCTAAGACAGCATACACTACACATACAAACACTTATAATATACACTAAGGCATATTCACAAATATATAAATACAGGTTTACAGCTTTTTTATTATTATTTATTATACATTTTTATTAAAGGTTCACTTTATTAAAAAAAAAAAAATTAAAAAAATTAATACATATATAAAACTGAATATATTTGTTCAGTAGAGAAAATGAAAAGAGAAAAATCATCAACCTTCATTCACATTTAACTGTCAAATATATAAAATTTCAAAGCAACAAAATTTTACTCTTTACTCCAAATATGACTATGATTTTAGTAGAAGCCTGTTTCTGGGATGCAGTGCCTCTGGTCTTAAGATAATGAAATCTGTTCCTTTGTTTCGCATAGAAAAAATAAATACAAAAAAAAAAAAAAAAAAAAAAGAATGAATCAAGGCCATATTAGCAGAAAGAGGCATTAAGTAATAAAATATCCCAGATACAACCCTACAGTTATATATATATATATATATATATATATATATATATATATATATATATATATATACACACACACATGATTCTACAGTTACTATATGCATCCAAAATATCATAATTCAGCTAAATAATCATCTTTTCAAAGTACAAGCTACAGTAAATTGAACTTTATTATTGGGGTCGAATAATTTTTTAAATTATTATTTGGTGCATGTGAATGTAATATTTTGTCCTTTATGCAAATCCTTTTAAAAGGAATGACTGCTTATAGGAACCAAAAACCCAATATTTCCTTTGAAGGACAATATATTTTATGGGTTTATGTTATTGTATTGAATACAATTGCAAACATAGGATTTATACATTTTGCAACATATAGCTTATTGGTGAATTAAATTGCGATATTTCTAAATATATGATTCATATTGCTAGAGTTTTTATGAATAAATGATATATAGTAAATATAAGTAAATATCACCGAACAAGTGTCAGCGAAAGAAATATACCTGGACTAGATTGAGGAGATATTTCCCTGTTAAAATGCTTAAAAAGAAGGGGGAAAAATAACATTTTTATATCAGAAACAGTACCATAAAATTCTAAAATTAATGCACCGTTTTGGTTTTTTTTTTGTTTTCTTTTTAATACACATCATGCTTCAAATGAATTAAGACAGCAAATATCCAGTGATAAATTATCTAAAAAGTGAGAATCTTCTGGTAACTAAGAAAGTTTAATTTCTTAACATCTTCATATGAAATTTTAATAATAATCTCAGATAAATATCAAAGGATTTAACAGTGATGCAATTCCACAGGCATTTCGATTAATCAATTTTTGTCATTAATTTTATAAATAATACCAGTCAAAGATCAAATAAATGTTGAGTCTTTTGGCTTGACACATGGATACAGAGAATCATTTTTAAAAGAATGTTCAGCAAAATTTTCCTCTGAAACAAAAATGAATCATTACACCCTACCTGATGTAACAGCAATGAGTTAACTAGTAGGAAAAATCAAAAAAATAAAATAAAATTGAGGGGAGATAACTCCTGAATACGTAAAACGCTTGAGTTTTCTCTTAAGCTGATAACGATGTCCAACAAGAAATAAAATAAATAACCATATGTTCCACAGGAGACTACACCTGAAATAAAAACATAAGTTTGACTAATTTTGCACAAAATAATCCCTAACTGATTTGTAAAATCAAAGACATTTTAGTAGCTGAAAGTAAAACAGCATAATTGGATGTTATTAAGTTATTTCAGCTGGCATTTGCTTTTGTCAATTACTATTAATATTAAAAAGATTTTTGTTTGGTTTTTAAAAATACAAATGTGATATCTATCTTGTAAGCAGGTTTCTTCAGCTGCACAATAAGATACCTTATCCCATAAAAGAAAAAGAGAGCATGCATACCTCACCATCTGTGACATGAAATTTCTTATAAAAAAAATTTTTAAAAAATGAAGCAGACTGAGAGAAGGGTGTTTACAATAGTCACTACCATTGTTTTCAGTTGTTTCTTTTTTTTTTTCAATTTTTTTTTTTTTTTTTCAAATTTTAATCTCATAATTTAGGCAATGGAAGAGGGGATCTGAGAATAAGCAAAACTACAGCATTTTTTTTTATCTTTAATAAATACAAAAAAATGTCCAAAATGTTCCACAACCAGTTTTAATGGTATTCATATTTCTATTCCTTAGGAAAAAAAAATTTTCACAAGTCACTTGAAAAATGTTAATATATATAATTTAGCAAATATAAGATCTGACAAAATTTTTGTTTTATAGTTTGTTTTGCTTTTAAATCCAGTTAAATAAATATGTTAACAATGGCAACAGATCAGTTCTCCAGTTCCAACTTTACTGCAAGAAAGTCTTTATTTAAAATAATATTTTATACCAACATAAGTATGAAATAAATAAATGAAAAAAATCTAAATAAATTTGAGTCTTAAAAATTGACAATACACAATGGATAAAGTATAGAATATGTGCACTCAGCAGAATATCTGAGTTAAGGCAACTAGACTCTACACATTCTAGGATGTCATGATGGCATCCAATTCTCAGTTGAAACCTTAAAAAAAAAAAAAAAAAAAAAAAAAAAACTTAGGGAGCATACAGTTGCAGCCACACCTTGATAACAATCTCAGCAAATTGGCCTAAAGATAATTGCAGGGACCAATATAGTGATAAGACAGAAGTCGTATGTCCACTCCAATGTGTAAAATCTGAAGCAGTTGAAGTAGCAGAACCACGAAAAAAAATATTCAGTAGTGAGCAAGTGTGAAAGTAATGTGTTATTTCAGATCCAGATAAATACAATACACTAGTTTTGTTGCAATTTTTTTTTTTTGCAATTATTATGAAAAGAAATTGCCTTCCAAATAGCTATATATCATATTTAGTCAGCAAAGAATCTTGCTAACATTAATATGTAATAGATAGAAAAAATATATTCATGATATCCAGTGAGGTAGACATTCATTTATTATAGGGTATAATTGAATGACTAATATTCAAAAATATATCATCAGTTATAACCCACCAGCCCCTCACTAATGTTATTAATAATCTACTTAAAATATATTTAATATTTATATATTTATTTTATTGAATGTTTATTCACTTCTTGTCTTTCACTTCAAACAACCAAAATATTATTATCAAAAATAAAAGATTTTTTGCAATATGGTCAAAACTGGAAAGTGACTAATTTTTGCTTTTTTTTTTTTTTTAACTTTTAAATTTACATTTTCATGATTTTAGTTTGATCTTTTTTCATTCGTTTTTTTTATTATTTTAAATAATATTTCGTCATGGCATTCAGATTTTACCTTTAATCCTTCAGCCAAAAATAATGGATGTAAAATAAGAACTGCTACTATCAAGACGCAGTCAACAACCCATTAATATTGTGACTATTTCTACTGGAATCAGTAGTGTCACCATATTACAAAAGATGAAAGCATATTTTATAAAATGAGCCTAAAAAGAGAGTGGGAAGACATGAAAGACAGCAACAGCAGCAGTCTACGCTAACAATCCCAGACGGCTCACCTTGGCAGATAAAAATGTGTGCATAACAAATACAATTGGTTTAGGACAAGTGCGAAGATCAAGTTCCTAAAAAAAAAAAAAAAAAAAAAATTATTAAAAATAAATATATATATATATATATATATATATATATATATATATATAAAATAATTGAGAACAAAGGAATTCATTTTACCATCAAAATAAAACATTAATATCATTTATATAATTATAATAAAAATATTCATGTTAATATAGGAATATCATTGATCATTGTCATCAAATTATAATTATATTCAGAAATTGCTGAGGTTATTAAAATAAAATATAATTACTATTTCATCAATTATTAATAAAACCAAAATTGTCAAAGGGATAAGATTTTTACTTTTCATCATCAAAAGAGAAAACATTTCATAAGTAGAAAAGGTCTGAGGTCATTGCTATAATTCAGAATGATCCAATTAAAATTATAAAATCCACAAATTATACTTAGTCCCATACACAAAAAGATAAAATAAGATGTAAACTAATACGACAAATATTCATCTCTAAATAATCCCTACTTAACAAATAGAAACTTTTGTCAATACAGATTAAAGAAAGAGGTCATGATATATTAAGTTCAATCAGTCTTATAACTGTAAGAAAATGTGATAAGTAAATTGACAGATAAATAATAGAATTAGAGATATTAATGAATACTATAACTTCTAAAATAGAGTGACCTTATTTTTACATTTTCCTCTCTTCCAATATCAATACCGAAGAAATGGTATCAAAAACTATCTTTGTTAGTACAAAAAGAGTTGCACCAAGTGCTATTAACATAAGTCTGTAAAAACAATAACTAAAATAGTGCCAATAGATTAGGGACAAAAGTAGATGTATTAGAGATGTAATTTAGGATTCTGTGATACCAATTATCTTTATAGCTTAATTGGTAAAGAAGCTAATAGAGATATTCTTTTATCATTGTCTCTGATACTCAGTTATTTGCTGTCATAGAAACAAGACGTGTGAATCAAAAAAAATCTTTTAAAGATGAAAGAAAATACAGTACAACTGTCTGGCTATAGGGAGAGAGAAGGAAAAAAATATCAAGAAAATTTTTTTAAAATATTTTTTATTGTTTAGTAACAGACCTTCCTCTACTCCTGTGATTTGCCAGTTTCAAATAGATAATGATTTTTATCAATTTTACAGGAGTGAATCAAAAGTTTTGCAATATCTTGGTAATGTGAGGCAGAATTCTGCAGCTCCAGATGCTTCTGATGAGGTTGTGAAGGTCACAAACAACACCAGACTGTGAGATGCCAAGTTTGAGTACTACTTGCGAGATTTGCCTATGTGGCTTGGAGCACTGTTTTGAAATCAATGGTTTTAGGCATATGTTATGTTGCCTGATGGTTGAGGCTTTGGAAACCCTCATGAAATTTTTTGAGCCATCCATTTACTGCATTGTGATGAACTGCACCTTTTGCACAACAAATGTTTATGGTTTCATCTGCAGCATTATAGTCTAGTTCAAGCAAGTAAAGCATAAGTTCCAGTATTAGATTATGTTGCATTTTCATATGTGCAACTTTTAAATCACAAAGTAAAGCAATGCACAAAATGTTGGCACCCCAACTATGACAATAATATCAACTACAGTGAGTACCCTCCACAATTTGAACTGCTTTGGTCACATGATATGTTACAAACCAGCATGTAACAAAGTATTGCACAACTTTTGAGTCACCCTAATAGAACAGGGGATTCTGTTTACAATATAAATAAAGTAAGTAAAGTTAGCGACCCTAGTCGAGGGTGACCCGAAGGCTCCCTTTTCGATAGCTACTACACCAAGGTGTAGGGGAGGGCGCTACTCCATTCCCAGGATTGCTCCACTTTACCCTTGAACCGTACCTTATAATACTGAGTGTTAAGCAAGGTGGTATCAAGTACCATTTTTAAAGTCTTTGGTATGACTCGACCTGGGATTGAACCCATGTCTCCCGGGCCATTGGCGAACACTCTAACCGCTGGGCCAATGTCCCGGTTAAACAATATAAATAATATGTCAAAACAATCTCGAACTTATTGACACACAAGTACACCAGTTATCTTTACTTTTTATTATTCATAAAGAGGAAAATCCATAATAGCAGGAGTGGGAAAAATTTATTAGAACCAAAATTGCACAGTTGACATTTATCAATAAAGTCAAACTAAATATAACTGGTATCTCTAAATAACTGGTGTCAGTAAATCAGTGATTGTTCTGACAGTATTTATTTGTAAACAGAACTTTATTTTCTAAAATTGATGGAGGATAATAATGAAAAGGTTTGTTCATTTCTGGTTTGGAAAAAATAATTATCAGTATTAACTTACCTGTTCTCCTTCTCCAAAATCTAACCACAACAGACGGTGACCATCATCAGCAGTCATACGTAGCTTTTCGAAAGGATAATGCCATAAAATGGGATTTTTAATTAATTCATCATCCTTTACCAATGTAAAACCATTTTCATAATGCACTTGGAGCTTGGTTTCCTGTCGATTCCAAGTGGCCACTGCAGTAAATATTTATAATAGTTATATAATGACAGATATCAGAAGAACATTCAAGAATTAAAAGCAAACTAAGAGGAAAATTTGATCAATGAAAAAATCTTATAATTCAAATGTCCATCGGTTTGTACAGAAAAGGCTCAGCCATGTTTGGGTTGGATTTCAAATAAATTTTAAAGAATTATTAGAGTAGCTTCTGGAAAGAAGGTTATAATAAATAAGATATCCGATTGTTTTTTTGTTATACATTTTTTTTTTTTTTTTAAAGTAGAGGAATTATATTGTAAATTGAATTACCATGACCAGAAACTCTGGGAAACACTTGTGCACAACATATAGAACCACTGGACAGCTGTTTTGACCTAATTAGGTCTCATCAGCAGTGTATACCGGGATCTCCTCCACAGGAGATCGAACCAGCATCTACAGAATGCAGAGCCAAAGCTCTACCACTGAGCTACTGGTTCACATCACACAAAAGCAATGTCAAATTAATTGATGAGACCTAATAAGGTCAAAACAGCTGCCAAGTGGCTCTGTATGTCACGTGCAAGCGTTTGCCAGATTTTCTGGTCATGGTAAATCAATTTACAATGGTTTTTTTGTTATTGTTTAAAAACTGGGGGGGGGATCTGGCTTTCATCCTCTATGTTTTACTGTCACACCCGACCAGCTCTGAAATGGTATCCATTTCACCCTCCCCTACACCTTGGTGTAGTAGCTATTGAAAAGGGAGTCTTCAGGCCACCCTCAACTAAGGTCGCCAACTTTACTTTAGTAATCTTTATGAATGGCAAATAATTCTCACCCATAGACTGTTTTGATTAAGGGTCAAGATGCTAAGAGAGAATTCATTTTATCCCAATGGTTTCCCACCCTAAGAAAAGCTTAAAAACCCAATTCTTTAAAAATTTAAGTTAATACATATTTAATCAACCTTTCTTCACCACAGTGCTGGGATGGGATACTAAGTTGGTTTAAAGTGAGGTGCTCAGCAAAGCATGCCTCCACAAGCTCATGTCCAATCAGAATTCCCAATCAAGGGTACTTCAGGTGCTGGAGATTAACACAGCACTTCCCCTTTTAAATGAGGGAGCAGGTGGTGCCTTGGGGCAACACTCAGGGCAGAGCCATTAGTATAAAAAAAAAAAAAAAAAAAAACAGCACAAGAGCTAGGTTGAATTAATTTACATTGATACTATCCTTCCAAATCTGGAAAATAACAAAATGAAATACTTAAAATAATTTTTAATTCTTAAGTGTTTTTGAGGTTATTTGAAATCTCCACATGCTACCCTCAATATAAACTATTAACAAATAAAATTTTCTCAAAATCCAACTATCCTAAACTTTAAAAAACTTTATTTTTCAATAATGACCATCTTACAACTCATGTTTGGTTTAGTGTATTTGTTTAATGGCATATCAATTCTCTATGGGCTATTTGATGCTGAAATTTGATTCAATCATGTTTGATAGTAATCATTGCATTATTTTTAAAATTACACTATTTATTATCATTTGTTTGTATAGAGTTGTATGGTTTCAAATATTTCAATCTAACACCAATAATTTGCAAGCAATAATATGGTTTCAAGTAACTAATAAAAATAGTGGGCAGTTATAGCTTCCAGTATTCTTAATACAAAATTGGCACAGTTGTTTTCAAGTATTCCTACTGAATATAAATAATCTTTAAGCAGACCTACATAACCTGTCAGGTCCTATTTATATGGAACCCTAATAAGTACAACTACTCAAGGTCAGAGTGGACCTGAGAATAATGGCAATGAAGAGATGTCTCCATACTATCCAGAGCTCCAAAACCAGAAACCCACCACTGGATGTAGTTCAGCGTCATATTCAGGATAAACCTTTGGGTGGGGTATTACTCCTTCTACAGAAGATGCAGTTGGTGTATTCTAAGCTCCACTGACAGTGATAACTCCTATGCAATATGAATTTGAGTTTTGTTTAACAGCATTTCACCTCATGCTGGTACCATTGGGAAAGGTATGAATCCAACTCTTCTCACTCCAGCTATGAGTAAATAGTAAAACAGATTGGGTCCTTTAGTCTTTGTATGGCAACTGGTCTAAACTAAATTAGGAAAACTCAATTCAAACCAGCTATAATTTTCTTTAAAATTGATCTTGTGTCATATCCAGCTCATAGCATAGGGTTGGGATAAATACCATATTTATATATAAGATATCCAATTTACCAGATTTTTCAGCCCAAAAGTTAAAAGGTGCATATTATACATGAGAACTATATAATTAACTTTTTTTTCTGGTCACATGCCTTACCATATTTAGAATGGGATGACTAAAAGTAATTTATATCTATAGTTCAAATAGATGAGTTTTATGCAGTGTTTATAATTTGGTTTCTCCTAATGTGAACTTACTTTCACTGTAAACTTGTTTCATTTTTGTGGGAACATTTCCATGCATTTTCTCTAAATACTGTGTGAATTTTGTGTTTTAAAACATAACACAAAGTATATGAATTCTTATTTTAAGTCAGTATGAACCAATAAAAAGTTGAACAGATGCTAAATTTAACCTAAATTTAGCATCTACAAATTGTAAAAAGTCAGTGTATTAGACATAAGAATTTTTTTTACAGAATTTTGTAGTTCAAAATTTGGGATGTATGTTTATATTAAAAAAAATATAGTACATATTACTGCAGTAGCAACAAATATCAATTTTTAAGTGAAATTAGTTTAAACTTGTTTCTTAATATATTTTGTTTAAATGATATTTTCAATTTTAACTTGGATATCAAAATGATTAAATTTTCAGATCTACTGAATATTTATGTCAGCCAGTTAGAATTCAGATCATAACTCCATTAAAAGTCAAAATGCAGACATGGAAAAGAGAAGTCAAGAAAACTACAAAATGAAGATAGAGGGGAAGAGCCTCAATTGATGTGTCATGAAAAGCACAGCTAGACACTTCAACCATACAACAGAAAAATTCTAATAATCATTTTCAAGGAAATCAGCCAGGCTACTTTAAAATCTATTGGATAGATTGCATCAGCATCCTGACCTAACCATTATCATAATTCAACAAGTACATTAAATGGGACTTATTTCACAAAAGAGGTCAACTAGTGTTCTTGTTAGAGCTAATACTCCTATGAATAAAAAAAAGAGAAAAGAAAAGAAAAAGATCTATCATGAAGATAAGAATAATCAAAATCTCTAATACCAGAAAATGGACAACTTTTCCAAATTCTGTTCCAGTGTGTTGCATACCATAAAGTTCTAGGACAAAAATACTTTTAAACAGAATATTTAAACAATCTGTTGTATTTATTCATCCTGAGCCTATGTACTTCAATATTGAATAATCTATCCCATGTAAGATTAACATTAGTGGTGGGGTTAAAAATACATTAACTGTAAACCATGCAGAGAGGTAAGATCCTCTCAAAAAGGTATGTTCTGTGTATGATACTAAACTGCATCTGATAGTGAAGATCAAGATCTGAAGAGTGTGGAGTACTCCTTCATTGCTATTACTCCCAGGTACACACAGACCAAGAATGGTAGTACCCGTTAGGGTCCCATCGACAGGTCAAATAAGTCTGGTTTGACTATTTGGTTTTATGGCATATCATCACTCGATAGTCATTTAATGGGAAATCTTGTTTACACATGATTTTTAAGTGAATAGTTTGTTGGTGACATTCTTTAAATGAGCCAGTTAAATGGTTTCTCCTGTTTTTATATATATATATATATATATATATATATATATATATATATATATATATATATATACACACACACACACAGAATATATGATTTATAAACGAATAATTTGTTGGTAAAATTTTATTAACAAGCCAGAGCTCATTTGTTTGCACATAGTTCAATGGTTTCAAGTATCCATCACTAATTCTATTTAATATTAATCCTTTTTTTGCACACTGTTAAATGGTTTCAAGTATAGTAAATGATTAAACAGTTCTATTTGACCCATAAATAGGACTCTAACAGGTACTACCATTCTAGGTCAGGATGGACCTGAGAGTAATGGCAGTGAAGGGGTACTACACATTTCTCAAAGCTCCAGAACTGGAGCCTCACTATTAAATCATTTAGGATCATATCAAGGATACTTGTTATGTGGGGGGTTGTATGTGGTGTATTCTACAACCCTCATTGCCAGCCAACTTGGCTGTCAAATAGATCTGTGTAAAATTACTTGCATTCAATGGGACCATGTGCAAAAAAAAAATTAAAAAAAAAGAAACAACTAATAATCATACAAAAATGTAAACCTGAAAGTACAAGTTTGTGATTCCTAATCCCTAGCCATAAAATAACCCAAAGAGAGTTGACACGCCATTAAAATTAATCCATCAATCATTCATATCCTAGAGAAGTTACAGTCAGTCTATCAAACTATGACTGAATAAATGCAATGTGATTTTTTCCAACATTTACAAAAACAATATGCTGGAGCATTGACAGATATTCCTTATGGAGAATAATTTTTTTGTAATTTGATGTGGTTGTATTTTATGGCATATCAACCTCTGTGAGTTATTCAATGCCAGATCTTGTTTTTTTATATATATATAACCCATTAGACTAATGAGTAGAGTGCTTGCCAATGATCTGAGAGACCAAGGTTCAATCCCAGGTCAAGTCATACCAAAGATTCAAAAAACAGTACTTGATGCTGCCTTACTCAGTAAGGTAAGGATCATGGGTAAAGTGGAGCAATTCTGGGAATGGAGTAGCACCCTCCCCTACACCTTGGTGTAGTAGCTATTAAAAAGAGAGACTTCAGGTCACCCTCAACTAAGGTCACCAACTTTACTATATATATATATATATATATATATATATATATATATATATATATATATATTTGTAAGCCAACAGATTGTACATAACATTTCTAAACAAGCCAGAGCTCATTTGTTTGCATAAGTTAAATGGTTTCAAGTATTGTTATTCAACATTACTAATCCTATTTATCAAGTATTCCTAATATAAACAATTTGCACATAGCTATAAGGTTTCAAATAACCAATATTATTTTTTAGTAGATGATTGTAAAGTTGTATAGATGAGAACTCAAGGTTAGAGTGAACCTGAGAGTACTGATAATGAAGGAGTACTTTACATTTCATAAAACTCCAAGACTTGAGCCAAACCATCAGATGCAGTTTAATGTCATACCCAGGACAGTAAACAGTTTCAAGTATTGTTATCTACCACTAATAATTCTATTTTTGTTTCCTTGCATACAGTTAAATGGTTTTAAGTATTACAATCTAATACTAATAATTATATCTAATATTGATTGTTTGCAAATAGTTAAATTGTTTCCAGTATAGTAAATGATAGAATAGTTCTATCTGACCCATAGTTGAGATCTTAACAGGTACTATTTCTCCAGGTTAGAGTCAATCTAGGAGTAATGGCAATGAAAGGGTACTCCACAATCCCCAAAGCTCCAGGACTGGAGCTTAATTATCAGATGATTTAGTGTCATACTAAGGATACTTGTTGGGAGGGGGGCTTAACCCTCTGCAGAGCTGTAGTTAGCATATTCTACTGCCACAGCAGACAGGGTGAAATTTCTTTTCATTATAGTCAACTTAACATACATCATTCGGCAAGATTGCAATATTAAAAGCAAATTTTTGAAAACTATCTTTGATTATACATCCCTCAAAATCTACTAAAAACTAGAAAAAACATTTAATATCAAAGTATAGAGGGAATTTTTGTTTTAATACATGAAACTGAACTATTTCTGTCATTATGATATGAACCATGTTTTAATTGTATACTTGAATATGTGTATATTTTTTACAATCATTGCTTTTGGGCTCTCTAAATTTACTGTTTAAATGAATTATCATTTAAGCAAATTATTCAAAGAGACAAATTTCAATTAATTTCCTTAAAAAAAAAAAAAAAAAAAAAAAAAAATCTTTAAAAAAATCTACATTAACAGTAACTTACGTGGTGGTTAAACATTTGATTTAGCTTCTTAGTTTAATTGCATATCAACCTTTATGGGTTATTTAATGTCAAAGTCATTATTGTAGACGAACAGTGGTGATACCATTTAATCCATATCTGGGTTTGGTTTGGTTTGATGGTATATAACCCTAGTAAGTTATTTAAAGCCAAATCCTGTTTATACATAGACATTTAATATATATGATTTGTAAACATATTTTGTTGATAACATTTTTTAATCATTCTATTCATTTATTTCTACACAGCCAAATGGTTCCAAGTATTTCTATGTTATACCAATATTTCAAATTGAAGTGTAGAGTTAAAGAGTTTCAAGTATTGATATTTAACACTTATAATTCTATTCCTAATCAACACAAATATTTCTGTTCAACATTACTCATTCATTAGCACACAGTTTAGTTTGGTTTGATTTTATGGCATATCAACCATTTTAGGTTATTTAATGTCATTTTGTTGATAATGTTTTTAAATGAGCCTAAGCTCATACTTTGGCACACAGTTAAATGGTTCCAAATTTTGCTAGGTATTACTAACAATTCATTTAAACATCAGTCATTTGTTTACACACTGTTAAATGATCAAACAGTTCTATTTCAAACAATTCACTTTAGCATAAGTCATTTGTTTGCACTTGGTTTAAATATCAAAAAGTTGTATTTGAACCATAGATAAGACTATCAGCTGGCTGTATAAGGGGAGGGTCTATACCTTTCCTAGGTTGTGCTATTGTATTTACTTTTGAGTCCAAACTTATTTTGATGCTGCAGTTCAGGACTTTAGCCATTATGCCACATGACTCCTCCAGTTAAACATTCACTGATTAGTAAAAAAATAGAAAAATTGATAAAGAGTGGTAACTAGACAGATCTGATAAGTAGCAGTGATTGTGTGTGCGTGTGTGTGTGTCTATATATGTATATAGAAGGCATACTTAGTTTAGTGTTTATTGTTCTTGGAAATGAAATCAACAACTTGATTTCAATTACTGGACAAGGCTGTTTTACTTCATGCTAATACCTTTGGGGAAGGCATGAATCCATCTGCTATGAGTATAGGGATAACTTGGTTCTTTAGCCTTGGTTAGAAGGAAAACTGAATTCAAACCAGCTTTACTCCAGTTAAAAATTGACATTGTAGTGGAGGAGTGTGTGTGTAAGCTCATGGTATATATATATATATATATATATATATATATATATATATATATATTTATTAAGTTAATAAGCATTTGACCATCATCTAAAAGGAGTAAGGTCTGATTTGCTGCCTGGTACCTGAGGCTACGACACACCTGAGAGGGTCATTTCCAAGGAAGGTGCTCCATATTAAACAGACCTTTGTTGTATCATGCCACCACAAAGGAGTGGGTAAATGCAAAAGTAATGCAGAAAAAATTGGAATTGAACAGATAGACTGCATTCAAGATATGCTTTTCTGACTCTTGCTTATCAGTAACAAAAATTAGAAGCGAACAGACAGTTTGCAATCAAGACATAAATCTTCAATTTCTCACCAAATTAGTTGCCAGAACATTGTGGAGGCAGGGGAGATTAGATGGTTGTGTCTTGGTGCTGGCAAAGGAGAAAAAGAATTTGTAATACTGTTCTCAGAGAAAAGAATAGCCAAAATAATGGCTGTTTAGAAAAAAATAAATAAATAAATAAATAAAACTGGTCATTCAATAAATAGGGTGAATTTTTCCAAAGGAGCTGGAAATACAGTTGCATCTTTTTCAAGAAAAATGGGTCCTTTAATGGACCAGAAAATTGTCACTATGACCTTTACTGACTGCTGTGCCAGGAACTTCTATACCAGAAATTCAGTGTGTTTTGACTCCATAAACTGTCTTTTTGACTCAGATTCAAGTGGCAAAGCTACATTTTTGACTATAACATCCTTCTCCATACACATCACTCATTCTTCTGTAAATTTCAAATGGTTTGCATTTCTCAGGTACCAAAGATTTGATGACAGACCTCTGTTTAAGTCTGAAGCACTGTTTGATTTGAATAGCCTAAAAATATTTTTCTGAGTTCAAAATAATTTTTGCAACCAACTAATTCCAAACAAAACAGAATTTACATTTATGAAAAAAAGATTGCTTTGCTTTTTTAAAAAAGATTCCCCTTATTTATTGAATGTCACTTTGGGTGGGTGGGGGCTGTACATATGTAGCACTGAACTGTGAGGCATACTCCTATTTTGAAGTATCTTACAATCATAGAATCATCTCGGTAAAGATTTGCCAGAGTCTATACAAAAATAAGAAAGCAGTTATAGCTTCACAATATGAATGGTCCTCACTTGCCAATAGTAATATAAATAATCAATATATGGTAACTGTAAGTTTGATATTCTACAGGAGACATCTGAAAGACAAACCCTGAATAAGAAAACTTTGTATTGAAGTAGCAGCCAAGTGCATACCAAGAGCAAAATGCAGAATTCCTGTGAATCAACAGCAGATAGAGAAAAATAAGAATTTGAAAAAAAAACATCTTTACTCAACAAAAGAAACCTAACAAATACTAATGTACAGAAACTTAAGCCCAAGAGAAAAATAATTCATACCAAAAAGAATGACTAGAATTCATTCAAGAAAAAAATCAATAAAATCAGAAATTAAGCAGAAGAGAGACAATCACAATAAACATGGCAAAAAGTAAATTGAGTGAACATAAGGAAAAATAGCTCAAGAGCAAAAGTAAAAGCTGTTACCCAACAAAAAGACTCCAGAAATGAAAAGAACATTTCAAGAATCTACTAGAAAATCCTCCTGAAATCACTGATAAACCAACAAAAAAATTATTTACAGCCAACGAAACATCAAACAAGGACAGTTAACTGAGGGAAAACTTCACACAATACTAAAAAAATAATAGCAGAGAAAAATGCAGGCTTTGACAAAATACATATGGAACACAAGAAAATTTGACAATATGCCTCTTTGAATATACAATGCTATGTATAAACAAAACAATAGAGAAATGAACTGAAACCTGCATTCTCCACTTCCCTAAGAAAAGCATCACTCAGAAATAGAGGCATAATTCTTACTGCGATAGTTGCTAAAGTATAAAATGCCCTGTTTCTCAATCATATTCAACCTGAAGTTGAGAAAATTGTACAGAGAAATGAAAACAGCTTTTGGTTGGTTATGGGGGGGGTTTATAGCATATCAAACTTTGTAGGTTATTTAATGCCAAATCCATTTTCATACAAATAATCAGTTCTATATCAAACAATTCAGTTTAGCATAAGTACACAGTTTAATTGTTAAAAACATTTCTATTTCAAGCCATTCAGTTTAATCAAACAGTTCTAATTCAAACAATTCAGGTTAGAAGTTTGTATGCAGTTTAGTTCTATTTGTCCAATAGATAGGGCCCAATCAGGTGCTACCATTCCAGGCCAGAGTGGACCTGGGAGCAATGGCAATGAAGAGGTGCTCCACATTCCCCAAAGCCTCATCATCACTGGAACATCACTATCAAATTGTTTAATGTCATATCCAGGTCACTCATTGGAGAGGGGAGTGTCTTACCCCTCTGCAGAGGTGCAGTTGATGCATTCTACAGCCCCAGCAGACTGGGCAATACACAGAATTAATGTCAAACAGTTTTATTTCAGATAATTCAGTTTGGCAAAGTACACAGTGTAGATGTCAAAACTTCTATTTCAAGCAATTCAGTTTAGCCTAAGAATGTAGTTTAAAAGTCAAAACAGTTCTATTTTAAAAAATTCAGTTTAGTATAAATACACAATATGAAGGCAAAAAAACAGTAAATAATGACTTTAGAAATTAATATAGAGCAGATAAGCATAAAAACAAAAACCTTAACCAACAAGGTTTTCTTTACAATCTGAACAAGAACATATTCTTGTGTGCAAGTCATGAAAATTATTCTTTTGAAATATTCCAACACTAGAAAGATATTTTCAGCAAATGATTAAAAAAAATCTGTTAAAATGATAGAGTGAAAGAAATGGCTCTACCTGGGTTTTTTTGTGTATTTATTCGAAAAATTTGTGCATAAAAAAATTTATGAATTATTGTCTTTTTATTATTGTCTACATATGATCAATAATAATGTAATGAATATACCAACATTTATCTTACTTACAACAAGTGACTTCTTTGACCAATACAGCAGCCCCATGTGCACCTTGCACTAATGCTCTTGACCAATTTGCAAGGTCTCTCTGGGTTTCCACTCGAAATATATGTGTATCAATACCCTGCCGGGTCCCAGACCGTGTACCAAAGGTGAGAATATCAGTTTCTGTTGTTGGGTTGTACTGTCGACCAGAATGCACAAGTCTAAAAAATAAAAATTGTATGTACTTTTCAAGTGAACAATTTTTTAAAACTAATTAACATGATTATCTTGTGATTTGAGGTTATAACTATCATCATGATAAATTTGAAATTAAAAAGTGGCTTTATAAAAAAAATTTTAAAAAATCTGAACAGTCATACAAAACTTGGTTTATAACTTGAAATTACAACAACCTTAAGACATTTTTCTCTGCACATATAACTAAACACTTGAAAATACAAACATGCTGGACTTGCATATTTTAAGAATAGCATTAGATTTGAAAACCAAAAATAAAAAATATTAAAACTCATTCAAACAGTTTCATCAAATCAAAACACCAATTTTTTTTTTGTATATTTCTGAGTTTCTATTAAGACATATCTAAATTTCAAATAAATTTTTCCAATGTCAGAAGCCTCAATATTTTAACAATGTGGCCATATCTATCAGCAACCTGTCAAGTCTCACTTGCTAACCAACCTTTCCCCAAGTTGTGTTGTTTTGGGTTTGTTTTTTGTTTTTTTTTTAATTAAAAAAAGGTGGCTGCTGATTTTGTAGAAGCCAAGGATCAGAACCACAGAGGAAAAAAATTCTAGAATTCACAATCATATGGTGATGTCTTTATAGACCTTTTCCTCTTTGAAACAATCCTGATAGCAGAAGTTGAGTAGACTATAACTATTGTGATATGGACAGCAGATGAAGCTTGGGCACTGGTCAGTTCACTACCCCATTCTGTGTTGAACGGCCAACTGCTTAATTACTGCTTTTTGTAATCCACTACTATCCAAAACTTGAATTGATCCCTTAAACATATGGAGTTTTGACACCCGGAAAAGAAAACCACTTTCATCACTTGGTCAGTACTAAAATATTATTTTTAAAAATGAGATTATTGTCTACCAATCATTGACATACTAGTGCCAAAGACTTCAGTTTATTACAAGTATTTAGGGGGAAAAATCCTTTTATTCTCATTAAGAAATCCTCTTTCCATTTTATTATCTTTTAAAATCTCTCAACCCCTCAAATTTGTTTAGTTACTCCATTGATACTACACATATGCTTGCATATACATGGATATATGTATGCTATGCTTAAACACATACTCACATAGATATGCTCACAACTACCACATATGCATTATGGCACCTTAAATATATACAGCCAGGGACAGAAGAGCTTAGAGTGTCACAAACAAATAGTAGGCTATTACTGGCTCGTTTTACAATTTCTAGCTTTCCAAATGCAAATAATTTTTGTTAAAAGTGATGGTTGGAATTAAGAGCTGAATTTCAACAGTGTCTTTTTCTTTTAAATAAGACAATGACTTTTTTTATACATAAATTTTTCAAATAAATATACAAAAAACCCTGGTAGAGCCCTTCCTTTCACTCTACTATTTTGACTTAGATTATTTTTTTAATCATTTGTAGAAAGATATTTCTAGTGTGTAAATGAATATACATTTTGAAATTATTGCTATCTATCCTAAAAGCAATAACAAGAAATAGATATCATGATGATTATTCTTTCAAAAATATTGCCTACACTTAACTACACTATTACCACTAGGCTGCACAACTCCACAAGACAATGAAAACAAAATAGGTTTAGTTCACATACAGACTTTTAATCACAAAATCATACCAATTGCACAAACAAAAATATCTTAGAAGATTGATTTTTATTTGGAACAAAAAAACCACTAGCAGGTTATTCTGCTATGCTGTAAATATAATGTATCAGTGCAGCAAGAACATGAAAAAGCAGACTGGTTAACAAGCCAAATAAATTTCATCAAATTGACTAACTCCACACATACACATACACTATAAGAAAGCTTTGTCTAAAAGTCAATTCAATAATACAGCAGCATATGCCTTCATTAATTGTTAACAGATCATCAGAAAAGAGAAAGACATTATCAGACTAAATCCTTCCACTGGTAATTCCAATAATGTGAAGAGACATTAATATTTCCTCAAAAGAAAAGCTAAGAAAAAGGTATTAAATCTTGTTACTTCTTATAAATCTTAAACAAATACAAGTTATGTATTTGTTTCATTGCAATTCTTTTTCTGCACTTAATTCCTACATTTTTTTTGACAAACACGAATGAATTAAACTACCACCCGCACCCTGAAAATGCATTTTTCCATCCAACTTTTGTTTAAAAAAAAATTACATTTATGCTGAGATGCTTGTATATCTGTTATCACCCTAGAAAATTAATTGGTGACCTGACTGATTAATTAATTTTAATTTTAAAAGGCATGTCAACTTATTTAAGGTTATTTTATGCTTAGAGGTTAAGGAATTTGTATTCATTGTATGTTTATATTTACATTTTCTGTATAGTTGTTTCTTAAGAGATTTTTGCATATGATTATTGGATATAAAGTATAATAAATAATAAAAATTATTGGGTTTGGTTTTATGCCATATCAACCATTGCAGGTTATTTAATGTTAAATTCTGTTTATGCATACATTAATTACATGATTTGTTAACATATTTTGTTGATAATATTTTTAAACAAACCTAAGCTCATTCTTTTCTATACAGTTAAATGATTTCAAGTATTTCTATCTAATATGAATAACTATTTACTATTAATCATTTGCTTGCAGACAGTTAAATGGATACACATGTGACTTCTAAGTAAACAGTCTGTAGGTAATTTCATTTTTAAATGAGTTAGAACTAATTTTTTTCTCATTAGTATTGCTATTGTTTCTACAGTTAAATGGTTTCAATTATTGTTATCTAGCAGCAATTATTCTATTCAATATCAATTATTTGTTTGCAGACAGTGAAGTGGTTATAAGTATATAACACTAACTATTCGATTCAACACAATGTATTCATTTGCACATTCAAATGGTTCCAAGTATTGCTATGTAATACCAATAATTCAGTTTAGGCACACAGTTAAAGAGTTTCAAGTATTGTTATTTAACACTAATTATTTTATTCAATATTACTTATTCATTTACATACAGTTGAATGGTTGCAAGTATTGCTATGTATCACTAACAATTCAATTTAGCAAGAGTCATTCCTTTGCAGACTATGTAAATGTCAAAGTTCTATTTGACCCAAAGATAAGGATCCCATCGGGTGCTACCACTCCGGGTCAGAATGGACCTAGGAGTAATAGCAATAAAGAGGTATTCCACATTCCTCAAAGCTCCAGGAATGGAACCACACCATCAGATCATTTCATGTCATATCAAGGATACTCGTTGGGAGGTGGGATCTAAACTCTCTGCAAAGATGCAGTCAGTGTATTCTACAACCCCAGTCGACTGGGCTCCCATAGATGGGACCCTAATAGGTACTACCACTCCAAGCAACCACAGTAAACAAGTAATCTTGGAAAGGTATGAATCCACCCAGCTATGAGTAAAATAGTAAGTCAGACTGAGCTCTTTAACCTTGTAATGCTTAGAAGAAAACTGAATTCAAACCAGCAATACTATACTCAAAAACTGACCTTGTGTCAGATCTTGCTTATGGCAAAGGGAATATACCCCAAAATAATGTCAAACTACAACTCAGATTTTGTAGTTTCATTTGAGAGATTCACTTTATCTAAAATAAATTGGTTGGAGAAAGAATGAGAGATTAAACAAAAGACAAAATTTCTTCAGTTAAACAAGAAACCTATTTCATTTGATTATACAAAAAGACTAAAATGTTACATGACACTAATACCCACCCAATCCTAGCTTAGCAACATATTGCTTGTATAGGTCAGCCAGTAAGATGACCTGTATTGTAAGTGGATTACAGAGTCTAGATAAGACTTACCCTTCCTCAACCCAGAATGGTTTCACGAAAAGAGCAACCAATATTATGAATTGAATATGGAAGCCAATGGCTGGAGGAAAGGTGGCATGTGTCAAAATTATATTTTTGCACCAGAAATACAAATTGGAGAAGAAAACAGTAGACAATAAATCTTTAAATGAGACAGATTGGTAAGCTGCTCTGGTAAAAGAAAAGAAATAATATAGCCAACTCACTGAAGGCAAATAGCCACCATACAGATCAAGATTGAAGAAAACCTTAGAAATAAAAGAGAAAATCCTAAGATTCATCTTGAAGCCATTCATGATCACAGCGATGATAATTGAAGAGCAAATAAATTTTGAAAAGAAAAGAATTGACTAGACTTTCAGTCAACCATAGAAAGTAAAAGAAGAGAGAAAGACAACTTTGGAGTCTCAGATAAGATAATGAACTGAAATAAAAAATAATAGAGATAAGTGAAGACTTAGATAATTTCCTCTGCTCAAATATATTATAATTGCATACACAAAAGAAGCTGATATATCTACCTGCTTACATCATTACATATAGTAAATATTAGAATTGTTTGTTTTATTCAGGTCTTGATCCTCTTTGTCATTCTATATTCATTTGTTGGATAAAAATTCTTGTTATATAATTCCATTAAATTGCTTTCAGTTCATCTCTTTGTGGATTTCCACCTCATTTTTATTTTTAATTGGTTATGAGCGATTCTGTGAGATGTTGAAGGAATATTTCATGTGAATGATAAATTTATGTTTAACATATTTGGGGTTCTGTCTTAAATATATTTCTATTTGTGCTCATAATATATTTGGGAGCTCATTCTGGAATTATGTATATTCCTAACATAACCAGGAGCTCATTTTGGGAGATTTTATATCTCAGAATTTCACATTTGAGGATTTATCCATAGATTTGTATAGAGGATTTCATTCATGCATTCTGACAGCTTTCTCAGTTCGTAACACTTAAGATTTAGTTTCTATTAATCCTTCTTACATTTGCATGGAAACTCATCACTATAACTAGTCAGTCACTTTTTTTTTTTTTAAATACATTTTCATATTTGTAATCATACATATACATAACTCATGTGACCTGATTACATTGTTGGCTTTCATTCAATCATGTGTGACCTGTGGTTAAACCATGCTGTTGAAAACATCAGTATTGAGATTACCAATTAATATTAGTATTTGCTTACTTTATTCAAATGTTCATAAATATAAAAATTCTTTTTAACCACCATTACTTTTTATAAAATAAATACAGAAAACAAGTTCAAGTTGGTGATTATTAAACTACAGTGAAATTTCTCAATTGTTGATTTATCCCCATTCTATTTGCATGACAGGATTTTCATTACACCAAAACTAACATTACCTTACAATACCAATTTATTAACTCAATTAACATTCACATACCAGTTTGTCTGATCATGCTTATCAGAAACAGGACACTATTCTTTGTCTGCTACTCAAAATAATTTTACGAAAAGAAAATTATCTAATGCTAATAAAATAAATAAACAAGATACACCAAACAATGAATTGGCTTGGGTTATTTAACAGCATATCAACCCTTTAGGAGTTATCTAATGCTGAAATGTGATTCATTTGGAAAGGTTTGAATATTGATATTTTCAACATTCCATTGCAATCATCTAAAAAAATTAATTTTGTCAATAATAATTGTTTGCACATTGTTATATGGCACAAAGTATTCCTTTTTAATACAAATAATTTGCACATTTATATTGTTTCAAGTATTCCTACCTAATGTTAATAATTTATACACAAATATATGGTTTCATATAACTATTCCTATTTAACAATAATAATTTGTTTGCACAGTTACATGGTTTCAAGCATTCCTATTGAATACGAATAATTTTTAACAGATCTATTTGATCCACAGATAAGATCCTAACAGAAATTACCACTCCAGGTCACAGTGTACCTATGAGTAATGACACTCCTGAGATCACCAAAACTGGAGCCTCAACATCAGACACAGTTTAATGTCATTCCAAGGACACCCATTTCTTGAGGGTTCTTACCTCTCTGTAGGGTATCCATAACACATACTAAGCCCTATTGACAGGATGGAAAATATTTTTAAATTACTCCTAAAAAAAAAAAAAAAAAAAAAAAAGTCTTCAGAAATTTACTTTATTAATATTCAATAATCTACAATATTCTAAGAAACTTTTTTAATTTTTAAAAAGAGTAAAAAAAAAAAAACTTTTATGGATTTGTTGGGACTAAATAAACCAGCTCTATAAATAAGCTAAAAAAATGGCATAATGAGTAGAGTGTTTGCCAATGGCCCAGGAGACCGAAGTTCAATCCCAGATCGAATCATACCAAAGACTCAATGGTACTTGATGCCGGCTTGCTTAACACTCAGCATTATAAGGTGAGGATCAAGGACAAAGTGGAGCAATCCGGGAAATGGAGTAGCACCCTCCCCTATGCCTCAGCTATTGAAAAGGGATCCTTCAGGTCACCCTCAACTAAGATTGCCAACTTCACTTTTTTTTTTTATAAATAAGCTATGTTTTTTTTACTCTGAAGATAATTTTAACAAAAAAATGTCAGAAATATTAGGAAGAGTCAAAAGTTTAGCAATATTTTGATATACTTGCCACAAACTTGCACATATGTGACTGAAGCACTGTGGTTGGTAGTATCATAGTTTATACATCAACATCTTGCAATGTGCTTCACCCCATGTCTCATTTGAAAGCCACACAAATGAATGTGCAATACAGTCAAATTCAAAAATTTATGCTCAGGAAGTTCAGCACCGTAACATGGTAGAAGCAACCAAAAACAATTGTTCAGTGGAAAGTAAAGGCACAGTTGATCACAGTATGGTAACCAGATAGCTCAAGAAATTTCACTATAGATACAACAATCTAAATGATCAGGCAAGGTTAGGCAGGTCTGAGGCCATGCTCCAAGTCATAGAGGCAAATAGCACCAAGACTGAAGTTATAAACCACATTGAACAGTGAGATAACAGGCAAGCTTGTTATCTCACAGTCCAATGTGGTTTGTAACTTCACAACCTCAGCAAAAGCATCCACAACTGCTGAATAGTTACCAAAATATTGTAAAAGTTAACTCACCCTAGTACCAAATATAACAAGTTAACAAGATAGAACAAGCAATTACTCAAAATATATATTCAATTTTAACCACATTTTGTGGTTTTGAAATTGTATTTTTGAGTTGCTCTCTTCATATTTAAAAACAAGGTGATAAGTTATGATGGTTGCATGACAAAATTTAAACTAAGAAAAAATCTAAGTCTAATTCAAATCTTCTGTTTAAACTTTAACCAGCTTATTTCAGAAATACTGAACAAGTTTTTATTGGTAAGTCACAATATAGCAATTTTTGAGATTTTTAATAATAATAAATAATAATAATAATAATTTTTTAAAAAATGAATTCAATATAGAAAAATGCAATGCAGTAAACTCAAATTGAAAAAAAAAAGTGGCGGTGTCCTCGTGATGTAATGGTTAAAGCGATGGACTGCGAAACCGTAATGAGCGAGTTTGTACTCCGGTCACGCTATTACATTCACTTCCAGGCAAAATACTCTTGGGAAAGGCATGAACCCCCTTATCCTCCCAACTTTGGGTTAAATAGTACCACTACTGTTCTTCAAAGAGAATGGCTTTGGCATGCCATTAAACAAAGAAACCAAACCAAAAAAATAAATAAAAAAGGATACTTATATACAAACAAGAAAAACATTCTTTGTCAAATTCAATTCAAGTATAAAAAAATATTAGTCCAGTACAGTTTAAGGAATATATTCATACAATTGTACTATAGTATAAGCAATGCACTTGTAGAATAGTCATAATGAGGTTTTTTTTTCATGTGGCATAACAAGAACTGATGAACTTTGTGAAATCAACTTATCTATTTTCTCTAAATTTATCAGAAAAATGAATCCAGCAGAGCCTATAGATTATATGCTCTGCTGGAATCATTTTTTGGCAGATTCTA
Organism: Sepioteuthis lessoniana; assembly: GCA_963585895.1. Taxonomy (NCBI): domain Eukaryota; kingdom Metazoa; phylum Mollusca; class Cephalopoda; order Myopsida; family Loliginidae; genus Sepioteuthis; species Sepioteuthis lessoniana. The sequence goes on along the minus strand of OY757906.1, from coordinate 71,232,515 downwards.
AAATAGTTACGTTATTGAGCTATCAGCCAATCCAACAGAACAGAAAAAATTCAATTAAAAGTTTGTATAGTATCTTATTTTCATTATTTTTCAATGTGAACAAATTATCTTAAAGTAATTATCTGCTTCTAGTTTCCAAAATCAAAGTTATCTTATACCAGACTTAAAGCATTGTGAACTTTGCTTTCCAAAGAAATTCTTAAGAAATGTTCGCAATTTCTAGAAGTAGATACAGTTTCACCCATAAACAAGTACACCCTTACTGATTTTTTTTTCTAATTAAAAAAATTCTTCTAAACCAAAGATATCAGGATTTTATTATTTATAGTAAGTATACAATCAAAATAGACTTTATTAGGTATTATTTATAACAACACACTACAGTAATGAAACTCTGTAACAAAAAATATGAAGATGTAAGAAGCCAAAAATACACCCCTTATACATATTTATGCAATTTTATTTTTGTAGAGCTTGATAATAAATACCAAATAAAATCTGCTTTTGATTAT